>CAWUFW010008141.1:600000-924439 GCA_963921515.1 Calotriton arnoldi
TACCCGAATCAAGTTCAATGCGTGCATATCTGAAATCACCCACTGGATGAAGACTAGCTGTCTAAAGCTGGACATCAACAAGACTGAAACCATGATCTTCAGGAAGAGCACCTCACCTTGGTACTCCACATGGTGACAAACAGAGCTTGGACTGACAATGCCAACAATCTCAGGATTGTCATCGACAACAAACTTGATATGACCGCTCAAGCCAACGCCGTCATCACCTCATACTTCCATACTCTGAAGATACTGAGGATGATTTTCGAATGACTCCCAATCAGCACTCGGAAAACCATCACAAGTGCCCTGGTCACAAGCAAGCTGGAATACAGGAACACCCTCTATCCCATGATCAGCAAAAAACTCACCAAAAGGCTGCAGACCATACAGAACTTGGTGGACAGAATCCCTCTAAACCTCCAATGCCACTTCATATCACACCACCAATGAAGGAGCTCCACTGGCTCCCCATATATAAAACTAGCACAACTCAAACTCCTCACCTCCACTTTCAAAGCACTATATATGACTGGCCCAGTACACCTCAACAAGTGTACTGCTTTCACAAGCTTTCGTCCGGATTCCTACTTTGACACCTTCCATGCATACAGAAAACCAGATCTGGGGGTCGAGCCTTATCCTAGATCACTCCTAAAGGCCTAGCAGTGTTGAGTAGTCCCATAGGCCCTACGCTAGGCTAACACCTACTCAGTACCAGGATACCCTCCTGGGGAATAGTGTGTTCTATAAATCGACATAACATAACAATTTTGTAAGTGGTTGTTTGGCTGTTAGATAGAAAAGGTGCTTCTAGTGTAAGTAACAAAACAAAGAAAGGGGGGAGAGGAGGGTATGGCTAGGTTCGTCCTCCTAGGTACTTGTAAAACAAAAGAAGATCCAAAATCGTGGATCAGGGAACCTAGCTAGTAGGGAAGAGAAGGGGTCTACTGAATGAGTAAGAAGCACCTCAAATAAGGAAAAGAAAATTCTTTTCTTGAGTCCCCTCACTCACCAAAGGTTTCCCCTAGGTGACATGCTTCATCATTGGGGCCATCCCAAGCATCTACTGCTCGGGGCGTGCTGCGACTTGCGATAGTTACGTAGGAGCACTGATTTTTAATATATGACTATATATAGTGCAGTGAAGGGGAGTGGTGTGGGTGGTTGTTTAAAAATTACCTAACTAGTGAACGTAAATGAATTTATTCTTGCTCCTAGTTGGCAAAGGATAAAAAGGGGTTAATAAAAGGGGAAAAATTCAATATTTATGTAATAATAGTCCCTAATATTTTAAGTCAACATGTTTCGAGGTATCCCCTAACCTCTTCTTCAGGACCGCATGGGGGCCAGCCCCATGTGTACCACTCCGTGCAAAAACCTGTAATAAAGTGAAAAGTAAGGAAAAAAGGGGCGCGCACCTATTGTGTCAGCGCTAATATAATTATAAATTACATACGGTTATACTGAACACGTAGTATTTAATAACTGGCAAAAGTAAGCCCCATGGTCAGCCCGGGTGGAGGAGCCTGAATAAACCTTGACTCGGCTAGCCTCCGTCGATATGACCTACTCGTTCCCGTAGGCGGACCGCATTTTCTTTTCCTTATTTGAGGTGCGTCTTACTCATTCAGTAGACCCATTCTCTTCCCTACTAGCTAGGTTCCCTGATCCACGATTTTTAGAGCTTCTTTTGTTTTACAAGCTTCTAGTGTAAGAACATTGTAGGTTCATCTCAGACTATATCGGAAGCAAATTTCCTGCATGGTCACCCAAGATGTTTCATCTTTTTTGGGACCCTATTTTTGCTGACTTTAGGATTATGTGCTCTTTACCACTATTAAACAGTAGAGACCTGACTGTACTCCCCTTATAAATTGTGTGCTTTATGTTGGAACACCTGACTTTACCTAATTAACCTCCCTATAAGTCCATTGTAAAGGCACTTATGGCATAGAAAGTTAAACATTGTATATGAATGAATGAATGAATGCATGAATGAATGAATGAATGAATGCATTTATATAGCGCACAGCTACTCAACAAGAGTGTCCCGGCGCTTCAGAAAGCCATTCTCTATAACCTCACCAACATCCCCCAATGCTAACGCGCTAAGATGCTGCTAAGGGGTGATCGTTTATTGGCTAAAAAGCCAGGTTTTAAGGAGTTTTCTAAATGTGGCTAAGTCCGTCACCAATCTCAGTGACACAGGGAGCGCATTCCAAGCCTGTGCCCCCAAGAACCTGAAAGAGGTGCCGCCCGACCGGGCATGCAATATTATCGGTACCAAAGCCAGGTTCAAGGAGGAGGATCTCAGAGTTCTAGATGGTGTATACTGGGTAACTCTCCTACTGAGGTACCTCACGCCTCTCCAATGGGAGGCCTTAAAGAATAGCACTAAGGCCTTGAACCTGATCCTCTTTTTCACTGGAAGCCAGTGAAGAGCTCTTAGATGGATGGACATGTGAGTCCTAGGTTTCAGCATGAGAATAGCTCTGGCTGCTGCATTTTGGGCCACCTGCAAGCGTTTGAGCAGATATTCTGGGAGGCCCAGGTACAGGACATTGACGTAGTCCAATCTGGAGGTGATCAATGCCTGGACCACCGTTTTCCTATAGTCCAAGGGCAGGACTGGGAGGAATTTCCTCAGCATGCGTAGTAGGCCAAAGCAAATTCCCACTACTGATTGGACTTAGGCTCTCACGGATAGTGAATTATCTATCATAATGCCCAGGTTTTTTACTGTTTGTAGTGCGGAGAGAGGGGGTGACATATCTTCCGGCCACCAAAGTCTCCATTCATCCGTAGGAGGAGAGCCAAAGAAAATGATTTCTGACTTTTCTGGGTTGCATTTCAGCTGGTTGGTCCTTAACCATGCGAACACTTTTGAGAGGCAGGTCTTAATCTTTCCTCCCTCAAAGCCCTTTCCCTTGTGACAGGTAAACAGGAGCAGAGTGTCGTCAGCGTATGAGATGATTTTCGCTCCGTACGCTTCCGCCAGTGATGCCAGAGGGGACATATATAGATTGAACAGCGTGGGGCTCAAAATGGAGCCCTGCGGTACCCCAACCTTCATATTAGGTAATCCAGCCGTAAAGGGAAGAGTCTAAACCTCCTGGCCTCTATCTTCCAGGAAATAAGAGAGCCATTTTAAAACAGAGCCACTGATACCGAAAGTCTGTATCCTGTCCAGGAGCCTATTATGGGAAACAGTATCAAAGGCCGCTGACAGATCTAATAGGATCAAACTGGCTTTTCCTCCCACATCAAGGCTCTCCTTAATGTGTTCAGAGACCTCCAACAATGCGGACTCAGTACTGTAATTGGCTCTGAAACCAGACTGACTAATATGTAATAGGTTATTAGTTTCCACTTAATCAGTGATGACCGTATTTACATATTTCTCCAGGACCTTGGAAAAAGCTGGTAGCAGGGAAATGGGCCTATAGTTTGCCAACACTTTTGGGTCAGCAGAAGGCTTTTTAAGCAGAGGCAGAATTTTAGCCTGCTTCCATATAGAGGGCATGTGACCGGTGGCTAAGGAAGAGTTGAGTATTTTGTTTACCACCGGATTTACCGTCAGAGCAATGGAGGCTAACAGTTTTGCTGGACAAGGGTCAGTGGGGGAGCCTGACTTGAGGTCCTTGATAATAGCTAGGGATAATTCCAGTTGCAACCGGGGGAACTGCCGAAGGGCGGGGCCACTCCTGGTATGGGTTCTAAAGGAGGAGCTGGCAACATTTCATGATCAGGTGGAGACCCCCTGGTGAGAGATTCTTGTATTGTCACAATTTTTTCATGGAAAAAGGTTGCTAATTGGAGAGGCCATTCGGAGGAGAGCGGAAGGACCTTGGTCGCCAGGGGCGGGTCTGTAAAGGCTTTAACAACCTTAAACAGCTCCTTGCTTTTGTTAATGGAAGGATAGCAGTGTATATTTTCACCACTTACATATATGAAGACAATATAAGTCTGCCAGGAGCACCACTGTAGTCTGGCTGAGTTGCATTTAAATGCACTGCATTGACCCATGGTGGGGAACAATGCCTTTGCCATTTATAAATATCCAATTTTTATATATTCATAAGTAATCCCTAAAAGTGTTAGGTAAATAGAGCTGGTGGTAGACAATAGGTAAATGGCACTCTTAGGTTATATCACATATATCATTTAGTTATAGCAAAATCTGGCACGGTGCATCAGGTAGGGAAAAACCGCCACATCCCCAAGTGTGTGGTCACCAGACAACTTCCATACAAAGAAAAACAAATCCTCTGCACACGTTTCGAAAGTATAAACATAAGATTGCATCTATGTATCACAGTACGGCATGTCTTGTATTTATTGAAGTCATTTATTCAGGTTCATCTGTAAGCGAAGTATGTTCTGTACTTCACTTGGTCAGTTTCTTAGCCAACACGTACTCTGCACAGAGCACAGCGGACTCGAGCGGCTTACACGCCGGAGACGGGAATTCCAATCTACTCAACAATCCTGCCGGATCGGGCAGCAGGTTGATATACAGCAAACATGCGCGCCATACTGAGGGATAAGGATAAAGATATACCACAGGAGATGATATCTCCCGGATCAATATTGCACATACAAAAACCCTTTTCGGGTTGGAAGTATCACCGGAAATAAGAGATCACAAGACACTGACCATAGCCCTGAAGAAGTCGCGGGGTAACCCCATGTAACAGCGACGAAACACGTGTTGGCTAAGAAACTGACCAAGTGAAGTACAGAACATACTTCGCTTACAGATGAACCTGAATCCCTAAAAGTGTGCCTTGTAAGGCCACATGCCAGGGTGCTAAGATATATAAAATAGGACACAGTACATATTGGGGCCAGTTTGCCCACAGCATGAGAAAAAACCCAAAAGCTATTTCACTTTATAGACCTAGCTTGATCTTTCCTAATAAGCCTAGGCGGGATTTAAATCTTTATTTACCACCTCTGCTTAGGAAAGGGCTAGAAAATTGCTCCAAAGTTCTTCCCTGCTTAGTTTTTAAAATCTGGCTTAATGGGGAAGTCGGAGTTTTGATTACTTGTGCATAAAGGTAACTATGTTAATAATGCACTTAAGGCTGCCCAAGCTAGGATTGTCTTTAAAAAAGTTCTGCCACTCATCACATCTCCAGATCTGCAATCAACATCCTTGACTGGGAAAGTTCATAGCTCTGACTCAGAGGACAATGGCTTGCCTTTGGACCAAGGAAAGGCCAATGGCTGTTAGCTACTGACCACTTAGCAGTTTTGCCCTGGAATTTTAAACTCTACCAGATTAGTTATTTTGGAAGAGACAGGAAAAGTTGGAAGAAAAAAGGGTAGTTTTATCACTACCTCTTTTGACCTGCTCAGAATATTCCTGGACCCTGGAATACTCCATCTTAAGAAAAGGCCCTACTGGAATAAGACCCCTGACTTCTGACTCCTGATCCTGAGGAGAAGAAGATGACTTACATAAGAACTCAAGGATCCCTAAATCTTGCTGGCACCCACAGACTGGTACTGCTCTCCAAGGGTCACGTGGTTGCCTTTCTGCTTTAGGGACACAACAGGTAGAAGGACGCCTGACTCCAAGAGGGTTCTTCTGACTAAAGAGGACTCGACCATGCAGGAAACCTGGCTGGAGAGAGATCTGAGTCCCAGAAGTCTGCCCTGAGAAGTTAGAAGCTTCGGGGATAACAACAAGAAGCTTTCCCAGCAGTTGGAGACTATAGGACTGATTTATATATTGGCGGAGAGGGTACTCCATAACCATGGCTACGGAGTTCCCTGCCAGCCAATATAGTGGTACGTGCGCTGCATTTACATGTGGGTGGACCTTACGGTTAATTACAGCAAAGACTACTCTGTCTCCGCCACGATGAATCCCCTCCAACAGCCATGGGGAGTCAGGGCCATTGGAGAAATGGCTTCATGTTCGACTGCCCAATTTAGATGGGCGGACATGCAGTCATTTTTTACTGTAAGGAACAGTAAAAACATTATACAGATTCCCCTGCCATAAGAGAAGCCTACCATGGCGAGGGAAGGATTACTTTTTTTATTTTCAAAAACTAAATCTGACTTTGGGATTTCGATTCTAAAACTAAGAAAAGAATACTGTTTGCCAGTTAGTGGTTGCATTTAACCACCCAGATAGGGTGTCCACCTCTCTATGTATCTGCCTTGAAGAAGTAGCCAGGTGGATGAAAGACTCTTATTTAAAATTGAACGGGGACAAAACCGAACTTATGCTCCTTGGCAACCCCTCTCTTTTCAAGGCATATACCATGTGGCCAGTATCGATGGGGGTGGCACCTGCTCCTAAGTCTGAAATTAAAAGCCTGGGCGTCTGGCTGGACTCTGATCTTAGCTTTAAAGTCCAGGCCAGAAAGGTGGTGGCCTCCTGCTTTGGCACTTTAAGGATGCTCCGTAAAGTGCTCCCTTTGCTTCCCTTTCAGGCTAGAAAGCTCATGGTCCAGGCACTTATTCTTTCTCGCCTGGACTATGGCAATGCCGTTTACCTTGGAGCCCCTACTTCGGTTCTCGCCAAACTGCAAATAGTGCAGAACTGCGCGGCGAGAATCCTCATGGGGACTCGGAATCGGCAGTCGGCCAAACCAGACTTGAAGGCTCTCCACTGGCTCCCCATCCGGGAGAGAGTCCATTTTAAGGCCTTATGCATTACCCATAAACTAATGGGAGGAAAGGGACCAGAGATCATCTCCTCCTTGGTGAAGCCCTATCGAGCCAATAGGCGACTACGATCAGATGACCAACACCTGGCAGTTGTCCCCCGAATCAAGAGAGCCAGAAGCGGTGGTCGGCTTTTCTCCTACAATGCCGCCAAGCTCTGGAACTCTCTTCCTCTTCAGCTACGTGGGGAACTTAATCATCTTGTCTTCCGCAGACTACTGAAAACCTGGCTCTTCCCTAAATGATTCTGAGAAGCTTCAGTTATCCTCCAGCGCTGGGATGCCTACGGGTAGCTATGCGCTTTATAAATGCTGCTTCATTCATTCATTCATTCATGCCACCCCATAGCAAACAGTAAAATTCATTGACAGGAACTGCAGTGACGGTGGTTCCTGCCAATGCCTTAATAAATTACCACCAGCTAGGAGGTAATTTATAAATCTGGCAGGCGGAGTAGTCTTGGCCTGGTGGTTGTAAAGTCCTCCGCCAGGCCAAGTAAGAATACTCTGTCCGCCAGAATATAAATCCGGACTTAAATCTGAAGGTTAAATCTGTGAGAACCTGTTGACCTGAAAATGTGCCTAGGTCTCGGGACACTGTGAACTGTCATTGGTCTAAAGTGCTTGACATTTTCTAGGGGCTTTCTTCCTTGAAACTTCAAAAATCCATACCTCTGTGTATTTTTTGCTCATTAAATTTTTCTCTATTTTTCTAAATTGATTCGGAAACTTTATTGTGTTGCGGTCTTTACTTTAAAACTTGGTGCTGTTCAAACCTGGCATGCACTTCTCTGGGGTTGCTTGCTGCTTGTGCCATAGATACTATGGATTGAGCAAATATTCTCTCAGAACAATATTTTGACCTAGCCAAAGTAAGTGCACCCTCCCAAATTAATAACCTCTTTGCTGCATTGCTGACAACATCCCATTTTAGATAACATAACATGATTTTATTTGCCCACTTACACATTCATAATTGCTGGTCAGATGTTGGATGTTATTTACTGTATTTACCTCACAGTTTTTTTAGTTACCCTAGCCTTACATTTCCCTGTATATAGAATGGTGTCATGCAAAAAATCATTAGAACCATGGTATAATGATGTCTTATATCAGTTAGAAAACACAGTGACATATCTATAATCTGTTATATCAAATATCTTAATAGAAAATATGTTCTAAGATGAGTCTTTAAAATAGCAAATACACCACTAGCATGATGTGAAGGTTGATCTCCCCATGACAAGCATTAAACCTGTATACCTCTTGTTTTACTCTAAATGAAAAAATATGAATCCACATAGCATACTCTAGTCCCTTTTTCTTTTATCGCCAATATATTTGGCATGAATGAATAGATAATACAACTGGTATTTAGTGAACACAACCTAATAACGATTAGGGTCGACATGCAGATATTAGTAATAGAAAAAAAAAGCCAGAGCTGAGACTAGCCTCATCAGCAGGAAAGTGGGCATAGTACATGAGATTTGCAACTCTTTCTTCCTGTGTGTGAAAGAGAGGAAAAGCAAGAGACAGAAAATAGAGACAGAGAGAAGTTAGTGAGCAGCAAGAAGCAAAAATAATGGATTGAGGTACCAAGCCAACAGCAACTGCTTAACAAACACCGCTATTATAGTACTTGAAATGTTGAGACCATATGATTTGGTGGTGGACACATTCCCAATTTAACATTCAACATGATGATGTGAGGAACCGAATTCTGATTTGAGCATTTGGAGTGCATGTTTAATTTACTTGGATTTCTTTTTGTTCAATCTGGAAAATTGAAACTGGAATGGGGCTAAAAGATTTGATGTTAAGGTTTTGTCTGAAATTAATTTTTAACCATTCATTTAAGAATTATCAAACCTTTAATAGTCTTTTGGTTCTCAAATGATAGATGTTATTATTGTTCATTTCAACTGGGCCCTTTTTATTGATTTCTGAAGGATAAAAGGTTGAGTTGGCCCCTTCAGGATGCAAACCCTGCACATCCAGATGCACACAGATGGCAACAACAGTCACTCAGTGCACTTAGCTTCATCTACTAGCAAACCGGAACACACTTAAAACATTTGAACAGTTGTGAGACGAGAATACGCCATCCTTGTGTTTATTTTCTTTTTGGGAAGGAGAACACAATTTGTTTTTAAATTAATGTAACAGTTGTGAATTGCTATACATTGTTGGGGGGCAAACAACATTTATAACTTCTGTGTAAGACTCCCTAAGCCCCTAAGTGTCCTCCTTTTATACTCCGGATAGTCTATCCATCCCCCTTATATTCTAAATGTACGAAAACCTGAATTATTCCTTGTTACTAATGCAGTGCTCCGGTGTTTTCCAGGTAGGTTTAAGCAATGTCAGTACCAATAAATACAGTAAATACAAAATGCATCCTAAGGCAGACAGGATTCAGTTTGTTGTGTGCACCTAATACAAATAGTTAAATAACTGTACAATACAATACTGCTTTATTGGTTTCACTATGTGTTCATTTGTTGCAAAACCTTAGAGCCAGATGTAGTAAGTATTCACAGTTGGAAAAACTGAGAGTCGCTAAATCTGAGTCTTTGTGACTGCAAGATAGCTTTTTGGTATGTCCCAAATCCAAACAGCGATTTGGTAACACGTTACTGAATCGCAATTTGCATCTGAATCGCAGTTTGCAATTTGCAATCTGAATCTTGGTTGGCAAGTACATACCGAATCACTTATTGGAAGGGGCGTCTTTAGGGCAGCTTTTCTAAATTGCAATTCTCAATGGGAAGAATTAATATCTTGCAATTAAAAATTTGGTTGCAAAACATTGATATTTTACCGACGACACAAAGATAGTGGTAACCTGTTCTCAAAATTAACGGGGTCCCCTAGGAACCTTTTCCCCTTTTTGAGTGTTGACAAAAAATATTTTTAGGGCTAGGCAGTGGTCCATGCAACTACGGCTTACGCCAAAAAGTTTGTGAAACTTTTCTTTTTTTTTTTTAAATCATCCTGTTTTACTTTACGAAAAATGGACTGCATTTAAAAAACATGATTGCTTTATTTAAAAGCAGTCATGGACTAGTGGCGTAGTGAAACTTGAGGGGGGGGCCTGCAAACTACAGGGAGGTGCCCCCATCTGGACTCAGTCAAGAGCTCTCAGGCCAATGTACTGTGCTGAGGGTGCCCCCCACACTGCGGGGGCCTATGTTACGCCGCTGTTACGGACATGGTGTTTGCTGACCCTAGGAGACCACCATCTCTGTGATGATAGCCATCTCTGTGCCTGTGATGGCAATGAATTGTAGTGAGTCTTTGCGACCTGCCTCTTTAATATTCATGAAGCAGGCCAATTTGTGACTCACTAAGATTCAGTTTTTTGTGAACAGATCTAATAATCCTTGCTTGGTACACTGGTACACAATAAACGAAAATCGGTTCGGGTTCGTCATCGCTGGGAAATATTCCTCACACAAGGTTCCGAAATTTAACAAAAAAGGTGGCCATCTGCACGCAACAGAGGGTGCGGCCTGCCAAAACCAGCCAGACATGCCTCGCAGAGGAAAGATGTGTGCAGCGCTGCCAAAATTGCCCAATCTGACAGCAGTGTAACTGCAGCCTCCGGCGGATGCAAGGTAATGTTTAAGGCATCGCGGCTCAATAACATGCACCGAGAAACACACCCAAACGGTACAGTTCAACCCCGAACACTACTGTGCCCCGCCGGGCTGGGATCTTGAGATGGATGGCTGCAACTGGAGGAGTACTCGGTGTAAAACAAGCCCTATTGAGCGGAACATCCCTTGATAATTCTCAGCCCCTCCCCCACACCTTTTCCTGCAGGAATATACCAAGGAAAATAACACACAGAAGACATAGACATGCACACTTGCTAGAGCCTCATGTTGTTAGCCGCACTGGGATGTATAAAAAAAATTTTATAATATGAACCTCATTTATGGGAACAGGCGCAAGACGGCAACATAGTGTATGTGTGGACAGTGGTAAATAAACTGATAGGGCGCTGACTGGCTGTGGAGTAAAGCGTGAAAAATCCCGCAATCGGCCCGCAGGACTGGAACACGCCCGTGGGGTCCATCTCTGCCGCCATACCAGGCATCTGATGTAATGCGATCCTGCCAGGGAGGCGGACATCGAGCTCATGACTGCAGGCCCCGGGCTCGCGCCGCAGCATCCGCAGAGCACCTGCGCGTGTGAATGGAGAGGACCGGCTTTCTGCAGCAGCGCTATTGGGAGGCAGCTCCTGCTGTGAGGGAGGCTGGTCCATGTCTGCCGCCGTGGACAAGGAGATGCTGCCGCCGGCGACACCGGAGGCCTCTTCTTAATGTCTGCTGGAGGCTGAGGTTAATGACTATTGGGGGCGCGGTAACCTTCCCCCACCCATGCCCCCGACACCGCTCCTTTCCGTGGGATATACTCTCACCATGTCGGTGGGAGACTGGCACAGCTGTCTGGAAGACGGTGTTCTATTGGGGGGAGGGCATGTTGGAGCTGCGCCTTGGATTGGGGTAGCTTTATTGGTAACTTGCTCTGTGCCCCCTCTCAAAGGCTGGATATGTGTTACATGGGAGGCTATCTGCTGTTACGTGGGAGGCTGACGCTAAGGCCCACAGGAGGCTGGCAGCCCCTGTCGGAGTCTTGTCCTCAGCTCTCCCGAAGGATGGCTATCCTGTGGAAGAGTGGCCGGAGAGGTCTGGGAGGGGTTGACGTTCCGCTCCCCGGGCGGCTGGCTTTCTTCTATGGGGCAGAGAGTGTTGACTGGTGCTCGTCTACGGGGCCTGAATCTCATGGCATTTGGCTCTATGGGTAGGTAGGGGGGTCAATTGTCCTATTGAAAGCTGTCCCTGTAATCCTCGGGGATCTGCCAATCCAGCCTCTAGAAGGCTGGGCCTCTGATCCCCCAAAGGCCGGTGCTTTTCAGGGGGGCAACCTGTTCTGTGGGAGCTTGCCCTCAAAATCATGTTTGGTGTGCTGTCCCTCTGCCTTATGGGGGACTGGTCTTTCGGTGTATTGTGCCATCAGTCGCGCGGGGTGGTTCTCCTCTATGGAGGTGGGATGAACTTGTACTCTGTGAAAGACTGGCACACTCCATGAAGGCAGCTGCCCCTGTGCTCTGAGGGAGGTCTGTTCCCTCGAGGAGACTGGTCTTCTGTTATGTGAAAGACTCACCCTCTGTTTTGAGAGTGTCAGGTCCTTTCACTCCCTGGAAGACTGATGCAACTCTATGGGGGTAATTGCAGACACCACTTGCTGCTGTGTGGGAGGCTTGCCCTGTGTTGTTCGGGTGCCGGCCCTTTATTTAAAGCGATTCTGGGAAATATTTGGAAATTGAGAGGACAGACAGCTTCGAGGGACGCCTGCGGCGAGTACATGCAGCTCAGAGAATGCTAATCCTGAAATGTACATCACCACAAGGGAGTCATATTCAGGGTAGAAGGGCGGGGCTTGGCTACTATAGCAGGTGAAAAAAACCTGATCACAGCGCCTTGCAGCCACAGTAGCTGCTTTTGGAGCCTGCTGCACCACCCGCTGGTTAGCAGAATCGGTGCAATTGCTCGGAAAATGTAATCGATCTGCGCGTGTCAGGGGATCCGCGTGCGTCGCTGTCACATTGCAGAGATGCCTGCAACAGACAGAGCGGTGATACCTCTTGTGGCGTGGGTGCGAGCTGTCTCTTTCGCTATCGACCTACCCCCCCCCCCCCCATGTGCTCTGCACAGCGATGGGGGGAGAGAAGATGGGGGCGGCAGATAGCACCCACACATCCCAGAGGTATTTCCCCGGTCTGTTTCCGAACGGAGGCGGTCTGGAGTCACTATTACACTAGACCTTCCTGGGGCGTGGGGCGCTCCATCATCCTAGATGCCGGCCTGATCACCTCCGTGCACCTGGCGACACCGACGATTTCAGCCCCTTTTCTTTGAAGAGGCAGCCACAGCAACCGCAGAGCAGCAGCAGGTCTGGAATTACTATGCGCGGCACAGCCTTGCTGCTGCTTACAGATATAAAGGGGCTTAACGTCAGCGGCTCTGATCTCCGCTTGCAGGAGCCGCACTGTGGCTGCACCGCCTGCTCTGCACCCAGCGCAGCATCCCTGTCACTCATCTGACCCTCAATGGATCAGTCACTCCGTCCTTGGATCCCCTTCCTCCGCCACAACAGCCACACTGCACCACATTCCCGCCCATACAATATCCCCCACAGCAGGTGTAGTGGGTGCCTAAGAGGCGTCCTACCTGCAGGTGCCGGGCTGTCGCCGGGAAAGGCTGCCTCCGCTGCCGGGTAGCACCTGCCAGAAACCCCTTGCACCGTGCAACCCACCCCCCGTCTAGACTCCCGCCTCCTGCCTTCACGGGGCTCTGATTGGGCCTCGGTGAAGACTGCCGGATTGAGGGGGCTGCGGGTTCTTGTTGGCGGAGGGTGACGTCACTCGCCACTGAGACCCAGAGTCGACAACCGAGAGGCTTCTGTGTCCTGGGATCCGCAGTGTAACTGGGGAGGGAGACGCGGGAGCCCTGTCGAGACCTGGTGAGGCACAGCCGCTGCCTCGCACCTCTGGGATCGTGGGAGGCGCGAGCAGCAGTCGAGGAAGAACGTCTCTCTCGCTCATCACAGCAGGGAGCCCGCAGTCTGCTGCTCCGCGATCCCTTCATTATTAGAATTATGCACACGCAAAGTGCGTCCTGCCACTGGATGGGCGGGCGAGCGAGAGCTGCAGCAGATTCCAGCAGAGAGCCAAATTATGGCCCAACACACCGTAAAACGACTCTTGACAGATAACGTTTTACCAACCCGAGCACTACAAAACACATTATGCTCACTGTTCAGTACAATGCAAACGGAGACTGAGCAAGCTCTATAAACACATAGCCTTCCAGTAACTGGTCCTATGCCATGTGACTTACAGCCAGTCCTCTACTCAACTAACACCACTAAACATGCTGGGACATGTAGGCCCACACCTATAGCAGCAAAAAGAGAAATTGCACGCACCATACTCAGTGTACACTGCAAATCCAGGACAGGCTGAAAGACACCCCGACGATACAATGGGCGCAGTTGCCAGCTATGCAAATAGGAATAACTCAAGATCGATGTGCATCACTATGATGTGAAAACATTCCTGGTGACCTCATGTCATATGTGACACCTTTAGCCACTCTAGGCTTTTTGGCCAACAGCACTTTGAAGTCTTGAATTTATAGTTTCACTTTTAACACTTAAGTATGAGATCACAGATCTCAAGTGCTGTTGTCTAAAAACCCAAGACTGGCTTTGTTGTATTTATACTGTAGTTGAGTTTACATTGTACTTCGTATTTATTTATTTACTTGAGTTTTATATAGCGCTGGCTTGACCCGGAGGTATCAGAGCGCTTTACATAAGGAAAACATTGAGTTAAAAGTTGCAAAAACATTCACATTAATCACAGAATGATTACACATTCAATACAGGAGTTATTAGCGAACATGAAAATCATGATCCAAAAGGTTAGGGAGGGCTGGGAGTCCATGGGAAGGAGACAGCAGCGGAGAAAGAGACAAGACATATGTCCGAAGTCCGGCTGGGTAGGTGACAGCCGTAGCGGTGTGCCAGAGCCAGTCTCCCCTATTGCTGTCGGAGCAGCTCCACCGGGAGTCGGTCATGCGGTTCGGACTCCGCCGGATAGGAGTGAGGATCAGGAAGAGACCGAGGGTCTTGAGTCCAGTGACGGGCGAGTGGAGATGGCAAGAGTGGCAGGATAGGCAAGGGTCTGTAGCTTGGCTGCCATCTTATAGTCAGGCAAGTCGAGTCTATTGATCTCCATGACTCTGTAGCTGGGATTGTCTCTAGTTCATTGGTTTGAATACTCAGCTGAGCCAATTTTCCTAGTCGAACGTCGGGACCCCCTTGTCTAATGAGACATCTTCCCTTTCCGGTAGGACTACCTTGGAGGGCGCCATTTTGGGGTCAGGCTCGTCGATTTTCGATTTAACAGTATTTGCTGAGTTTAATAGGGGATTAGTTTAGGCGCCAGCAGGTCCTCTGAAGCCACATTGGGGTCGCATGTGGCAGTTTACCACTCCCCCACTCTCCGCCTTTGAAGCGTGTCCGTTGTGGGTCTCAGGGAGCAACTGCAGGTCGCGCTCGTGTGCTCCTCCCTCTCCAGCCGCAACCGTACCTTGTAAGCAGAGCGAGATAGCACAAGGCAGCGGAATCACCCCAGTGGAGTCAGCAGGCACAATCAAGGTGAGGACCGAGGGAGGGGGCGATGATGGCTGGTTGGAACGGAGGTCGGTGGCATCACAGCGCGCTTCAATCGGCATCAGCCGCTTGCTCAAAACTCCCCGGGCACCATCTTGGCTGATTCAGTGGGAGGGAGGTCGCGGCAAATATATCTGTGGAGATCGCTCCGAGAAAGGCGGAATTGGTCTCCGAGTGAGCCGCCAACGTTCCGGTTTCGGAAACTTAGTAGCGGGTGGTGAAGAAAAGCGGTGGAAACGCCGTTCTGGGGGCTGTAGGAGGGTTCGCAACGGAGCAGTAGCTCCGAGCGGCCATGATGGGAGCTGGCTCCTCCCCCTACCGTACCCCTGACAACGTGTTAAAGTACATTAACCCGTGGGTAGCACTCTGCATGTGGGGAATGCTTAGTTGGAAGAGCTTTGAGCTATTGTGTCGGCCTATGTGAGAAGCGTTTTGGTGGCCTCAAATTAAGCCCTATTATGCAGTGACAAAAAGAGACCATGCATTGGGGGCGCAGCACAAACCACTGACACAGGGCGAACGGCTGCCTGGCAATTGACATCAATATCAATCTAGCAGGTAAAACCGCAGAACTGTATGTGGATGATCCAAATATGTTAGCATTGAAAATGAATAGTTGGGCTAATAATCCTGAGGAAGCAATCATTCTCGTAAACCTATACATCAACCCAAAGAAAAGAGCAGCATCATCTAGAAGAATGGCAGCCCAACTAGCCCAACTAAAAGACAGTCAGCACAAGTCAAACTGGCTAGTTACAGGAGACTAATCTCAATTTATTCCATTAGCCAACGGAGGAACATACGGATGCAGTTGGACCTCTTCCTGAGAAAGCAATACCACTGAAAAACCGGAGGGATAAATTTGGAGAAGAACTAATAAAGGACTGCGAGCTAATGGGCCTATTGGTCTTGAATGGCCGGAAGCCAGGTAACACTCCACTCACCTGGACAAGAGTCTGGGGCAATGCAGTCTCCATTCTAGATTACACACTTGCCTCATTGTCCCTATTCAACCAGGTACGCGATTACAACATAGTCCACCGTGTGGAGAGTAACCATAATCTGCAGGGGATTACGGTAAATAAACTCATGCGTAAACACGAAGCAGTGTGTATGCTACAGGGGGAAATTGGCACAGAAATCTGAAACTTCTGAAGTGGTCCTCGAGCACAGTTAACAGCATAGCAGAGGAGGCAGTCGCTAGTCTGCAGGATCTAGCTCCAAATCGCCCCAATACAATAGTGGCATGGAAAACACTCTCCGACAACTTGACCAAAACTCACAAAGAAAACAGTTGGCATAAGGAAACTCACCTGGTTCATTGTAAATCTATAACTATGCCACTCCACATTGAAAAAATAAAACAGGCCAACTCTTTCAACAATTATGCCAAAATCCAGGAGATACAGAATTATTAAAACAATTCCGCAATGAAAGATACCGCTTAAAAAAAGAGATCTGGGTGCATAAACAATCCAAACAAGAAACACTATGGACCCAGCTGCTATACGCCACTAAAACAAATGATGCAAAAAGATTCTGGAAACTAATCAACAGAAGTGAGAAAGGTCCTGCAGCAGCAAATAATGCAAATATTAGTGAGACGGAGTGGGTTCAATACCTGAAAATACATTTTAAGGGAAGTTCATTGGACACAACCAATCTCCGCTGGCCCAATAAAATAACCTGGTCCCACGGGTAATTCCATCGGCAGAGGTAGATAAAGTCATTAAAAAGTCACAGGCAGATTATGCCCCCGGCCCAAATGGGCTTCCCCAGGCTCTGTTTAAGCATTTTACATCACAGTGGGCAGTCATTCTGGCTTCAATGTTTAATTACATCTGGCAAATGACGTCATCCCTGATAGCTGGAGGGGCTCAATAATCCATCCCATTTTTAAAGGTGTGGTTTTATTTCCAACACAGTTTCTTCAGAAAACACAGTCACTCGTCTTCTGAAGCCATACAGCGTTCTTCATATAGCCAACACGTGTTTTGTCAGAATAGATGCGTATACATCTCTGACTTCATATGGGCTTTCCGTCAGGAAGTGAGTGTGGAGTACTCTCCGACATTCAGGCATAATTGTATTATCTTGGATTCCTACTGTTTTGGATTTGAAGACAGAGAGGAATGGGGAAGACAATAATTTGATGCTTGGCCTTAGTGATTTTGGGAAAGCCCTGATGAAGTCAGAGATGTATACGCATCTATTCTGACGAAACACGTGTTGGCCAAATGAAGAACGCTGTATGGCTTCAGAAGACGAGTGACTGTGTTTTCTGAAGAAACTGTGTTGGAAATAAAACCAAACTGAAAAGAAGAAGAACTGGATATTTTTTCAATACACACGAAGTGGTGCTCAGGATAATTTATTTGACTGTTTAAGGACTGGATGTAACTAGTCCATATGTGTGGGCGTTAGTGGCAGCCCTCTTCCTTGGAGCACCCAGCTTGAGACTTTGGCATTTAACTGTGGGGGAATATTGAAAAGTTTGCGCAATAGGCCTTGCCACGTTCAGTTTCAATTTTTCATTTTTAAAGGTGGTCAGGCATGTTCACCTAGCAATTACAGACTAATTGCTGTCATGGATGTAGAGCTCAAATAATTTTCCACGCTACTATTACAAGATTTGGAATCTTGGACGTATGATAATAGGAGACTCCCTTTAAATCAAACCAGCTTTTTCAGGGATCAAGGCACTATAATTAATCTCATGACCTTGAGCCTAATTGTAAACAGAGCAAAGGCAACCGGCACATCACTCTATATGTATTTTGTTGACTGTAAGGTAGCTTTTGACTGTGTGCCACGTAACATGTTATGGGCTAAGCTACAGCGATGGTGAATCCCACCCAACATCCTACAAGCAATTATGTTAGTATACTCTGATACATGTGAAGGAAGTGACCCGATTCGGGTCACCCGGGTCACACAAGACCACCTCTCAGCCTTTCATACCAAATGAAGAGTCGGTCAGACAGCAGAGAATACAAAACAATATCTGTTTATTCAGAGTACGCTCAGAGCGGAGCCCTGTCTGCCCAGTCTCTAAGGAGTGCTGCAGAGGGACTGACATCAGCAAGCATAGAGATACATTATGTACATTTCGGAACCAATAAAGGCACGCCCACAATGGAATTTTCCAAGCAGATACAACAGAACAGTGAAATACAAAAAATAAGTTTCGATTCTGCAGCTGGGCACACACTATCTAACAGTGAAGGTCATTCTGCCCGTGCCCGGCACTAGACAAGTGGCTGAGGGCCTACATCTAGAGGAAAGGTATGCGCTAATAAGAACAGTGCATTCATTAGTGTAGCAAAACTCAGCTCTGAAGAAACATAATTTAGAGAAGGCCGTTTCTCAGAAATGGCAAAGAATCAGTTTAGATTATAATTCAAAATGGCGGCCATACACAAAATGGTGCCGCGAATGCTAACTTTTGCAAAATGATACCAAAGCATATTTTTCTGTTCTAACAGACCCTCCTTTTAGCATGAGCTAAACATTTTGGATAATGGCAAAAAAAACATATAATGCAATAAATCATTAATAGTTATCTTAGGAACACTCCATATCTTCAGCTTCAGGGGGGAAAACAGTGAGGAGGGAAGAAGTCTCGAAAATACCCTCATCTATTTGAATGAGGTCCTCTACCTCTTTCTGTATCATAATAGGTGCATTAGTATCATGAATTGATATTTTCTTAGGAGTGAGGAGGGTGGTACAGAAAGAGTAACAAAAGAGGAGACATTGGATCAGGACACAACAAGAGATCAGAATCACAATGAAATAAATCACCTTTTCGAGGATCCAACCCCACCCACTGAAAAGTGACTAACTCCAGTTCCCACCTTCCATTCCTTTAACGTTTTCTAGAATGTCTAAAATGTGTTGGGTAATGTTCTTTTCCATATTGGTGATCCCGACTACACACTGGTCTCCTACTACTGCGCACACACCACCGCTCTTAGCTAGAATGAAATCAACAGCATATCTAGTTCGCTCAGAATATATCCGCATACTTTCCAATTGGGTAGTGATGTCACGCAAAGCTGCTACTGTAGAGTTAGACAATATCTGCAGCTTACAGCCAAAATATTCTCTAGCTTTTTCACCCCTGGCCATAGCAGTACCTCCAAAAGTAATAATGGAGGAGAGAATATACCCAAAAGGGATACCATTACCATAATTATTGACTTCAAGGTCTGTCACCCCTTTGCAAAATTCCTTTGTCAATGTTCTTTTAACCCATCTAACTTTAGGCATCGCATGTTTGCAAGGCACACCTAGAGGCAACACCATCCCAAGGGACACATCATTTGTACAATTATGCATAGTGGAATAAGTCCCTTTAGATAAAAAGAAAAACCCTGGGTGTGCATAAATAGGCCTATCATAATCTACAGCAGCATACCTAGAATTCCATCCAACAGTACGAGGATCCTTTGGATCTACTATAGAGTACGTGCCGTTACGCAAAATTATCCTTGAACAGTTAACATACAGAATGAGTTGAGTAAAATTGACAATTGGGCAGCGTGCAGGGTAATATCCAGCCTCTCGGGGAAATGTCAGTTCTTTGTAATGCAAAAACAACAATTGATGGACAGAATGCAGAACAATGTCGTACATTCACCCCAGTACAGAGATCTGGGCCTAAATCCATCGTTTTTTTGCTCACCATGCCCAGTTCTTTGTAATGCCAACCTGCCAGTGTTACATTCTGTTTCTCCATATAAAAATTGTTAGAACTGGGGGTCTCTAGTTGGCAGAGGTAGGTACCTTTGTCCAAATAGGGACCCTTGCTTCTAGTCAGGGTAAAGGGGATACACTACTAAAATAACCCCTGCTCACCCCCTTGGTAGCTTGGCACGAGCAGGCAGGCTTATCTCAGAGGCAGTGTGTAAAGCATTTGTGAATACATACAGTAATACAGTGACAACTCTACAGATGGACACCACACAAGTTGTAGTATAAAAATAAGTATTCTTTATATAGACTTAACACAAGACCCAAAACGACAAAAATCCACAATACAATACGAAAAATGACTGTCAAATGGTAGAAAATAGTTCAGTTCAAATGCAGGTGATAAATGCGACACTCTACGTTCAGTGTACCTTTGGATGCGTAACGCGATACAAACAAAAGAGTTGCAGGGAAGGTGAGGCGTCGGTTCCTTACATGCAAGAACGGTGATGCGTCGGTTCCTTGCTCCGGGGGAGGTGATGCGTCGGTTCCCTACTGCTGCGTAGGGGACGGTGATGCGTCGGTACCTTACCGGAGAGGAGGTGATGCTTCGGTTCTTCACTGCGTGGGGAGGTGATGCGTCGGTTTCTTACTGCGCTTCTGTGGCGATGCGACCAGCAGCGCCTTGATGCGATGACGACCCGGTGCAATGAAACAAAATGGCGTCTTCCTCCGGATGCGACAACGAGGAGGGCGATGCGTGCACGCCCGACGGCCGTGCGGCGACTCAGTGAATCTTCTGAGCCGCGACAGGCCCTGCGACACGCTTCTCCGATGATGCGACGGCGTCTGCTGCGACGGCGACACTCTTCTCCGGTGATGCGAGGCGCTTCTGTGATGCGATGGCGCCAACGGCATCGGCGGCACGCTTTCTCGGCGATGCAATGACAACTGCTGCGGCGGCGACACGCTTCTTCGTGAGTCGCGCTTCCACCTCCCAGCGACACGCAGTCTCTCAGAAGGCCCAACACAACAGTAGGCACTTCAAATTCCCAGCAAGGGAATTCAGGGGAGCTGGTTGGTGAAGTCTTGTATCCCTGACACTTCAGCAGGAGGCAAGCTCAATCTTCAAGCCCTTGGAGATTTTCTGCAAGATGATGAAAGTAGGCACAAAGTTCCTTTCTCCTTTCTTTGGCAATCAGGCAACCACTGCAGGCCAATCCCTCAAACAGCACACAGCATAGGGATAGTCTCCTCCTTCAGTTTCTCTGGTTTCTCTCCTCAGCAAAGGTTCTTCTTGTTTCCCAGAAGTGATCTAAAGTCTTGGGGTCTGGGCCCCAATATTTATACTAGCAAATCCTTTGTCCTCTGAAGGCAGAGGGTCCTGTACCTAGTCCAAACCAGTTCTGGGTGCATTCTGCCAGTGCACACCTTCTTCCTTTGTCAATGTGGGCCAGGGACATCAGACGCACCACAGGAGGTGGAGCCAGCATTGTGAAAGGCAGGCACAGCCCTATTCAGGCCAGGTGCTACTCCTCCCACCACTCTACATGCAGGTAGGTCTATTCAGCCCTGTGCTGACTCACCCTGTCTCCTGGAGTCCCCCAGCCCCTGTCACTCACAAACCCAGACATACAATACACAAGCTAGCAGAGGCAGGCTGGATGGTTAGGCAAGAAAATACCTACTTTCTAAAAGTGGTATTTTCAAACAAAGAATGTTAAAACCAACTTCACTAAAATATGTATTTTATCATTCTGAGTTCAGGCATACTAAATTCGTTTTTCTACCATGTTCCCTGGGTCAGTTAGGTTTATAAGATGTTATAATCAAACTGCCCATTCTGGCCTACGGGAACATGTAGCCTTGCAATAGTGAAAAACGAAATTGGCTGTAATTCACTATCAGGACATGCCACACATACCAGGGCATGTCCTACCTTACACATACAATGCACCCTGCCGTAGGGCCTACCTTAGGGGTGACTAATATGCAGGAAAGGGAAGGTTTGGGGACTGGTAAGTGGGTGCACTTACCAAGTCGACATGGCAGTACTAGACTGCACACAGGCTCTGCAATGGCAGGCCTGAGACACACTTTACTAGCTGCTCCTGTGGGTGGCACAACCAGTGCTGCAAGCCCACCAGCAGCATTTGATTCACAGGCCCTGGGCACAAACAGTGCACTGTACTAGGGTCTGACAGTGAATCAAATAGGCCAAACATGGAGTCACTAATCCATACATCAATTTACCATAGGGAGCACTTGCACTTTGGCACTGAATAGCAGTGGCAAAATGCCCAAAGCATCTAGACCCGCAAAAACATATCAACAACAGTGGAGGCATAGTGAAAAAATGGAAGAGAGACCCACGCCAAGGATGCCAGGTCTAACAGAAATTATCACAATAAGTATTGCTGTTACATCCTGGATAACCTATACCTTGTGGTTTTCGATGATATAGACATGGGCCTGGATAACCAAACCCAAATACTCCTTGTACTTCTACAAAATCAGGGGGCCGAGTAAAGGTGTAATTAACAAGTGACAATGGATAGGCAGTCCATAAGCTAGTAACAGACTCAGTAGGGTAGCAGGCAGTACCTTCTCCAAAAAACCTTTTATGTGTGTCTAGAAACACATTACTCGGGGCTGTCCTTTTTGTACGAATTTGAGAAACAACCTTATGTTTAATACATGATGGTGCATCTTGATCTTGTTTCAAAACCCAGGACACCCCACCCAGAACCAATAGCAGCAAAATCACAAGAAAAACACACAATATTTTTTTTTTGTAGACCAAAATATACGTGTATGACCAGGGGGAATCACTGGCTGCTCTTCGTCGGCAACCATCCTGCCAAAGGGATGCATAGTAAATGATAAAGCAAGGGGGAAGGGGCCAAAATGGCAGCAAAAAATATATACAAGTTCCCAGTGTCCGTAAGAGCCTCACTGGTACAGGCTCCTATTGTCCATCAAAACGTTGGCGCTCTTGAGCACCGGCGGTGGAGCTTGCTCTGTCCTAAGCTTGGGTTCCCACGTCGACCAGGATAATGTACCCCCAAGGGGATACTTTGTTCTACCCTGTCCAATGTCTAAACAGTGCACAAATCTCACATCACCCTAAACTAATTCCGTTGGTACTATAGCAAAGTACACCCTAACTTACACAGTCCATCCCTAACTAATCTGACTTCTCCTTTGGTGCACTATTCCTCAGCCGAGGGCGCAGATTATACTTAGTAACTCGAGGCACAGAGTGATCAGTGAAAAGGGGCTCCTGGATAGCCCGTATTTCCGAAGGTACTGCTGCATTCAGCACTTCATCATTTTCCTCACCCGTTTTGGTCCAGGTCAGCCTGGAGTCACTATATGGGACAAACTGAGGCACCGTCTCGCACACAGAATCCCCTAATCCATACCTCACCCACTGATCATAGGGCAAGGGTAGAGGTATCCTGCGACAGTGAGTCCCATGCACCCAGTTCTTTCGACCATCAACCTTGACAGCTGTACATGTAGCCAGAAGGACCTGCTTCGGCCCCTTCCACTGCAGCTCCAAACTCTTCTTTCGCTGAAAGTTGCGTACGAGTACAAAATCTCCAGGCTGAATATCGTGTCAGGGCCCCTCTGGTGTAGCTGGCAGGGCTTCCTGGACCTGTTGGTGAATAGACCGCAAATTTTCAGTTAACTGGCAAAGGTAATCGATCAACAATGGATACTCAATATCAGTAAACCGCCGAGAACGCAGGACGCCCCAGACATTTGCCTGGCGTCCAAACACGACCTTGTACGGTGACAATCCTGTCCTAGAATGTGCTGTTGTTCTTGTCGACAAAAGAGCTAAGGGTAAAGCGTCTGGCCACTGTAGCACTGTGGTCTCCTGAATCTTCAAAAAGGATAAGACACGCATTACCTAGGTGTTCCAAAGTTGTACCAGTTTAGCGTGCTACTGGGGATTCACTCTCTGATCCTCAAAGTGCGAAGTGTAAGAAACAACAAAGTTGCATCTCCTGATTAGGAGATGTCCCCCTGTGCACTGCTGCAAATCCCATCAAGGGTAATTCTTTTAAAACACGGATGCTTGTATCAAATTAAATCAGTTGAAGATGATGTTTATTCACATCCATCGATAATGATATATTTTTTCAAAAAATGATGAAAATAGTAAACAATTCACTGGGAATTTGAACGTGTTGTTACATCCATCCCGATGCATTTCGGGCAACAAGGTACCCTTCGTCAGGGGAAAACATCAGAAAATAAGAACAAAAATAACAGCGCTTACAAGAAGAGATCACCCAAACTGAATGAATGGTGCTGTCGAAAGCTTAAACCAAAACGAACATGAGATCCCATATATATGACGCACCGAAAAGGTGAGGAATTGTGATTAGAAAACAACATGCTAGAGTGGAGTGAACAATGGCGAATACAAAATTGGTGTCTAGATCCAGAAACAACAAGAAGCATAAAACGTGCTGTTCGGTGAAACGCGTGAAAAGAGCACAACATGCAATAAATTGTGGTCAACAGATTGCAGCAACCTAAAGCAACAAACAACTAAGAACTCGCGGTTAAATATAGAAGTGACAAAGTGCATAAGTGAGAATCGGGTGAATCTAGGCGTGTACAAACGCAAGAAGAGTAAATACGAGCTGATGATAATAGGTGCTCGCTATCTTTTTAACGAACGAAATTAATGAAAGTGAGTGGCTGCGTAACCTGCATACATGGAAAGCTAATGTAACAAGTACTTACATTGAGGCTAGAATTAATCATAACTTCTTCCAAAGCCAGTGTGCGGCGTGAATTCTAAGCCGAACAATGTCTGAAACCAGTTCGACACAAATAAACGTGAATAAACGTGAATGAAAGCCATGTGACCCTAACTTACGTGAAGTACGTCAGAGAATAATCATGTTAAAGCAGGGGCCATCTTGAAAGGGGATTCTGATTGAAATAAAACAAGTGCTGCACTGCTATAAATAAACAGGGTGAAAGTGGCATGTGGTACAATAAAAAGCAAGGAGAACAGAAAAGAATAATATAAGAGTGAAAAGTGTGCACGAAAGGAATAGTATAAAAGTGAAGAGAGTGCACAAAAAAATATAAAAAAAATAACAACCATATAAATAAGTGACATGTAACACAAAAGTAAATGGCATAACAATCTACAGTTTATAAGTAACACAGGAATTCCATCCGGTCATTAAGTCCATTCGGTTGCATCGTGTTCAGAAAACGGATCCAATGATTCTCTCTTTGCAATAATCTGTTGGTATTGTCAACTCCTTCTTTTTTGCTGTCTACGACTTCTAGAACCAAGAATTTTAATTGACTGATGTTGTGTAGTTTGTCCAGATAGTGTGCAGCCACTGCAGATTTCAAATTTTTCGTGCGTATGTTGCTCTTGTGTTCAAGAATACGTGTTCTGATTTTTCTCTCAGTTTTCCCTACATAACCCAGGCCACAGGGGCATTTCAACAGGTAAACAACGTTGGATGTGTTGCAGGTAGCATTGACCTTTAATTTGATTTTGGTGCCTTTCATTGGATGAGTTATGGTGGAACCTTGTATCATGTTATGACAGTTGCTGCAATTGTGACAAGGTTGCGAACCTTTATGGATGACATCAGGTGTATAGTCAAGTGGTCTCGTTAGCATTTCCTTCAAATTGTGTCCTCTGGTATACCAAAATTTGAAATCTGTAGTGGCTGCACACTATCTGGACAAACTACACAACATCAGTCAATTAAAATTCTTGGTTCTAGAAGTCGTAGACAGCAAAAAAGAAGGAGTTGACAATACCAACAGATTATTGCAAAGAGAGAATCATTGGATCCGTTTTCTGAACACGATGCAACCGAATGGACTTAATGACCGGATGGAATTCCTGTGTTACTTATAAACTGTAGATTGTTATGCCATTTACTTTTGTATTACATGTCACTTATTTATATGGTTATTTTTTTTGTGCACTCTCTTCACTTTTATACTATTCCTTTCGTGCACACTTTTCACTCTTATATTATTCTTTTCTGTTCTCCTTGCTTTTTATTGTACCACATGCCACTTTCACCCTGTTTATTTATAACAGTGCAGCACTTGTTTTATTTCAATCAGAATCCCCTTTCAAGATGGCCCCTGCTTTAACATGATTATTCTCTGACGTACTTCACGTAAGTTAGGGTCACATGGCTTTCATTCACGTTTATTCACGTTTATTTGTGTCGAACTGGTTTCAGACATTGTTCGGCTTAGAATTCACGCCGCACACTGGCTTTGGAAAAAGTTATGATTAATTCTAGCCTCAATGTAAGTACTTGTTAGATTAGCTTTCCATGTATGCAGGTTACGCAGCCATTCACTTTCATTAATTTCGTTCGTTAAAAAGATAGCGAGCACCTATTATCATCAGCTCGTATTTACTCTTCTTGCGTTTGTACACGCCTAGATTCACCCGATTCTCACTTATGCACTTTGTCACTTCTATATTTAACCGCAAGTTCTTAGTTGTTTGTTGCTTTAGGTTGCTGCAATCTGTTGACCACAATTTATTGCATGTTGTGCTCTTTTCACGCGTTTCACCGAACAGCACGTTTTATGCTTCTTGTTGTTTCTGGATCTAGACACCAATTTTGTATTCGCCATTGTTCACTCCACTCTAGCATGTTGTTTTCTAATCACAATTCCTCACCTTTTCGGTGCGTCATATATATGGGATCTCATGTTCGTTTTGGTTTAAGCTTTCGACAGCACCATTCATTCAGTTTGGGTGATCTCTTCTTGTAAGCGCTGTTATTTTTGTTCTTATTTTCAGATGTACCCCTGACGAAGGGTACCTTGTTGCCCGAAATGCATCGGGATGGATGTAACAACACGTTCAAATTCCCAGTGAATTGTTTACTATTTTCATCATTTTTTGAAAAAATATATCATTATCGATGGATGTGAATAAACATCATCTTCAACTGATTTAATTTGATACAAGCATCCGTGTTTTAAAAAAATTACCCTTGATGGGATTTGCAGCAGTGCACAGGGGGACAACTCCTAATCAGGAGATGCAACTTTGTTGTCTCCTGAATCTTTGCCAATTTCAGTTTGAGAGTACCATTGTACTTCTCAACCAAACCTGCTGATTGGGGATGATTGGCAGCATGAAACTTCTGCTTGATACTCAAACCATCACAAATTAATCAAATTACTGTGGCATTAAAATGACTTCCGCTATCACTCCAAATCAAATGGGGCAAGCCGAAACGAGGAAAGAACTCCTTCAGGAGTACCTTTGCAGGAATATAGCACTTTACTACGCGATGTATCACATTGCGTGCTATTACAACGCGGTCGTTACAACGACCGCGTTGTTAGTACGCGATGCATTTACATCACAAGTCTTTACAACGGCTTCCACTAGGGGGCGCGCAGGGCTTAGGAATAGTATTATTTACTATTCCTTCTCCAGTTTGCACAACAGTAGGGAAGGTGTTGGAATTCATTTCCAATACCTGGAAGTGAGTCCCAAACAGGTATGATCTCAACTTCTTCAGCGCCCAGACCACAGCAAATGCCTCACGCTCAATAGCACTCCACCTCTGTTCCCGTGGAAGTAACCTCCTACTGATGAAGACTACAGGTTGGTCTAGGCCCTCCTCATTTAACTGTGCCAGAACAGCCCCTACACCATGCTCTGAAGCGTCTGTTTGGATCACAAACTCTTTTGAGAAGTTGGGCGCCTGAAGCACGGGGCCCGTGCACATGGCAGTCTTCAAGGCGTCAAAAGCTTTCTGACAGGTGTGAGTCCAAATCACTCTCTTGGGCTGCTTCCTGTAAGTCAGCTCTGTCAAGAGTGCAACGATGCTGCCATACCCCTTGACAAATCTCCTGTAATACCAGGTAAGTCCTAAAAAGGCTCTCACCTCTGTCTGGGTCTTGGGGGGCTCCCAAGCCAGAATGGTATCAATCTTGGGCTGTAGGGGCGGCACCTGGCCGCTCCCAACCTGGTGTCCCAAGTACACCACGGAACCCTGCCCGATCTGGCACTTACTCGCCTTGATCGTGAACACTTCCCAGAGGTGGCGCAGATGTTCTTCCCAACTGGCGCTGAACACTGCGATGTCATCCAGGTAGGCGGCACTGAAATCTTCCAGTCCAACCAACACCTGGTTGACCAACCTCTGAAAGGTGGCAGGGGCATTCTTCATCCCAAAGGGCATTACCCCGGAATTGGTAGTGCCCATCTAGTGTGGAGAATGCTGACCTCCCTTTGGCCCCATCAGTCAAGGCGATCTGCCAGTACCCAGATGTTAAGTCAAACGTGCTGAGGTACCGGGCAGCCCCTAACCGATCGATGAGCTCATCAGCCCTGGGGATGGGGTGCGCGTCAGTCCTGGTGACTGAATTGAGTCCTCGGTAGTCCACACAGAACCGAAGTTCGGGTGTGGCACCAGGCGCGGCAGCCTTTGGGACCAAGACCACTGGGCTGGCCCAAGGGCTGTGAGAGGACTCAATCACCCCCAATGCAAACATCTTGGAGACCTCCTCCTTGATGCAAGCTCTCACCCTGTCAGTCACTCTGTAAGCCTTGTGCTGTAAGGACTGTCCCCAGTGTCCACATCATGGACGCACCAATCAGTGACACTAGGAGTCAGGGAAAACAGGTCAGGAAACTGTCCCAACAGTTGGCGACAGTCTTCCTGCTGCTCAGGGAGTTAGAGAGGTTCACACCCTCCACTGACCCATCTTGCTCTGTTGCAGACAGGAGGTCAGGAAGAGGTTCTGTCTCCTCTTCCATTCCATCATCTGTTGCTAGGAGCATGCCCACTTCGGACCTCTCAAAATGGGGCTTTAGGCGGTTGACATGTAGGACCCGCAAAGGGTTCCTGGGAGATCGCAAGTCCACCAGGTAGGTGACCTCACTCTTGCGCTCCACCACCTCAAATGGTCCAGTCCACTTATCCTGGAGCGCGCAAGGCTCCACGGGGGCCATGACCCACACTTTCTGCCCAGGCTGAAACTCGATCAGAGTGGCATTCTGATCATACCACCGTTTCATCTCCTCCTGGCTGGCTTCCAGATTCGCCTCAGCGAGTTGTCTGAATCGCCTAGTCTGGTTTCTAAAGGCCAGGTTGTAGCTAAATACATCCTGGGGAGGTTTACTGGGATCTTTCTCCCAGCCTTCTTTCACCAGACTCAGAGGTCCTCTTACCGGTTGACCATAGAGCAGTTCAAAGGGACTGAACCCTAAGGACTTCTGTGGCACCTCACGGTAAGCAAAGAGAAGGCATGGCAAGAGGACGTCCCACTTACGCCTCATGAGTTCTTCCAGACCCATAATCATGCCCTTCAGGGTCCGGTTGAATCTCTCAACCAGCCCATTTCCTTGGGGGTGGTAAGGAGTGGTGAACTTATAGGTAACACCGCACTCCTGCCACAGGGACTTCATATACTTGGATGTGAAGTTTGTACCACGGTCACTCACCACCTCTTTGGGGAACCCCACACGGGAGAAAATCCCCATCATGCACGTCCCACCACGGGGGCCGTCACTGTCCGAAGAGGGATGGCTTCCGGGTACCGGGTGGCATGGTCCACCAAGACCAGGATGAACCTGTTGCCCATGGCTGTCTTGGGGTCCAGTGGCCCCACAATGTCAATACCCACCCGTTCAAAGGGGATGGCTGGAGGGGAGCCTTGTGCTTCCTCCCACTTTTTCACTTGCCTGGCAAGTCTTACATGTCCTGCAATGAGTGTCTGAACTCTTGCGCATCTGGGGCCAATAAAAGTGGTTGACAAGCCTTTCAAAGGTCTTGCCCTGCCCCAGATGTCCAGCTAAAGGCACGTCGTGAGCCAACCCCAGTAGGAAGGCTCTGAAGCGCTGGGGTACCACCGGCACACGGGCTGACCCAGGCTCAGCAACCTTAGGCTCGCTATACAGGAGACCATTCTCCCAGTAGATCCAATGTGATCCAGACTGATCACCTGCTGCCTGGTTTGTGGCCTGTTGCCGCAAACCCACAAGAGAAGGGCACTTGTTCTGCTCCTCACAGAACTCCTCCATGGAGGGTCCTCCTTCTTGCTGCCAATGGGTCAGCTCAGGCAGGTCCCCCAGTTCGGCCACTTGCTCCCCTGTAGGTTCCAGAGCATCCCCCTCAGGTTCTGCTTCCTCCTGGACCGTGGGAACTACGGCGGCCAGTTTCCCACGCCCCCTGCCTCTTCTCTTCAAGGTAGGCACCTGGGCCACCCTCTCAGGCTCCAGGTCCTCTTGAACACCTCTACTGGCTGCCATAGACTGAGTGGTCGTGCACGCCCACTCAGGCAGACCCAACATCTCCAAATGAGACCTTCTCTCCACCTCTGCCCAAGGTGAACTCTCCAACTCGTTGCCCAACAGACAGTCTACAGGCATGGCTGGCCTCACAGCTACTTGAAAGGTACCTGAGACCCCCCCCACTCAAAGGGAACCTGAGCCACTCTGCAGTGGCTCTCTGAGATGTCCGTGGCAACTACTGGGCAGAATGCATTGGGGATAACCTGCTCTTCAGACACCAGCCGACAACTGACAGCTGTCATACTGGCTCCGGTGTCTCTCAGAGCCTCCACCCTTTGGCCATTGATGGTCACCCACTGCCTGTATTTCTTAGTGTTATCAGGCAGTTGGGCCCTGTGGACCATCTCACTGTCTCCTAAAGAGACCAAGGACATTACTACGGGACCTCACCCACCTTGGGCACCCATCTCCTCCCCCAGGGCTACACTAGCTACCTGCCGGGGTGGTGCACCAGTGGGTGCTGATTTTCCATACAAGGGACATCTAGTTTCCCAGGAACAGTGGCCCACTTGACCACACTTAAAGCAAGTCTTGGGCCCCCTGTGAACAGGCTTATCTGTCAGGGCCCCTGGCTTCTTTTCAGGGAGAGGCTGGGAACCCTTCCCTTGGTTCCCTTGGGGATTACTTTGGGGCCCTTTCTGGAACTCCCTCTGTTTACCCTTGTCCCCCCCCACTCCTCTGCTGGGGACCCTGCCCACCCTTGGCGGAGTCTCCTGCGTGTCCCTTGTGGACCCGGGTGCTCACCCAGCGGTCCGCCTCCTCAGCAAGCTTCCTAGGGTTAGTCAGCCTACTATCAATAAGGTGCTGGCGTAGCTCTGGAAAACAATTTCCTGACAAGTGCTCCCATGCAATCAAATCAAAGAGCGCTTCAAAATCATTCACTTTGCTACCCTTCACCCAACCACCCAATGCTCTGCAAAAAAAAGTCACATATTCTACCCAGGTACTGCCCTCCAACTTTTTGTAATTCCTGAACCTCTGCCTATACAGTTCAGGAGTCAACCCATACCTGGACATCAATGCTTCTTTCATATGACCATAAGAATTGTGGACTTCAGAGGGCAAGTCTAATAAGGTATCCCGCTCCTCACTAAGGGACTGCCCCCACAGCCCCGCTCCCCAATCCTTCTCAGGGACCCGGTGTGAGGTCATAGCTACCTCATAGGCTTTAAACCATTGCCCAATGTCATCATTTTTATAAAACTCTTTGCCCACATCTTTAGGTATATACACCCTTGCTTCAACAGGAATGGACGGTGTGCTGCCACCAGAGGGAGTAATCTCTAAGCTCCTAGCTTTCAACTCCAGCTCCCTCAAACTTCTCTCATGCTCCATTTGCATCCTCTTTTCCTCTAGGGCCAATTTCTTAATTTCCAATTCTAACTGCCCACCCATCTTAAGCTTGGTCAGCTCCATTTCATGCACCCTACTTCTCTCCCTGTCCTCCAGCTCTCCTGGGGACAGGCCCTTGGAAGAAACACTGCTACCTAATGGGGAAGGTGCTTTCCTCCCCCCTGGACCCAATAGCCCATCTAGCTGCCCTCCTGCATCCTCAGCCCCCTCCTCATGCTCTTCCACATGCTCAGGGGTACTCCTTGCTTCCACCCAGGCCCTCATCGCCTTTTGGAACTCATCCTTCTTGGAGAGACCGGTCATAGCAACTTTAAATCTCCTGCAGAAGTGTTTCAGCTGTTTTACAGTGTAACTTTCCAGCTTTTCTTCTTCAAAATCTAAATCCACAGATGCGATGGATGCTGTTTTGCTCATGGTGACTAAACTTGGCAGTTCTTGGCAAAAATAGAAATCCCAGGAAAAAACAATCTACCAAAATGTAAGTGGTTGCGTTTGGTCTGCACTCACTAGTAGTGTACACCAATCACTGTATATGAGTCACAAATGCAAGTCCAGAATCCTCACCGCTGACCACCAATGTTAGAACTGGGGGTCTCTAGTTGGCAGAGGTAGGTACCTTTGTCCAAATAGGGACCCTTGCTTCTAGTCAGGCTAAGGCGGATACACTACTAAAATAACCCCTGCTCACCCCCTTGGTAGCTTGGCACGAGCAGGCAGGCTTATCTCAGAGGCAGTGTGTAAAGCATTTGTGAATACATACAGTAATACAGTGACAACACTACAGATGGACACCACACAAGTTGTAGTATAAAAATAAGTATTCTTTATATAGACTTTACACAAGACCCAAAACGACAAAAATCCATAATATAATACGAAAAATGACTGTCAAATGGTAGAAAATAGTTCAGTTCAAATGCAGGTGATAAATGCGACACTCTACGTTCAATGTACCTTTGGATGCGTAACGCGATACAAACAAAAGAGTTGAAGGGAAGGTGAGACGTCGGTTCCTTACACGCAAGAACCGTGATGCGTCGGTTCCTTGCTCCGGGGGAGGTGATGCGTCGTTTCCCTACTGCTGCATAGGGGACGGTGATGCGTCGGTTCCTTACCGGAGAGGAGGTGATGCGTTGGTTCTTCACTGCGTGGGGAGGTGATGCGTCGGTTTCTTACTGCGCTTCTGTGGCGATGCGACCAGCAGCACCTTGATGCGATGACGACCCGGTGCAATGAAACAAAATGGCGTCTTCCTCTCGATGCGACAACGAAGGGGGCAATGCGTGCACGCCCGACGGCCGTGCGGCGACTCGGTGAATCTTCTGAGCCGCGACAGGCCCTGCAACACGCTTCTCTGATGATGCGACGGCGTCTGCTGCGACGGCGACACTCTTCTCCGGTGATGCGAGGCGCTTCGGTGATGCGATGGCGACCGTGGCAGCGGCGGCACGCTTTCTCGGCGATGCGACGACAACTGCTGCGGCGGCGACACGCTTCTTCTTCGTGAGTCGCGCTTCCAGCTCGCAGCGACACGCAGTCTCTCAGAAGGCCCAACACAACAGTAGGCACTTCAAATTCCCAGCAAGGGAATTCAGGGGAGCTGGTTGGTGAAGTCTTGTATCCCTGAGACTTCAGCAGGAGGCAAGCTCAATCTTCAAGCCCTTGGAGATTTTCTGCTAGATGATGAAAGTAGGCACAAAGTTCCTTTCTCCTTTCTTTGGCAATCAGGCAACCACTGCAGGCCAATCCCTCAAACAGCACACAGCATAGGGATAGTCTCCTCCTTCAGTTTCTCTGGTTCCTCTCCTCAGCAAAGGTTCTTCTTGTTTCCCAGAAGTGATCTAAAGTCTTGGGGTCTGGGCCCCAATATTTATACTAGCAAATCCTTTGTCCTCTGAAGGCAGAGGGTTCTGTACCTAGTCCAAACCAGTTCTGGGTGCATTCTGCCAGTGCACACCTTCTTCCTTTGTCAATGTGGGCCAGGGACATCAGACGCACCACAGGAGGTGGAGCCAGCATTGTGGAAGGCAGGCACAGCCCTATTCAGGCCCAGGTGCTACTCCTCCCACCACTCTACATGCAGATAGGTCTATTCAGCCCTGTGCTGACTCACCCTGTCTCCTGGAATCCCCCAGCCCCTGTCACTCACAAACCCAGACATACAATACACAAGCTAGCAGAGGCAGGCTGGATGGTTAGGCAAGCAAATAGCTACTTTCTAAAAGTGGTATTTTCAAACACAGAATGTTAAAACCAACTTCACTAAAAGATGTATTTTATCATTCTGAGTTCAGGCATACTAAATTCGTATTTCTACCATGTTCCCTGGGTCAGTTAGGATTATAAGATGTTATAATCAAACTGCCCATTCTGGCCTATGAGAACAGGTAGCCTTGCAATAGTGAAAAACGAAATTGGCTGTAATTCACTATCAGGACATGCCACACATACCAGGGCATGTCCTACCTTACACATACAATGCACCCTGCCGTAGGGCCTACCTTAGGGGTGACTAATATGCAGGAAAGGGAAGGTTTGGGGACTGGTAAGTGAGTGCACTTACCAAGTCGACATGGCAGTACCAGACTGCACACAGGCTCTGCAATGGCAGGCCTGAGACACACTTTACTAGCTGCTCCTGTGGGTGGCACAACCAGTGCTGCAAGCCCACCAGCAGCATTTGATTCACAGGCCCTGGGCACAAACAGTGCACTGTACTAGGGTCTGACAGTGAATCAAATAGGCCAAACATGGAGTCACTAATCCATACATCAATTTACCATAGGGAGCACTTGCCCTTTGGCACTGAATAGCAGTGGCAAAGTGCCCAAAGCATCTAGACCAGCAAAAACATATCAATAACAGTGGAGGCATAGTGAAAAAATGGAAGGTAGACCCACGCCAAGGATGCCAGGTCTAACAGAAATTATCACAATAAGTATTGTTGTTACATCCTGGATAACCTATACCTTGTGGTTTTCGATGATATAGACATGGGCCTGGTAACCAAACCCAAATACTCCTTGTACTTCTACAAAATCAGGGGGCCAAGTAAAGGTGTAATTAACAAGTGACAATAGATAGGCAGTCCATAAGCTAGTAACAAACTCAGTAGGGTAGCAGGCAGTACCTTCTCCAAAAAACCTTTTATGTGTGTCTAGAAACACATTACTCGGGGCTGTCCTTTTTGTACGAATTTGAGAAACAACCTTATGTTTAATACATGATGGTGCATCTTGATTTTGTTTCAAAACCCAGGATACCCCACCCAAAACCAATAGCAGCAAAATCACAAGAAAAACACACAATATCTTTTTCTTTGTAGACCAAAATATACGTGTATGACCAGGGGGAATCACTGGCTGCTCTTCGTCGGCAACCATCCTGCCAAAGGGATGCATAGTAAATGATAAAGCAAGGGGAAGGGGCCAAAATGGCAGCAAGAAATATATACAAGTTCCCAGTGTCCGTCAGAGCCTCACTGGTACAGGCTTCTATTGTCCATCAAAACGTTGGCCCTCTTGAGCACCGGCGGTGGAGCTTGCTCTGTCCTAAGCTTGGGTTCCCACGTCGACCAGGATAATGTACCCCCAAGGGGATACTTTGTTCTATCCTGTCCATTGTCTAAACAGTGCACAAATCTCACATCACCCTAAACTAACTCCGTTGGTACTATAGCAAAGTACATCTGTACTTACACAGTCCATCCCTAACTAATCTGACTTCTCCTTTGGTGCACTATTCCTCAGCCGAGGGCGCATATTATACTTAGTAACTCGAGGCACAGAGGGATCAGTGAAAAGGGGCTCCTGGATAGCCCGTATTTCCAAAGGTACTGCTGCATTCAGCACTTCATAATTTTCCTCATCCGTTTTGGTCCAGGTCAGCCTGGAGTCACTAAATGGGACAAACTGAGGCACCGTCTCGCACACAGAATCCCCTACTCTATACCTCACCCACTGATCATAAGGCAAGGGTAGAGGTATCCTGCAACAGTGAGTCCCATGCACCCAGTTCTTTCGACCATCAACCTTGACAGCTGTACGTGTAGCCAGGAGGACCTGCTTCAGCCCCTTCCACCGCAGCTCCAAACTCTTCTTTCGCTGAAAGTTGCGTACGAGTACAAAATCTCCAGGCTGAATATCGTGTTAGGGCCCCTCTGGTGTAGCTGGCAGGGCTTCCCGGATCTGTTGGTGAATAGAACGCAAATTTTCAGGTAACTAGCAAAGGTAATCTATCAACAATGGATACTCAATATCAGTAAACCGCCGAGGACGCAGGACGCCCCAGATCTTTGCCGGGCGTCCAAACACGACCTTGTACGGCGACAATCCTGTCCTAGAATGTGCTGTTGTTCTTGTCGACAAAAGAGCTAAGGGTAAAGCGTCTTTGCCAATTTCAGTTTGAGAGTACCATTGTACTTCTCAACCAAACCTGCTGATTGGGGATGATTGGCAGCATGAAACTTCTGCTTGATACTCCAACCATCACAAATTAATCAAATTACTGTGGCATTAAAATGACTTCCGCTATCACTCCAAATCAAATGGGGCAAGTCGAAACGAGGAAAGAACTCCTTCAGGAGTACCTTTGCAGGAATATAGCACTTTACTACGCGATGTATCACATTGCGTGCTATTACAATGCGGTCGTTACAACAACCGCGTTGTTAGTACGCGATGCATTTACATCGCAAGTCTTTACAACGACTTCCACTAGGGGGTGCGCTGGACTTAGGAATAGTATTATTTACTATTCCTACTCCAGTTTGCACAACAGTAGGGAAGGTGTTGGAATTCAATTCCAATACCTCAGCGCCCCCTAGTGGAAGTCATTGTAAAGACTTGCAATGTAAATGCATCACGTACTAACAATGCGGTCGTTGTAACGACCGCGTTGTAAAGGTATCACGGTGTAATGACCGCGTTGTAAAGGTTGTTTCCCCCTTTGCAGTCATAACGGCTCTATTTTCTTTAGTGGGATAAGCCTCAATCCATTTACTGAACGCACAAACAACCACTAACACATACTTCAAATTGTTACATCTATCTAACTCTATATAATCCATCTGGAGGACCTCAAAAGGGAAAGTGGGTGGTACAAAATTACCAGGTGGTGTAGGGGTACCTTTTCAAGGGTTGTGCATCATGCACACCAGCAATATTTCACTAAATGGGCTGCTATCTTAGAAATATTATCGTTCTGCCATACAGGGTTTAACAACTTGCAAATACCCCTAGCACTAATGTGGGCTGGACCATGGGCCGTTGTGATGACAGGAAGAACATATGTATCAGGCAACATCCATCTCTGCTTCCCTGATTTATCAATCCAACATCCCTCATCATTCAATTGTGCTGTACTTTCTTGCCACAATGCTAATTCTTCAATCGTGGCTTCACTTTGAATTTCTTTTAAATTCTCAAGTGTATCCTCAAACATGTTAACTTCAGGCACCCACCTAGCCAGACCTGCTGCAAACATTCTTTTCATTTTTGTCCGGGCTGTATTCTTAGCTGTCTGATTTGCAAACGCATTTCCCCTACCTTCATCATCAGTAACTTTCCGGTGAGCGCTACACTTTCACTATGGCCAATTTCTTAGGGAGTGTCAAAGCAGACAAAAGCCTCACTATAAGGTGCCCATGCTGAATCTTGGCGCCATGCGAAGTAAGGAACCCTCTCTCAGCCCAGAGTCGCCCAAAGTTATGTGCGACTCCAAAGGCATACTGGCTGTCAGTATAGATATTGACAACCAGTCCCTCACTCAATTCGCAAGCTCTTAACAAGGCAACAAGCTCCGCAGCTTAGGCCGACTGATAAGGAACTTGTGAGGTCTCAACCACAGTACACAGCGTAGTAATAGCATACGCAGCAGTTGTAGCGCCATCTGATAATTTGAAACAAGAGCCATCGACATATAGTTCCCCTTGTGGGTCAGATAAGGGAACATCAGTCAAGTCTACTCGTCCTTTCGTCTCTTCTTCTGTGCGGAAGATGCAGTCTTGTTTATCAATCTCATTACTCTCAGAAGGGAGGAGCAGTAACGTGGTTGGATTCAGAGTAGTACATCTTTTAATCGTGATATGTTTGGCAAACAATGTTAATTCATAGCCAGTCAGACGTGCACTGGTGAGGTTCTGTGTCTTAGCCTTATTCAAAAGTGTATCCACAGCATGGGGTACCATGACTGTGAGATCAGTATCAAGTACGAGTCCAGCCGATTGTCTGATCGAAAAGGCCACAGCCACAACCGCTCTTAGACTACTCAGGAGGGCTCTTGCGACAGGGTCAAGAACAGCAGAGAAATAAGCACACAGCCGTTGCTTATCTCCAAATCTTTGTGTTAGAACAGAAAGCGAGCAACCAGCCATCTCATGGATGAACAACACAAACGGTTTGTTATAGTCAGGAGTGCCAAGTACTGGAGCTGAACAAAGCGCAGTTTTCAATTGCTCCAAAGACTGCTGACATTCAGGCGTCCAAGGCAGGGGCTCAAGCACGTCTTTATTGGTTAGTGCAAGCAAGTGTTTAATTAGTAAGGAATAGCCAGGTATCCACTGCCGGCAGTAGGAAGTGATAACTATGAAAGCGCGCACATCTTTCTGAGTCTGTGGGATGGGCATTTTAACAATGGTACTGATGCGCTCCGGAATCAATCTACTACCCTCCTTCGACAGTAGGTGACCTAAATAGGTGACCTCCTGTCGACAACACCGAAATTTAGAAAGACAAACTTTATGTCCATGTTGGGCCAAATGCACCAACAATTTAACAGTACTATCTCTACAACCCTGTTCAGTATCAGAAGCGATAAGAAGGTCGTCAACATACTGCACCAATACAGTAACTGAGGAAAGGGAATCTAATTGAGACTTTAAAGCCTGACTGTAAATACTCAGACTCTCAGTATAGCCCTGAGGAGCTCGACAGAACCTAAAGCTTTTGCCAGCTAGTGTAAACCCAAACAAGTACCTGCTATCTCGATGAATAGGAATACTAAAGAATGCATTTTTCAAGTCAATGACAGAAAAGAAGTTAGCAGTGGAAGGAATCATTGTCAAAAGAGTAGTAATGTCAGGGACCACATGAAACTGGGAAACCACTATTTTATTAACTTCGCGCAAATCAATCAGAAAACAATAGACATCTCCTTGATCATCAGAAGAACCTGAAGGCGTCCATTTTAGAATGGGGAGAATTGGACTATTACAAATATTGGCTGTCGTCTCCTCAACCACTCCCTTCTTGATCTAATCCTGAATAATTTGCAATAAGGCTCGTTCTCCTGCCTGTGATATTTTATACTGAGGGGTACGAGGCAAAATAGCACCATCCTTAACCTGTATCGAAACTGGTGATATCTGCAGCAGTCCCACATCGGTATCACCTGTCGCCCACAAAGTGGATGGCACATCTGCAAATTCAGCAGGAAAAGGCTAATCTTTGGACAAACAATGTTCAGCAAGTATTACATCTGGGCCCATTTTCATATAGACACCGGCCGGGGAGCAATAAATGGTAGCATGCAATTTCTTCAACAAATCCAAACCGATCAAATTTTCACCACAATTAGATGTGAGCAAGAATGGCGAATCCACAGTGAAAGGACCAATAGTCAGCGCAAGAAGGTTTGAAATGGGGCTTGCAACCTGTACTCTAGAAAAACCATCCGACACATTATTATGGCCAGACAGAGCTGCCCCAGGGACCATATTTCGAGAAGCAGAACTTTTTGTCGCACCTGTGTCCACCCAAAAATCCTTAGTCGAACCTTGCAGTTCTGCTGTTACATAAGGGCCACACTGGTCTACAGGTATCCGAACTGGTCCCCCACTCTGTCCCTGGCTGTCCGAACTGTAAGACATCCCTGTCACTTCCTCCATGTCATAATCATCATGATAATATTGTCCATCCCGAGGGTCATCAAAGTAATTATTATCAGAACGACCCTGTGAGGCTACAGCATTCTGTGCCTTATCAGCCCCACCAACTCCACAACCCCGTCCATGAAAACCACGTCCTCTAGGGACCGCCACCTACTGCAAAAGCACGGGATACTCGCTACGGCAGTGTCCCTTCTCTTTACAGTACGCACACTGATTCGGACCCAACGGCGTGGTAGTTGACTGCCTACTAGTGCGTGGAAGCTGTCGGGCAGGACCACCACATCCTCTCCCATTCCCTCTAAAAGCAAGCTGTAACAACACCTTCATTTTTAAATCCTTATGCTTCTTCTCTGACCTCTCCTTTTCCTCATTATCTCTATGCTCATAATACTGTGCCATATTCAGAATGACAGAGGGGGAAGAGGTGGACCAGGTACTTTCAGAAGCCTGCAATCGAGTCGCAAATTCAGGAAGCAAGTTAGAGATAAATCTATTGACAAACAACCAAACACCTCCCTCAACAGACAAATCCTGCCCACTGTAATCCAAAAATGTATCCTCGAATTGAGTGAAAAAATCAGACACACTCTAATTTTTCTTCTGGTGACAAGCTGACAATTTATCCCAATCCACTTTTCTCGGTGGAATAAGAGAATGCATATATGTAATAATACGACCGGGCAAAGCAAGTGCCTCAGCTCGGGGTTTATCACCTGGCTTTCTCTCCTGGTCCCATGCTTTAATTTAATCCCAAGTACCACCCAACTCCGGAACAGGATCTTGAGTATGAACTTGCCTCCAAATATCAACCGGAACAAGAAGACCAAAGAACATGTCAATATCAGCAAGAGTCATCACTGTTGAGAAAGCAGCTTCAGTCAGTTCTTTATAATAAGCAGTAGGATTTTTTCTAGGATCGGGTAAATGAGTTTTAAGAGTCAAAACCTCACTTCTTTTCCACTGAGTATAAACCCATTGTTCTTGACAGCTGGCCGCCACTGCCGCTAGAGTAACATTGCCTTGTCCATCTTTTAACTCTGGTATCTCTGGGTGATATATAGGATGTACCTCTCTCATCGGAAACTGGGATACCGTGGTAGGACTATTGTCATGCAACCTACTCCTATAAGCAACCAACATGGTAATATTCCCAAACACTTGACCTGGGTCCAAACCACTAACATACACAAAGTCCCTAATATCAAATAAAATTCGTGGCACATCATCCCCAAAACATTGCTGCCAAAGACCAATTAATGTAGAGGACATATGTTTAAGGGCATGCTGCTGTACAAAAGGCTCATAATCTTTCATCACACTCCAAACATCCTCCACACTATAAATGGGATTACAACCCCACTGTGCGGCCTGATTAGCAACAACCTTCCTCTCTCCATCTCCCACCTCAGACAGCACAAAAGGGCCCATACGCTCATGAAATTTTGACAAGTCTCGATCCTCAAACCCACGAACTGGGGTCTCTGCAGTCACAAATAGTGGAGGATGAAGGACCGCTGAGGGAGAAACAGCAGAAGCAACAGGCACTATCATCGCTGAAGGTTGTGCTGCGGGAGAGAGAGCTGGCAAAAGCGACGCTGAGACAATAGGTGTGACAGGAGCACTAACAGTCACAGGGGCCACAGATGGCAAAGAAACAGCAGAAAGGGGAGGGGGAGGAGCCGAAGCCACAGCCGTTGACATAACAGCGGTAGACACAGGAACAGAGACAGTGGAGGCAGCTGTAACGGGTGGCTGTGTGTGTAGGAGAGTAGGATCTGCTTCACATGGGTACCCCCACTTTTTGCTGATGCTTCACTGTTTTTCGACATTAGTCTGGCTGGGGCCCTGCTAATCAGAACCCCAGCCTAGCTGCTTCCTCTCTAAAATGGTTTCCATGTGCCTTAGGCACATCACTGATTGGGATCTGGAATGCCCTTATAAGTCCCTAGTATATGGTATACTATGTACCAAGGGCAAAGGTACCTCAGAGGCCTGCCAGGGGCTGCAGCATGTATTATGCCACCCCTCGAAGGCCATCCAAACTGACACCACAGGTCTGCTACTGCAGCCTGGGTAAGGTGGTGCATGCACCCCTTACTGTGATATAGGTTACCTATATCACTAAATACATACACACATATAAACCTATAAGTCACTCCTAAGGCAGGCCTTATCAATCCTAAAGGCAGAGTGCATGGTTCCTATGTGAGAGGGTTCCCCTGCATGAGCAGGGCCCCTCTGCAGTGTTCGGAGACCCTCTCTGATGCTGTTTGTAGTGTAGCCTGACCATATACTCTTAAGCGCATTATATCCTCGCGGTAAATGCTAACTTTGGAATGGCTGCACCTAAACATGTCGTGTTTGGTGTCAAACATCTTGGAATACTACCCCCCCGCCAATCCTGGCGGTGGGGGTAGCATTCCACCCTTCTAGAGGGAAAGACATGTTAACTCTGACTAGTCCGGTAACTTCTTTCCAGAGCCCTGGCATCACAAAATGGATGCTGCTGCCACAGACACGAGTCTGGCCTCCTGCTGCTGGACGAAACTCCGGCAGGGGAGGCCTGGACAATAGGTTTCCTGTCCCAGGGAGGTGTGACCACCTCCCCAGACAGGATAATGTGTATTGGGGCTGGGCGGGAGCACTTTCGGGTGCTTTGAAGTCCTGCACTGGGGGCACATTTGGTGTCCCTGTGCATACCCCAGTTCAAACCGGATCAGGGGCTTGCAGCCCCTGCTTTGGCGTGAACTGGACAAAGGGAAAGGGGTGTAGCCACCCCTCTGCCCTGACCCACCCATAGGTGGGGCCACAGAGTAGTCCAACCCCTATCTTTAGTATAAAGATAGGAACCCAGTCCTTAGGACTTTAGATTATCCCTGGACGAAACTCTGTAACTGAATCCTGGACCTTCGACGCTCTACTCACGATTAGAGGACAGAAGAATCTCCCTTGGGGTCAAGGAGTGACTCCCCTGCTTGGCAGGCACCAAAGAAGCATCTGTCCGGTTCGCATTTCTGAAGCTCCCGTCGGACGCCGAAGTCATCGCATCACCAGAGGTGGATTCTCAGACTTCCCCGAGGCTACCCTGAGTCCCCAGCAAAGCTGAGGCCCGTGGCTATTGTGGGTGACTTGAGACCGTGACCCCTGGACACCGAGCACATTTGCAAGTGCATCCTCTTTTGGGTCTCCCAAGAAGTTGTGCTTTGGGCTCCGAGTAGCCCTAGCCTCCAGCACCACCTGCACCGAAGATCACTGGCCCCCACTCCACGAGTGTCCTGTAAGCCAGATCCACGTGTGGCGTCACGAGGCTCCTTCGCGGTCGCTAGCCCGTTGGCTAGTAGCCCTTAACGAAGGCCAATCCTTTTCTAACTTGGCATCCTGGTTGCTCCAGGCCTGCCCTCACTTACCCTCGCTGGGTGAGTTCCACAGACCTTGCTGGTCTGCACCATCGACGATCTACATCTTCACCGAGACTTGCCGTTGCCAAGGCTTGTTGGGTCCAATCCGGTCGCCGACACCTCAGCACTCGACAAACATCGTGTACCAGCCTGAATCCTGCTCCTGGTCGCCGACAACGCCTCCTGGACCTCGTGGCTGAAGAGTCAAGACAACCGTCAACGCACCTGAAGCACTCGACATCGGTGGGCATCTGTCCATCGCCTTCCTGGTCACTGGCTAGTGACCCAGACTCTGTCCCCTCTGCTTTCAGGTTCTTCAGAACTCTGATCCACCCTTGGATCCACCCGGACACTTTTCACTTGCTCGCCAGCAGCACTTTGCAGCAGATCGCCATTCAAATCGACGACGAAACCCGACCTCGAAAGGCACCTATGCACCCGGCTTCCCTGGGTGAGGTAACACGAGTACTCCGGTGCTCCCGTGGGTAGAGACTCTTCAAAGTCCTAGATCTCAAAGGGTTTGGTCCAAGTCCTCTTTTAAGTGTCCCTTTTTCTCTAATTTCCCGATCATGACTTTCTCCATAGAAGTCAACGGCGTATCGCGGTTGTGTATTTACACTGCACGCGTCTCCCGTGGGTCCCCTGTGTCACTACCTTGGGTGGTTCCTTGTGGTCCAAGCACTTCTAGAGGCTCTAGGCCTAGTGTCTAGTTCAGTCGTGGTTCTTATACCACTTTATTGGTATATGGTTTGAGTACGCCCCTAGGGCCCAAACGTGTATTTGTGCTATTACTGTGTTTAAATATCTTCTAACTTAGGTACTTCGAACTCTAGCCTCATAAAGAGACTAGAGGGGTGTGTTTAGCAATAAATACATATATTTTGAATATATACCTGGTGTGGTGCTCTTTCATTTGATCACTCAAGAGATTATAGACTGGTAAAACAAGCTGCTTTACATTCCTTCAAGACTTAGCCTGAAGGCTGCTCTCCATAGCTACCACTAGGATAGCTTTCAATAAGGTTGTCTTTAACCTATCTCCAATAAGGGGTTGTTTGGACTGGTGCAAGGTGCCCACTATAATTAGTGGACAGCATATACCAGGCCAACTTCTCACATTGGTGTGCAGCGTGTGGGATTCCAGCTTGCTATTGTTTTCCCAGATAATCTCAATTGAATTGATCAACTGAAAACCACTAAAGGTACCTAAGGTACATATAATTTAAGCTTAGAATACAGTAAGTTCTACTGAATTTAGAGTTGTGTGTTAAGGGATAGCACAACCCTTTCTACAACTCAAGAGAGTTTAGTAGGCCACACTAGAGTAGGTAGTGCATACACCACACCACACTAGTAATGTCTTTAAGGGTAGGATCTAAAGAATCCTTGCAGGAAGCCATTGAGCTTCCACCCTCCAAGTATGATACACTCCCATTCTTGGAATTGAGAGCTTTATGCAACTTGAGAAAAATAAGGACAGGCCAAAGCCCCACCACCCAACACCTCAATGAGTTGTTGGTGGCTTATGACCTTAGTAAGCCCTTGGGGACTGAAGGGGTAGGAGCTGAGGGTGGGGCAGAGGAAGAGGAGGAGGCCAGGGGTACCAATACCCCCAGCCCCCCTCTGAGACTGGCCAGGAGGGTGACAATGACCCTGACCTGGATAACCCAATCCCTCCTGTGGAAGATGATGAGGATGATCTGAATGATCCCCACTTTGTCCCCCAGGAAGGATTAAGAGTGTGCCCAGGAAGTCTAGATCTCCTTCTCAGGAGTCTAACCACTCTGGCACCTCCATAGGGAGCTCTATCTCCTCTCACAGGAGGGAATCCTCTCATGAGAGAAGAGACAGACTGGTCCAGTATGAGGAAACTCAGCTGGAAATCAGAAAAAAGCAATTGGCTTTAGATAGGGAATCCCTAGATCTCCTTAGAGAGAGAAGAAAGTTGGGACTAGAGTCCCATGGTGGCAGCCATGTCCCTAGAGACAGGGAAAGGTCCTATGACCATAGGAACCTGAGCAAGATTGTCCCTCCCTACCAGAGTGGGGATGACATCCACAAATGGATAACTGCATTAGAGAGGGCCTGTAAGGTACAGAAGGTCCCTCAGGAGCAGTGGGCAGCAATCTTGTGGCTCTCCTTTGCTGACAAAGGAAGAGATAAGCTCCTCACTGTTAGAGAGGAGGATGCTGATAATTACAAGGTCTTGAAGAGTGCTCTTATTGATGGGTTTGGCCTAACCACTGAACAGTACAGGTTGAAGTTCAGAGACACCCAAAAAGCACAGACTCAAGACTGGGTAGACTATGTGGATTGTTCTGCCAAGGCTCTGGAAGGCTGGTTGATGGGCAGTAAGGTGTGTGACTTCTCAGGATTGTACAATCTGATAATGAGGGAGCAGATTCTTAATAACTGTCAAAATCAGCTGTTGCATCAATACCTGGTAGACTCTGATCTGACCTCTCCCCAAGAATTGGGAAAGAAGGCAGACAAATGGGTCAGAACCAGGGTGAAGCAGAAGGTACAGAACCAAGGTGGGGAAACCAAGAAGCAAGATGCTAAGAACTCTGACAAGGGTGGGGAGAAGGGTAAAGATCAAAAGTCTTCATCAGGCCCCCAAAAATCTTCTTCTGGTGGGGATTTACAGTCTACCAAAGGGAAAGGCCAAAGAAAACCATGGTGCAAGGTCTGTAAGCAAAAGACCCACTGGACCAGTGATTGCACCAAGTCCAAAGACTCCAGTCCAGCACCCACCAATGCCCCTAAGGCACCTGTTCCCCCTAGTACAGTTGGTGGGAGTGCTCCAGCCAAGGGTTTAGTAGGGTTCACCCTGGGAACTGAGTTGGGCTCTGACCTAGTCAGAGAACTGACTCAGGCTGTGTTAGTCTGTGATGGAGGCATGGATGTGACCTCCACTGTGAGTCCCAGTAATCTGGGCAAGTACAGACAACAGCCTTTAATTAATGGACGTGAGGCTTTGGCATTTAGGGACACAGGGGCAAGTGTCACAATGGTGACACAAGACCTTGTGAATCCTGGGCAAGTTATACTTGGTGAGATGTACCAAGTGACCAATGCTAGCAATGTCAGAACAGACCATACTCTGGCAGTTGTTAACTTCTCCTGGGGAGGGGTAACTGGCCTTAAGAAGGTTGTGGTAAGTGCAAACCTACCAGTCGAATGCTTGCTTGGCAATGACTTAGAGACTTCTGCTTGGGCAGAAGTGGAGCTCAGGACCCAGGCAGAAATGCTGGGGATCCCTGCAGATGTGTTTGCTGTGACCAGGTCACAAGCCAAAATGTCTAGCACTGAACAGGCCTTGGATTCTGGAAGAATGGACCAAGTGCCTTCCAAGAGGAGGAGTAGTAGGGTTAAGGCAGTGCCTTCCCCTTGGCTCAGGAGGAAGATCAGTCCCTTGAGGGGGATGATCTCAGCCCTGAAGAAGGAACTGTCCCAGAGGAACTTGAACCTGACCAGGTTGAGTTCTTGGGGACAGGGGGACCTTCTAGGGCAGATCTGAGCCAGGAGCAGCAGAGCTGCCCCTCCCTTGAACCCCTCAGACAGCAAGCTGCTGCTGAGGCTGCTGGGAAAGCTAGTGGTCCCCATACAGTGTATTGGGATGATGGACTCCTGTACTCAGAGAGTAGAGACCCCAAGCCTGGTGCTACCAGGAGGTTGGTAATACCTCTGAAGTTCAGGGGCTTCCTATTGACCCTAGCCCATGATATTCCCTTAGCAGGTCACCTGGGCCAGAACAAGACTTGGGACAGAATTGTCCCTCACTTTCACTGGCCCCACATGTCTGAAGACAGTAAGGAGTTTTGTCGCTCCTGTGTAACCTGCCAAGCCAGTGGCAAGGCAGGTGGCACTACAAAGGCCCCCCTGATACCACTACCTGTGGTGGGGGTGCCCTTTGAAAGGGTAGGGATTGACATTGTTGGTCCCATGGATCCCCAAACAGCCTCTGGGCACAGGTTTATCCTGGTGGTAGTGGATCATGCCACCAGGTACCCAGAAGCTATTCCCCTCAGGACCACTACAGCACCTGTGGTGGCAAGGGCCCTCCTGGGAATCTTCTCAAGAGTGGGCTTTCCTAAGGAGGTAGTATCAGACAGGGATGCTAACTTCATGTCTGGGTACTTGAAAGCAATGTGGAAGGAGTGTGGAGTGACTTATAAGTTCACCACACCCTATCACCCACAATGCAATGGTTTAGTTGAGAGATTCAACAAAACCTTGAAGGGCATGATTAAAGGGCTCCCAGAAAAGCTTAGGCGTAGATGGGACATACTCTTGCCCTGCCTTTTATTCGCATATAGGGAGGTGCCTCAGAAGGGGGTTGGTTACAGCCCTTTTGAACTTCTGTTTGGCCACCCTGTGAGGGGTCCACTGTGCTTGGTGAAGGAAGGATGGGAGTTACCTCTCAAGCCCCCAAAGCAAGATATAGTGGACTATGTACTTGGTCTCCGCTCCAGGATGGCTGAGTACATGAAAAAGGCAACCAAACACCTTGAGGCTAGCCAGGAACTTCAAAAGGCCTGGCATGACCAAAAGGCTGTTCTGACTGTTTACCAGCCAGGGCAGAAGGTGTGGGTGTTGGAGCCAGTGGCCCCAGCAGCTCTCCAAGATAAATGGAGTGGACCCCACACTATTGTTGAGCAGAAGGGTGAGGTCACTTACTTAGTGGACCTAGGAACACCCAGGAGTCCCCACAGGGTTCTCCATGTCAACAGGTTAAAACCATATGTGGACAGGGCAGACATGGGCTTGCTCATGGCTACTGATGAAGGGCAGGAGGAAGAGAGTGACCCACTCCCTGACCTGCTCTCACAGAACCCTGACGATGGGTCAGTTGATGGTGTAGCCTTGGCAGGCAGCCTCACTACCCAGCAACAAACTGATTGCAGGCAAGTTCTCAATCAGTTTAGACATATGTTTTCACTGACACCCAGTCAGACCACCTGGTGCACTCATGAAGTGGACACTGGGGACAGTCTGCCTATTAAAAACAAGATTTATAGGCAACCTGACCATGTCAGGGACTGTATCAGGACTGAAGTCCAGAAAATGTTGGAATTGGGAGTTATTGAACCCTCAGATAGCCCTTGGGCTAGTCCAGTGGTCCTTGTACCAAAACCTCACACCAGTGGTGGAAAAAGAGAGATGAGGTTTTGTGTGGACTACAGGGGTCTCAATGCAGTCACTAGGACTGATGCCCATCCAATACCCAGGGCAGATGAGCTCATAGATACTTTGGCCTCTGCCAAATATCTCAGCACATTTGACCTAACAGCTGGCTACTGGCAGATCAGACTAGCTGATACTGCAAAGCCCAAAACAGCATTCTCAACCCCTAGTGGGCATTATCAATTTGTGGTAATGCCCTTTGGTCTGAAGAATGCACCTGCCACTTTCCAGAGGTTGGTGAATACAGTTCTCACAGGACTGGAAGCCTATAGTGCAGCATATCTAGATGATATTGCTGTCTTTAGCTCCACCTGGGAGGATCACCTGGTCCACCTCAGGAATGTTTTACAGGCCCTGCAAAAGGCAGGCCTGACTATCAAGGCCACTAAGTGCCAGATAGGGCAGAGTCAGGTTGTGTACCTGGGCCACCTTGTGGGTGGAGGCCAGGTTCAACCTTTGCAGAGCAAGATCCAGACCATCATGGACTGGACTGCTCCCACTACCAGACTCAGGTGAGAGCCTTCTTAGGCCTGACTGGGTACTATAGGAGATTTGTCAAGGGGTATGGATCAATAGTGACACCCCTGAATGACTTAACTTCTAAGAAAATGCCCAAAAAGGTTCAGTGGACAGTTAGCTGTCAAAAGGCATTTGATGACCTCAAGCAGGCCATGTGCACTGCTCCAATTCTGCAGAGTCCTGATTACTCCAAGAAGTTCATTGTTCAAACTGATGCATCTGAATTGGGGGTAGGGGCTGTACTGTCACAATTGAATGAAGAAGGTCAGGATCAGCCAGTAGCTTTCATTAGCAGAAGGCTGACCCCTAGAGAGAAACGTTGGTCAGCCATAGAGAGGGAGGCCTTTGCTGTGGTCTGGGCTCTGAAGAAGCTGAGGCCATACTTGTTTGGTACACACTTCCTGGTTCAGACAGACCATAAGCCCCTCTTATGGCTAAAACAAATGAAGGGTGAAAACCCCAAACTGCTTAGGTGGTCCATTTCCCTACAGGGGATGGACTTTACAGTGGAACATAGGCCTGGGAGTAACCATGCGAATGCAGATGGACTCTCTAGGTATTTCCACTTAGAACATGAAGACTTAACTGGGCAAGGTTAGTTTAATGTCCCTACGTTTGGGGGGTTGTGTAGGAGAGTAGGATCTGCTTCACATGGGTACCCCCACTTTTTGCTGATGCTTCACTGTTTTTCGACATTAGTCTGGCTGGGGCCCTGCTAATCAGAACCCCAGCCTAGCTGCTTCCTCTCTAAAATGGTTTCCATGTGCCTTAGGCACATCACTGATTGGGATCTGGAATGCCCTTATAAGTCCCTAGTATATGGTATACTATGTACCAAGGGCATAGGTACCTCAGAGGCCTGCCAGGGGCTGCAGCATGTATTATGCCACCCCTGGAAGGCCATCCAAACTGACACCACAGGTCTGCTACTGCAGCCTGGGTAAGGTGGTGCATGCACCCCTTACTGTGATATAGGTTACCTGTATCACTAAATACATACACACATATAAACCTATAAGTCACTCCTAAGGCAGGCCTTATCAATCCTAAAGGCAGAGTGCATGGTTCCTATGTGAGAGGGTGCCCCTGCATGAGCAGGGCCCCTCTGCAGCGTTCGGAGACCCTCTCTGATGCTGTTTGTAGTGCAGCCTGACCATATACTCTTAAGCGCATTATAACCTCGCGGTAAAATGCTAACTTTGGAATGGCTGCACCTAAACATGTCGTGTTTGGTATCAAACATCTTGGAATACTACCCCCCCGCCAATCCTGGTGGCAGGGGTAGCATTTCACCCTTCTAGAGGGAAAGACATGTTAACTCTGACTAGTCCGGTAACTTCTTTCCAGAGCCTTGGCATCACAAAATGGATGCTGCTGCCACAGACACGAGTCTGGCCTCCTGCTGCTGGACGAAACTCCGGCAGGGGAGGCCTGGACAATAGGTTTCCTGTCCCAGGGAGGTGTGACCACCTCCCCAGACAGGATAATGTGTATTGGGGCTGGGCGGGAGCACTTTCGGGTGCTTTGAAGTCCTGCACTGGGGGCACATTTGGTGTCCCTGTGCATACCCCAGTTCAAACCGGATCAGGGGCTTGCAGCCCCTGCTTTGGCGCGAACTGGACAAAGGGAAAGGGGTGTAGCCACCCCTCTGCCCTGACCCACCCATAGGTGGGGCCACAGAGTAGTCCAACCCCTATCTTTAGTATAAAGATAGGAACCCAGTCCTTAGGACTTTAGATTATCCCTGGACGAAACTCTGTAACTGAATCCTGGACCTTCGACGCTCTACTCACGATTAGAGGACAGAAGAATCTCCCTTGGGGTCAAGGAGGGACTCCCCTGCTTGGCAGGCACCAAAGAAGCATCTGTCCGGTTCGCATTTCTGAAGCTCCCGTCGGACGCCGAAGTCATCGCATCACCAGAGGTGGATTCTCAGACTTCCCCGAGGCTACCCTGAGTCCCCAGCAAAGCTGAGGCCCGTTGCTATCGTGGGTGACTTGAGACCGTGACCCCTGGACACCGAGCACATTTGCAAGTGCATCCTCTTCTGGGTCTCCCAAGAAGTCGTGCTTTGGGCTCCGAGTAGCCCTAGCCTCCAGCACCACCTGCACCGAAGATCACTGGCCCCCACTCCACGAGTGTCCTGTAAGCCAGATCCACGTGCGGCGTCACGAGGCTCCTTCGCGGTCGCTAGCCCGTTGGCTAGTAGCCCTTAACGAAGGCCAATCCTTTTCTAACTTGGCATCCTGGTTGCTCCAGGCCTGTCCTCACTTACCCTTGCTGGGTGAGTTCCACAGACCTTGCTGGTCTGCACCATCGACGATCTACATCTTCACCGAGACTTGCCGTTGCCAAGGCTTGTTGGGTCCAATCCGGTCGCCGACACCTCAGCACTCGACAAACATTGTGTACCAGCCCGAATCCTGCTCCTGGTTGCCGACAACGCCTCTTGGACCTCGTGGCTGAAGAGTCAAGACGACCGTCAACGCACCTGAAGCACTCGACATCGGTGGGCATCTGTCCATCGCCTTCCTGGTCACTGGCTAGTGACCCAGACTCTGTCCCCTCTGCTTTCAGGTTCTTCAGAACTCCGATCCACTCTTGGATCCACCCGGACACTTTTCACTTGGTCGCCAGCAGCACTTTGCAGCAGAATGCCATTCAAATCGACGACGAAACCCGACCCCGAAAGGCACCTATGCACCCGGCTTCCCTGGGTGAGGTAACACGAGTACTCCGGTGCTCCTGTGGGTAGAGACTCTTCAAAGTCCTAGATCTCAAAGGGTTTGGTCCAAGTCCTCTTTTAAGTGTCCCTTTTTCTCTAATTTCCCGATCACGACTTTCTCCATAGAAGTCAACGGCGTATCGCGGTTGTGTATTTACACTGCACGCGTCTCCCGTGGGTCCCCTGTGTCACTACCTTGGGTGGTTCCTTGTGGTCCAAGCACTTCTAGAGGCTCTAGGCCTAGTGTCTAGTTCAGTCGTGGTTCTTATACCACTTTATTGCTATATGGTTTGGTACGCCCCTAGGGCCCAAACGTGTATTTGTGCTATTACTGTGTTTAAATATCTTCTAACTTATGTACTTCGAACTCTAGCCTCATAAAGAGACTAGAGGGGTGTGTTTAGCAATAAATACATATATTTTGAATATATACCTGGTGTGGTGCTCTTTCATTTGATCACTCAAGAGATTATAGACTGGTAAAACAAGCTGCTTTACATTCCTTCAAGACTTAGCCTGAAGGCTGCTCTCCATAGCTACCACTAGGATAGCTTTCAATAAGGTTGTCTTTAACCTATCTCCAATAAGGGGTTGTTTGGACTGGTGCAAGGTGCCCACTATAATTAGTGGACAGCATATACCAGGCCAACTTCTCACAGTGTGGGCACAGGAACAGTAGGATATATTCTTTACGGGGCATATGGGGGCGGGGGTCGAGCATCCAACAATTCTTCCACAAAAATGTCATCTTCTTCCTGAGCCACATAAGATTTATACATTTGTAATCGAAACCTTCTATCTTCACACTCAACGCCCTTTTCCTGCTTTTCCCTATCATATGCTACAGCCTTCTGAGTCAGCGTCTGCATTCTCCCTTTCCGGACCTCTTTTTCTGCATTTAATCGTCTCTGTCTAGCTGTTTTCTGCCAGGCTCTGAGGGACTCAAACATAGACTGCCTACTTCCTCTCTTAAACAACTGTTCTTGTAAATACTCAATCTTTTGTTCATCAAAAGTGCCCGTGAACGGCCACTGCAACTCGGCGTTGTCCCTCGTATATTAGTACCATAATGTACTAAACATAATAGGGCCAAGACCATGCTTCACATACATATCAAACTTTGGAGTGCCTTCTGGAGATGCCGGCTGAGCTTCTTCCAATCGAGCATCAACAGAACAACAGCGACAGCACAAAGAACACAACTTACTGGCACCAGGCATTTTCAAAAGAACACAAATTCACTATTTTATGCCTGGCAAAGCAAATGTAGATGCTTTTGTCCAAAAGACAGTCCTTAGACCGTACCAAATACAAATCAAAATGGTTCCATATCCGCAAAGAGCCAAAACAAACTCACCTGATATATGCAGGTCAAACAAATTTATTCTCCACTGCCGACTCTTCAGACCAAGCGGTCAGATCCAAGGGTATCACCGTTTTAGGACTCCAGTCGGGATGACCACTGGGCGAGGCACCGTCCGGCAGGACAGAAGGGACAGCTGCAAGTACCAGGAACTCTTCGTGCAGGGATCTCTGATCCGTCCGTCCGACCTGACGATGGCCTCGACCTCCCCCCCCGTCCACGGAAGGGGAAGGGTCACTCACCCGAAGGAGTCCCTGTTCGGGCACCAACTGAAGGAAGTGACCCGATTCAGGTCTCCCGGGTCACACAAGACCACCTCCCAGCCTTCCATACCAAATGAAGAGTCGGTCAGACAGTAGAGAATACAAACCAATATCTGTTTATTCAGAGTACGCTCAGAGCGGAGCCCTGTCTTCCCAGTCTCTAAGGAGTGCTGCAGAGGGACTGACATCAGCAAGCATAGAGATACATTATGTACATTTCGGAACCAATGAACGCACGCCCACAATGGAATTTTCCAAGCAGATACAACAGAACAGTGAAATACAAAAAATAAGTTTCGATTCTGCAGCTGGGCACGCACTATCTAACAGTGAAGGTCATTCTGCCCGTGCCCGGCACTAAAAAAGTAGGAGAGGGCCTACATCTAGAGGAAACGTATGCGCTAATAAGAACAGTGCATTCATTAGTGTAGCAAAACTCAGCTGTGAAGAAACTTAACTTAGAGAAGGCTGTTTCTCAGAAATGGCAAAGAATCAGTTTCAATTATGATTCAAAATGGCGGCCATACACAAAATGGTGCTGCGAATGCTAACTTATGCAAAATGATACTAAAGCATATTTTTCTATTCTAACACATGGGTTAAGATAATAATTGAAGATGGTACACATGTATCAAAGAAAGTGCAAACAACAACGGGCCTAAAGCAAGGCTGTGTGTTAGCCCCACCCTTCTTTTTAACTTGTATTTGGCAGATCTTTCAACAGAGTTAGATGGGCAGATATCTCATGCACCGAGCTTGGGTGGTCAACAATTGTCTCACATTATTTATGCTGATGATTTACTGTTGTTTAGTAATACATGACTAGGCCTTCAAAGGCTGCTCAATTGCCTTGGTTCATACGCAGAAAAGAATGGCCCGGCAGTAAATCACAAAAAAACAAATGTGATGTCCTGCAATCGGCGCACTAACAAAAATAGAAGATGGCATCTTAATGGAAATAACATTGACGAGGCTGGCACCTACGTATACTTAGGGATCAAAATAGACACAAATGGTACATTTGCATCCCAGAAAAAGGCGATCAAGGAGAAAGCGCAGGCCATCAATTATGCATTTTCATAATTGGCTAGATCTATCCAAGGTCACGACCTGAAACCTATGGGAGCAGTAATGAAAGTTAAATTGATGCCAACCCTCGCCTATGGATCAGAGTTATTGCTAGGCGCTGAGTATCCTTTACTTGATAACTTATTGATAAGATCCTATAAACAAACCCTACGGCTACCCAGGTCGACCTCGCCAGCACAACTCCAGTTGGAATTTTCACTAACAAAACAGTTGTTTGCCAGGCCGGCAGCATTTGTAAACTTGTTATAAATTGCGTGCAGCAGGCGATAACACCTTGGCCCACCGAGTTTGGTCTGAAATCTATATACAACGGGGCAATGGCACCCATAAGAAATATCTTGAGAACAGTATCGAGATCCTAGAACTGAGCAACTTTTGGAACTCCAAAATATCTGGGCAAGCCTTCAAAAAAATGGTAAATAAGTCAACCAAACTGCAAATCTGGAAGGCAGACAAGGAAAGGTTGACCAAACGTCGTCATGGGTGGCTGGTGTTGAAATCATATTCAACCCTATGAGAATCACCACTGCTTGCAGCACCTTACCATCGGAAAATTAGACAGTCATTCCTGGCCCTTACACTTGGTGAGATACCCACATTAGACTTCCTGCCAAAATGGAGAAAAGGTGGCCTAAGTGAAGACGTGAACTGCCGACTATGCCATCAGGGGATCGAGACTCTGCTCCACATTATATGTATCTGCCCTGTTCTGGTCAACCAACGAAGAAGCCTGGTAAGACGAGAGTTCCTTGACCGGGGAATCAGGACTTGCAGGACCACACTGGTGGAGTCAATGGATCCAAGCAATACAATGTTGAACATTAGACTAGTCCAGTTCCTGGCCATTTTAAAAAACCTGATGAGTGTGGCTGATGGATCCAAGCAAAACAATGATGATCATTAGATCAGTCCAGTTCCTGGCTAATTTAAAAAATAACATGATTAGTGCATAGGTCGGGTGTTGTGTTAACCTGAGGGCGGGGGCTGTGAAGAGATGGATAAGCTCCTAGTAGGCCTAAGTGTCTGTCGGTATGGGCTGCCAGAGAATTTGTTACAAGGTTCTGCCAATCCCGTCAAGTTATGTAAATCTTCATGAGCGGGTAAAATGGATACGCCAGGACTGGTTGCTAGGGAAAACGACAGTAGCTGCTCCCTATGCTATTATGCTAAGGCAAAAATTGCTTAAACTAGCAGTTATGTCCTGCACGTCGGCACTTTAACAGTACATAGTCTTGCACACTGGCACATTATTGGTAGAATTACCACTGGCCACTTAGTAAAGCACATTCATGCTACCTGCCCCATGGACTTGTACACGGGCACTTTAACTGCTCATAGTTTTGAATAATGGTATCCATCAGCAGAATCACGACTGACCGTATCGTAAAGAACACACATGCTTACCAATCAGGGAAAAAGTCGGTTTGCGACCACTTACCCTTGAGTCGCGGGAAGGCGTTGGGTTGGCTGGTTCACCCAACTGGCTTTTATCATTTGTACACGGCACTTTTGTTCATATATTTATAAAGGGCAGCAAATAATGAGAATGTTTACTAATTAGATGTGCAATGGTTACAACTGATGTAAAGTTAGTTTTAGACTTCTTTTTAAATGTTTTGTACTTTATTATGATCTGATTTGCGTTTATGGTTTTATTTGACTAATAAACTATTATTTACACTGACACCGGCTGTGTGTGAAAAAGGCCGCTTTATTGAAACAGGTGCCCATCACATATATTCCCTGGGCCTTTCGCCTTGCAAAACTAAAACCTCGCTATACAGATATGTTAACCTATGTTAAACTACTCACCACCCCTAAATGCCCCCCCAACAATACTTAAACCTGCATGTCTGTACCTCGTCCTAGGCTGATCTTCAGCAATTGAGGCCTTTAACCTCCCATATAGTTTTCCGCAACTATTAACCTCTAAGTAACTTAACTTCCTAATGAACCTTAAACTTCCTGCCTCATTTAGGCCTTGCTCATCGCTGTCAACAACAATAAAATTTGGTAAAAATCATGGCAACTTCTCAGCCAACCGCCACCAGAAAAAGACAAGAGCGGCCCGTGCAGGTAAGAGCAGTGGGGCGGTGGAGCCGGGTTGAGGGGGATTCGACAGACGACCACAAGGGAAAATTAAAGAAATAATTAATTTTCCCTCATCGTCGTCTGTTGAAATCCCCCCCACCCGGCCTCACCGCTCCACTGTTCTTACCTGCACGGTCCGCTGCTGGAAAAAGACCCTAGCTGTGCTTTGTCTGCCCCCGCCACTCAATGATTCTTATTCAATGAGGAGACCAACACCTCTCTAAGCTGCAACAAGTATAACTCAATACCAATCTGAGACAAGTGAACGCCATCCCCCCGAAAAACTCAACATGATTGTACCACAGATTCACATTCTCGATCCTACCAAGCCAAAATCCAAACAAAACGCCCTCATTTCCATGTTATTTTTCCTACTGGCTTTATCTATTGCTGCCCGCTTAATGGCCCCTCGCCAATCTCTCTGAGAAACTAACTCTGTCCAAACAGCGAACACCCAGACCAATTCCACTTCATCTCCTTTAAGTCCTCTGTCATTGCCCTTATCAATGCTAACCCCATCTCCACTACTAAATCATTTCCCCTAACATGTAATCCCAGTACATCTGGACACTTTCCCCCTACCAAAAGCTTTTAAGGCAGGGCAACAATTCTTCATACCGCATTCCTCCCCTGCCGTGCCAACGCACTCTGAACAGGATGGAATCTAGCCCCAAGTTTGTTTCATGACTCTGCAGGCACGCTTGCCCTTCAGCCCATTTTACTGCTGAGTGCCCCACAATCCAAATAGTTAAACCCGCGGCCTCCGGGCCGGGAACTGAACCTGAAACACAGCAAAAGCAAGTGAGAATATGGAAATGGCTCAACGATCCCCATCCCCTCCCTGAACATACCGCTGGAAGCATTCCAAAGACCACCTACCGAGCCCCGTGATATTCTTCTGACTCCAACCCCTTCTACCCTCTTCTGTGACCATTCCTATCTTGCAGGAATGAGTTCCATTGCCTCTTGCCTTGACTCCCAAATGAGAAAGTTCCTTGAGCAGTACTGCTAGAAGCTAAAATGTACCCCACTTCACCGGGCAGAACCTGTCAACCGGATACTCCTGAAGCAAAACCGACCTACCCTTCCCCTGCTGCTGTGTTTTCGCCTTGCATAACCAAACCTCAAGCCCCACCACTGACCGCCTCGCTTCCTCCCAGAGCAAACCTCTACCCCCTTACCGCCTGACAACGCTGATATGCGAAAAGCGCTAAAGAACATCCATGTCATCTAAGTGGACAGCAAGCCCATATCGCATAGTCCTCACCACTCGCTGTTATCCGAAACAAAGTATCGTAAGTCGGTCACCTGATGCAAAAAACCCACAGCAACCTACTACCTGTGCATCTCGTGCAGACTGCGGATTCACCATCTGCCCCTGCCATGATAACAATTCTAGACATCACTATCTTGTGTGTCAACCCCCCCCATAGAGTTACTGCCACCACGAGGGGAAGGAACTAAAGAAAAGCAACCTGTTTCCAGCCCTGTGTCCATTCTTTCACTCGCCACCACATCTCCTGCCAAACCAGACTGCAGCGAACCCCCCACCGGCATCTGAGCAGACCTGAGCATCCCAATCCAGCTCCCTGAGTTCCCTCAGTGAGACTCCATCGAATGCTTCCACGACAAAATGCCACATGCGCAATTCCTCCCACACCTCTGCTGTCAGCCGTACATGGTTATACAGCAACAGTAAACAATACAAGGACAGGCCCAGACGCCAACTGTTATAAAGTGCCCTCTTTGTCATGGTCACCCCCCCACTTTTTGCTCTAGATGCTGTCTTTATAGATCTGGAAGTGCACTGGGATCTGCTAACCAGGCCACAGTGTCAGTGCTTTTTCCCTTAAACCGTAACTGTTGAATTGGTACACCCAAATGGCAAGCACTTATCACTCCTTATAAGTCCCTAGTCGATGGTACCAGGGGTACCCAGGGCAATGGTGATAAGAGGAGTCACCAGGGCTGCAGCACTTTGTTGTGCCACCCTGAGTGACCCAAGTACAATTATGTCTGCTATTGCAGCCCTGCACGAGCAGCCTGTCTGCTCGAGAGTGTCTCTGTACCCACCACGTGTTGCAGAGCCAAACCACTACCTTAATGTAAGTAAGTCACTCTTAAGGTTGTCCTCCTAAGCCCAGGAAGTAGAGTGCATTATATTAAAGGTGTGGATAGATATGTACATACATATATATCCCTACAGTAACCCTGCAAAACAAGGTTTTGCTGTAAGTGACCGGCAGTCCATAGAGTAACATGTGCTGGCTACCGAGAAAACTCAAGATAGCCAGCTCCGTTATGGAACAACTGAAAATGTACTTAAAAAAACCTAGAAATTAACTGAAAAATCAAAGTTTAAAGTAGCATTACAGTTAGGTGTGATAAAAAGATCTCTTTTTGTTTTTAAAAAAAACCTTAGAAATTCACTGAAAAAGCCAAAGGTTAATGCAATGTTATAGTTAGCTGAATTTCTCAGTGACAACATTAACATTTGAACTAAAAAAATACAGAAATTCAGCAGTTATAGTAAGCAGCACTAACTATAACTTGCGCCCCCGCCATCCACTGCTTATGACCTCACATATGACGACCCTCATGACTTGTTCTATGACATCATTCATGACATCACTGATGACATCTCAAATGACATAATTGATGACATCACTTATGTCATCACTGATGTCATTATCCAATGAGTGTGCTTGTTTGTTTTATAGTTTACATAGCGGCGCGTAGCTGTCATATTAAATTTCTAGCACATTTGGCACAGTTTGCATTCAGCTAATGAGTGTAAGTTTTTGCAAAATGCATGTGCTCCTTATACACCATAGCTGTGCAGAGGTATTGAACACGTTATACATTTTTTTGCAGCTTGGCAGGGGTTCAAGTTATAGTTAGTGCTTGTTGGAATTGGCCCTTTTTGCAGGGTCATCCCTGAACTTTTTGCCTTCCTCCTAGTCTTTTTTCTGACCTGGTGTTGGTGGTTTTAGGACTCTGGGCACTTTAGCACTGCTGTCCAGTGAAAAGTGCGTGTGCTCTCTGTGGTAAACATGGTAAGATTGGTCTACACCTGTTTGGCGTATTTAATTTACCTGTCAGTCCCTTGTAGAGTGGTATCTCAGATACCCAGGGCCAATAAATTAAATGCTACTGGTGGGCTTGCAGCGCTGCTTGCGCCACTCACCGAAGTAGCCTTTCAAACCTGTCTCAGGCCTCTGCCATTGCAGGGCCTGTGCGCACAGTTTACTGCCGCTGTGACGTGGCACGCAAAGTGGTTACCACGTCTGTGACCCCCTTTTACTGCATGTCAGTCACCCCTAAGGTAGGTCCTAGCTAGCCCTATGGGCAGGGTGCGTTGTAGGTAAAAGGTAGGACATGTACCTAAGTGTGTGACATGTCCTGGTAGTGACAAACAGCCATTTTGGTTTCTCACTGCTGTGAGGCTGCTCTCTCATAGGAATGCATTGGGGATTCCCTGATAAGTGTTTCAGTGGTAATTCCTGATATGAGAGGAGCAGCGTGGTCAGGTTTGGTATGTTTGGAATAGTGATAATAAATGCTGCGTAATGGTGTGCGCAGATTTATGATCACTATTTTAGAAATGCCACTTTTAGAAGTTGGCATTTCTGTGTGCTATGTGTCTTTGCCTGCCTGATGTGTATTGCATGTCTGGCTCTGGAGCGACAGGGGCTGGTGAGGTGTGTGGCTCCAGAGGGGCAGGGTGAGTCAGCGCTAGGCTGAATAGGAAGATCTGCAATTGGAGTAGTGGGAGGAGTAGCCCATGACCATGAATAGGTCTGTGCCTGCCTGGTTCAATGTTGGCTCTGCCCCCCTGTGGTGTGTCTGAGGACAGAGCCCCACCTGACAAAGGAGGGTGTGAGCACTGTAAACAAAGTGCTTCAGTACCCCCCAGAACCAGTTGGGACTGGTTCCCCAAGCCCTGTGGCAGGGCAGAACAGAGACCTGGTGAATATAAATATTGGGGCTGTGACCCCATGTGAGTGCTGCTTGGTGCTTACTGGGGACTCGGGCCGGCAGGCTGCCAGGAGGTACCGCCACTGGGAGGGACTGACCTGCTGCCCTGCTGCCCTGCCTGGCAGCTGAAGGGTCTGCTGTCCTGCCAAAGGGACCCAGTGTGCTGGCCTGCCTGTGCCAGCTCTGCCTTGCCCCCCCCCCCCTTGGAGGAAAAGCGCTGCCTGCTCCTTGTTGGTACCTGGAAGTAGGAGATAGGCGGAGCACTGCACGTTCCCACCAATTCTCCCGACCCTGGGGGGAAGAGCATTTTGCTGGCTCTCCTCTGTTGGGCAAAAACGGGTTGGGACGAAGGTTGGCGCCGGAGCACGAGGCACGGGCTCACCAGCTGAGTGGGCGGCGTGGAACGCCGCAGCTGCCACCTTGAGCGGGAGCCTACCCCGCATTCCGTGCCACCTTGAGCGGGAGCCTACCCCACATTCTACCCCACTTTGGACGGGAGCCCACCCCGCATTCTGGTGCAAGAAAGGAGGCCCGAGGAAGGACCGGATGCCAGGCGGCGACTCGGCCTGACTGTGGGCGGGGCCGTGCAGCGAAAGTCGACGCAGCGGGCCGGACATGCCCGTGACAGGAAGTCAGGCCAAGCCTGGTTGTGGGTGGGGTCCACCACTGTGAGGAGGCGAAGGAGGTCCGCAGGCAAGAGCGGAGACTTCACGCCATGCCACCAACGTTGTGGGTGTCAAGCCGCAATGTGGGTCTCCGGTCAAGGGGCCATTATCAAAGGTTCCCTGGAGGTGCTAAGGTAGCACCAACCTCTCTTTTCTGCATTCCCGGCCTGGTGGCTGCGCCGCACGATCGCGGGCAGCTGCCCATCGAAGAGGCACAGCACCAGGGGCATGCCTTAAGGACAACGAGGGTGAGTCCAGAGGGGCTGACCGGAGGGGGGAATCTACGGCTTGCCTACACGGAGGCAGCCGCACCGCGGAGTAGCGGGCGGCCGCCCTTTGGCCATTGTTCTTTTCTGGTGGAAAAGGGACTGAGGGAAGTCTCTCCACCGACGGGGGCTTTTCTTTTCTGGCATTTTGGGGGCAGAGGCCTCATTGTGAACTGGGAAGCTCGGGGTGAACCTCGACGGAGGCCCCCGAGCCAGGGTGGAGGAGGAAACCTTCACCAGACTACCACGCAGTCCGGGTAGAGAGCACAGAGGCACTGGGACTGCCATTTGGGGGCCAGTGGGCTCTTGGGGACATGGTGGATTGGTGCCTGTGAACAGTGATATTTACGCCCTGGAGGGGTTACCGAGCTGTGTGCACCTTATCAGTGTTACTGTGGTGCACAGGGGCTAATTCAGTGTTTAGGCCTAATGTATTCATGCCTAATGTGTCTATGCCCAGTGTTTATGCATAATGTGTATATGCTGAGTGCTAATACCAGTAGGTACTGGTTGTTTTATTCTCACTACTTGTGCTTTCTGATGGTTCTGACAGTGGCCCATTTGGCCCTGTCATGTATATAATCCCCTGTAAAGTACTTCCTAGTGCCAGTTGGCACAGTGTATATTTGTAATTATGATCTAATGTGTTTATGAGTAATACAAAGGCTATTTTTTATATAACCTTGTGTGGTGTGCCTAGTGTGTCGCTGCTGTGTGAGTGTGTTGCGCAAACGCTTTACACATTGCCTCTGGGATAAGCCTGACTGCTCGTGCCAAGCTACCTGGGGGGTGAGCAGGGGTTATCTTCAGCGTGTAACTTCCTTGCCCTGACTAGAGTGGTGGTTTCTGCTTGGCTTAGGCGCATGCCCTAGCCAACCAGAAATACCATTTCTAACAGTGCTGCTAACTATAACTGCTGAATTTCTATGGTTTTGTGTGTGTAAAATTGGAACCTAACTATAATGTCCCTGTATTTTTCAGTGAATATATGTTGGTAAATGGCCCTCTCTGCAGGATCACCCCTAATTTATTTTTGCCTTCACCCTCCACTTTTTGCTGAATTTGTTTATGCTGGCTTTAGGGCTCTGAGCACTTTACATAGCTAACCAGTGCTAAAGTGCATGTGCTCTCTCCTCTAAACCTGTTTATATTGGCTCATACCCAATTGGCATATTTAATTTACTTATAAGTCCCTAGTAAAGTGCACTACATGTACCCAGGGCCTGTAAATTAAATGCTAGTAGTGGGCGTGCAGCACTGCTTGTGCTACTAACCACTTAAGTAGCCCTCTAACCATGTCTCAGGTCTGCCATTGCAGAGCCTGTGTGTGCAGTTTACACTGGAAGACTCTTGCCAGGCCCAAACCTTCCCTTTTTATACATATAGGTCCCCCCTAAAGACACTAGACAACCCAGAAAGCTGAGTGCAATATATTTGTGAGGCAGGGCATGTATTTGTATATTTTACATGTCCTGGTGGTAGTGAAAAAATCTCAAATTCAATACTCACTACAGCAAGGCCTATCTTGCCAATAGGAAAACATTGGAATTACCTTATTACATTCTTTAAGCGTAATTCCTAATTGTGAAGAGATGGACTTCCCAAGTTTGGTGTCTCTGGAATGACAATTTAAAATCACAACTAATGGTGAAGTCTGATTTTAAATTGCAGTTTTGAAAATGCCACTTTTAGAAACTGGCATTTTCTTACTATAGCCATTTTGTACCTGTTGCCTGTCTCTGATACATGTCTGGGAAGGGTGACAGCTGGGCCTTGTGTATTCCCCCTAGACAGCCACACACAATGGGAGCTTAGGTGTGACTTGATGGGCCATCCTGGGAGGATGGGAAGGAGGAGTTAGACCCAGCCTCACTTACACCTGAATAGGCTGTGTCCTGTCCCCACACAAAGGGCTGCATACCCCCCTGTAGAGAGTATGGAGCCAGGGCAGAAAGGGGGGACCTCTGTGCACTTCAAAGGCATCTCTTTGAAGTCTCCCCTACGTCAAAGGCACAACTGGGTATAAGTACTTGACCTCTGCCACCACCACTTCAGCACACTTCTGGACCTGTGAAGACTCTATCAGGAAGAAGGACTGCTGTGCTGCTGAAGGACTGCCACTCTGCTAGACTACGGCTTTGCTGGACTCCTGCCTTGCTGTGCTGCCTGCTGACCCCTGCCTGGGTGACTCCAAGAGCTAGCTTGTTTGGCTCCTGATCTGAAGTCTCAGCAACATAAAAAGACTTCCAACACACCTGCTGCTGCACCTGGACTCTGCCATCTGTGGATCTACCCTGTCAAGTGCTGCCACCCCACTTCTGAACCCTTGGTAGTGAAGCCTAAGGTGGTTGCTCCAGTGAAACTCACACACCCTCTCTCAAACCGACGCATCAGTTCTGTTACGTGGATCAGTACTGGCACACCTCCCCTTTTGCGTGACTAGAACTGGTGCTCTACTGCGTTAATATACCCAACGCATCGCCTCCGGAGCCAGCACTGCATAGTGCTCTACTCGACATCTTCGCATCTCCATCAATGGCAGCATTGACGCCACCGCTGAGAACTCTGCATCAAAGCCCCTGCATTCATCAGGGCTCACGCATCAACACTGCTGTGTGGATCAGGACCAGCGCCACACCACCACTGCAAGGATTGACACTGACGCATCACTCATCAGTGATGTCATTTGAGATGTCATCAGTGATGTCACTGACCATGTCATGAGTGATGTAATATGTGAGGTCATAGGCAGTGCATTGCGGTGGCATAATTTATAGTTAACTCAGGGAACTATAACTGCTGAATTTCATTGGTTTTATACGAGTGAAATCTGAGATTAACTATAACGTCTGTGTAACCCTTGTTTTTTTCAGTGAATTTCCTAGGTTTTTTAAATTCTATTTCCTAACTATAATGACCCTCTAAACTTTGGTTTTTTAGGTGAATTTCTAAGGTTTTTAAAATTCTATTTCCTAACTATAACGTCCCTGTAACCTTTGGTTTTTAAGTGAATTTCTAAGTTTTTTTTTAACTAGTAGTCGCATTTGCAGAGTGGTGGAGAAAGGGGCGGGCCTCTGACCAGCTCGCAGGAATACTGCTGTGTTAGACTTACTGGAGGTAACAGGAGGGCTTCTGGGCCCCCAAGAACCCTCAGCATCCAAGTGGACTTTATCCCCCAACCAGCAGTGCACCAGGAGGCACGTTTGCAGAGTGGTGGAGAAAGGGGCATGACCGCCTAAGAACTCTCAGCAATTCAGCTGTGTCAGACTTACTGCAGGTAATAGGAGAGCTTGTTGGCCTCCAAGGACACTCTAGAGCCAAGGGGACTTCATCCACCAACCAGCAGTGTGCCAGGAGGTACGTTTACAGAGTGGTGGAAAAAGGGGGCGTGGCCTCCAAAGTTCTCTCAGCAATCCCGCTGTGTAGGACTTACTGGAGGTAACAGGATGGCTTGTTGGCCCTCAAAGACACTCTAGAGACAAGGGGATATAATCCCCTAACCAGCAGTGCGCCAGGAGGCACGTTTGCAGAGTGGTGGAGAATGGGAGCGTGGCCTCAAAAGTCCTCTCAGCAATCCCGCTGTGTGGGTCTTACTGGAGGTAACAGGAGGGCTAGTTGGCCCCGAAGGACCCTTGGGAGCCAAGGGGACTTCAACCCACTACCAGCAGTGTGCCAGGAGGCGCATTTGCAGAGTGGTGGAGAAAGGGGTCGTGGCCTCCAAAGACCTCTCAGCAATTCCACTTCATGGGTCTTGCTGCAGGTAGCAGGAGGGCTTGTTGGCCCCCAAGGGCCCTCTGGAGCCAAGGGGACTTCATCCTCCAACCAACAGTGCACCAGGAGTCACGTTTGCAGAGTGGTGGAGAAAGGGGGCATGGCCTCCGAGGTTCTTTCAGCAATAGTGCTCTGTGGGACTTACTGCAGGTAACAGGAGGGCTAGTTGGCCCTCAAGGGCCCTCTGGAGCCAAGGGGACTTCATCCTCCAACCAACAGTGCCCAGGAGTCACGTTTGCAGAGTGGTGGAGAAAGGGGGCATGGCCTCCAAGGTTCTTTCAGCAATAGTGCTCTGTGGGACTTACTGCAGGTAACAGGAGGGCTAGTTGGCCCTCAAGGGCCCTCTGGAGCCAAGGGGACTTCACGCCCCTACCAGCAGTGCGCCACGAAGCGTGTTTGCAGAGTGGTGGAGAAAGGGGGCATGGCCTCCGAAGACCTCTCAGCAATGCCACTGTGTGGGACTTAGTGGAGATAACAGAAGGGCTTTTTGGCCCCCAAGGACCCTCTGGAGCCAAGGGGCCTTCATCCGCCAACCAGCAGTGTGCCAGGAGGTGCGTTTGCAGAGTGGTGTAGAAAGGGGACATGGCAGCCGACGACCTCTCAGCAATCCCACTGTGTGGGACTTACTGGAGGTTACAGGCGGACTTGTTGGCCCCAAGGATACTCTAGAGCCAAGGACATTTCATTCCTCAGCAAGTAGTGCACCAGGAGGCGCTTTTTCAGAGTGGTGGAGAAAGGGGGCTTGGCCTCCAAAGTCCTCTCAGCAATCGCGCTCTGTGGGACTTACTGCAGGTAACAGGAGAACTAGTTGCCCCCCAAGGACCCTTTGGAGCCGAGGGGACTTCATACCCCCTACCAGCAGTGCACCAGGTGGCGCGTTTGCAGAGTGGTGGAGAAAGGGGGCGTGGGCCCGAATACCTCTCAGCAATCCTGCTTCATTAGAATTACTGGAGGTAACAGGAGGGCTTGTTGACCCCCAAGGACCCTCTGGAGTCAAGAGGACTTCATCTCCCAACCAGCAGTGCACCAGGAGGTGCGTTTGCAGAGTGGTGGAGAAAGGGGGCATGGCCACTGATGACCACTCAGCAATCTCGCTGTGCGGGACTTACTTGAGGTAACAGAAGGGGTACCCCCAAGGGCCCTCTGCAGCCAAGGGGACTTCATCCACCAACCAGTTGTGCGCCAAGAGGAGCGTTTGTAGAGTGGTGCAGAAATGGGGCGGGCCTTCTGCAACTTGACGGTCCACTTAAAAATGTGTTTTCAATTTTATAACGGGAGGGGAGCTGCATGGCCCCCAATGCCTGGGCCGATTTTAGCCCCGGGGACCCCATACCCCAGGGCCCGGCCTTTTTCTTTTTTAATTTATGGGAGGGGGCCATCATGGGTCAATTTCGGCCACTGAGGACCCCAAACCCCGGGGCCCGGCCTTTTTAAAAGCATTTTAAATTAATACTAGGCAAGAGGGGCTGCACAGCCCCCTCCCTGGGCCGAATTGGGCCCTGGGTACCCCGTCCCTCGGGTCCTGGCCACTTAAAGTGGGTGCCTCCAGGGTACCCACTCACCACTGGGACCGCGGGGGAGCCTCAACGCTCCCGTGGTCCCTGCTGGCTCCGCGCCTCCTGCGGGACCCGGCATTGCTTTGACACAGAGGGAGCTGCTAGCATGCGGCTCCCTCTCTGTAAAAGCAATTGTGCTCGCTTTCAGCAAGCGAGAGCATTTTTAATGCTCTCACTTGCTGAAAGCGAGCACTCTTTGCCAAAGCTTGGCAGGAACGGTGAAGCTCCCACCAAGATATGGCAAACAGCTATGTCTTGGGGATGGGCACCCTGGGACATAGCAGGAGCCGATCCTGGGAGATGGTGGTCCCCAGGGCCAATTATGCCCTGCCTCCTTTCTTGATTAAGTGCCTGCCCCGGGGAAGAGGCGGTCCCTGGGGCCGAGAACAGCCTGGGAGGTCAGGGTATTCCTTTCCGGCCCCCTTTTCTTTATTTTTAGGTCTCGCCTACGCAGCGCGCATGCGTTGCTTAGGAAAAAGACCTTTAGCAATCGCTTCGGCTCTTCAGCCAAAAACGTGCACGCGTTCCATTGCCTTCAATGGCAACGCGTGCACGTTTGGCGATTCACTTGCGGAAGCCAGCGGCGCCATATGGTAGCAATTATCGCTCCTGGCGCTGCTCGCTCCCCCAAGTGAAACGCTTTCACTTTTGCCGACACTTTTGTTTTACTTTTAGCGTGTGCGCGCTTGTTTTAAATGTGCCAATTATGATTCTACTGTCTGAAATTTGCCTTTCATATTGTGTGTTGTTGGTTCATTTCGCCTGGTTCAAATCACAGATAACAATGGTGGTCTTTTTTCTTGAGGCGCTCAAAATTGCAATGTTTATAAACAAATTTAGTTGAAAACGTAATTTACATTAACAGTTTTTAATGGATTTAATTGAAAGTCACAATAGCAGCCTTTTAAAGCTATTTAAAACCAGTTAAAGGCAGCGGTAATGGCGCCTCACCTTTGTAATTGCTCCTCTCATCATGGATCTCTTACAGGTGAGTCACGTGACTAATAAAGAGGTTTGTCAGTGGCATGTTTTCCATACTGTGCATTAGCCTATGGTAGCTTTTTGAGGTTCTGTGGGCAACTCAGTGAGGCCGTCAGTCATAAACCCTGCAAGCGGTGCATGTGACACTGCATGCTTTGTGGCTTGTGAACCGACAGCAGTGCCTCCCTTGTGAAAAGCAAGCTCCTTATATATTTCTGATAGCAGTGGGAGTATCGTGTGTCTGTGTGTAATTGACTGTGTGTTTTTTGAAGGAGTGTGTGTGTGTGTGTGCACAACTTTGCCTTTTTTGAAGGAGTGTGTGTGCGCACAACTGCCTGTGTGTTTGCGAGGGAGTGTGTGTGTGCACAACTGGCAGTGTTTTTGAAGGTGCGTGTGTGTGTGTGTGCGTGCGCGCACAATTACCTGTGTGTTTTTGAGGGTTTGCACGCATTATAGATCGGAGTTGATAGCACAGCTCTCATACGGATATTTTTCTTGTAATGTAGTAGTGTGAGCTTTTGGTCCGTTCCCTTCAACCATTGTCTGTTTTGGAGCAGCCTCCTTGAGGCTTTATCAGTCACCTTGGGCTCCTGCTGGCTCCACCCCAACCTCTCCGTCTTTCCTGTGTCTCTCGCTCTTCATTCACCCCACCACCTTCCCTCCTTTCTATGTTGTAGAAACTACACACGGGCTATAATGAAGGCTCCCTTGCCATCCGAACTTTATGTGCCATAGAAACTAAAACAGGACTGCAACCAAGTGAAGGGAGCCTTTTGGTTCTTGTCTGGCTTGAATGTGCCTGCACTGCATGTACATGCATTAACACATTAAACCCAAGCTTACCGGCTTTGTCAATCCTTGTTCTGTTTCAGTCCAGGTAGGTGTGCACTCTTGCTTATGATTTTGCTCGTACAACTGTAGTTCGGGATCATTGCGTGGAGGGGAGAAGTCTGGATAATTTGAGTGGAAACATGACTTGACATTTTACAGGTATGCACGATTCAGTGTCCCCGAGTTCTTGTGTAAAGTGCATATTAGAGACACATCTGCTACCTTCACTCAGAGAACTTCTGTTTGTCACTCACACACATTTAGCCCGTGCATGGCACACAACAGGACACAAAACGCACATTCAACACTGTGGACACTTTCCATAACATGATGTGAGGTGTATGTAAAACACAGAATAGAGATTTCAAGGAAAGGAATTTCACTGTTCAGGTCTCATTCTGAGAACCATCTTATCTCATCCTTGTCTGCTCTCCTCTCTCCACCATAACCCAGAACAACTTCATAGCTAATCTCTTTGCTTCCTACTTGCGTCTGTCCCTCTTTGATGTTCCCTGTCACATCCCCAGTGAAAATAGAACCCATGATACGGTGCATTGACTTTAGTCCAGCACATCGAGTAACAAAGGGTCAGATCGTTTCAGCTGGTTGGTCCTCTTTGGTGGACTGTGCGAACTCAACAACGCGGACCCAACATTCTGATCTGAAGTGCAGGTCCCACCTTCATAGCTCAGAAATGCAGAAACCTCTCCTCTTAAACTGTAAGCATTTATATATATACATTGCCCCCACTAAATTTTGGTAATCTGTATGTTAATACCTCTAGCTACCATGGTTTGATTTTTTTTGTTTTTGTTTTTATTTGTAAAGCGTGATGAATGCCCGAAGGTGTCTTGGCGTTAGCGTCTACCAGGCAATATTGCTGAAACGGACCAAACTATGAACATGACAAAGATAAAGAAAAAAGCAATTTTTTAAACATGCTTTCTAAAAATCAATAGATTTGCAGAGGCCACCCCCGAAGGGGGCCTCGAGGGCCAGCGCCATAACAGACGCCAGGGCCCTGCCAGGAGCCGGTTTTAGCAACCTGGAAGCACCCCGAAGCAGAAGGGGCGCTTCCCTCGCGGCAAACTCGCGCCAGAGAGGCGCCTAGTCACCTGGCCAATGGGGGGAGGCCAGGTGATGATTGAACCCCCCAGTCATTGTGCGACCCCAGGATCGGCTGGAAAATGATGGGGGGGATATAAGGCGCCGCTCCCCCCACTACAGCTCACTACTACATCGTGGAGCTGGGGAGCGGCGCCAAAGGTTTTTCGAGAAACTGCTGGAGGAGATAGCACTTTCCGTGCTCACCGGAGGAGCCTTTACAATTTTTGGAAGTAAGAAGTGGTTTCCCTTACCGGATCATCGCCTACAGTGGTGGTGCCTCCCCAAGGCGGTTCTGCTTTCAAATTGGGTCGCTGCGTGGCGCAGCACAAGAATTGTAAAAATTAAAAAAATGTGTAGGGGGCCAATTTTTTTAGGGCCCTCTTCCAACACCTTTTAATTACGTGTTTGCTGATTGTAAGGCTGCTTGTCTTGATTCCACCTCATGTTTCTTTCTTTACCACCTTGCACTTCCGGTCTCCTTTATCTCATTCTTTAAGGTTACTTTCCATTCCTGCTTTCTCCCAGTGTCAAACTTTCCAAGATTTCCCTTCCTTTATCTGGGTGTCTTTATTGTTTTTCTCATTCTTGTTCTGGGACAAAGTCTGATGATAAAAAAATATGTCCACGTCTCCAAAAATGACTGCCAGTGCCCACCACCTGCAACGACCAATACAAAAACAAGCATTGGCATAGCCAATAGGTCTCGCTTTTGGGACCTTCTAAGTATTTAGTTATGCAGCACAATATCCTTGGTGCAACAACATCAACCGTTGCATGGCTAAACACTTATAATGTCCCAAAAGCGAGACCTATTGGCTATGCCAATGCTTGTTAATATTTTTGTGGGACTTGGCTTTAAGCCACGTCTCAAGATGGTTGCCAACACTTCCTGGTTGAAGTGTTGGCAGCCTATCAAATTTCAGTAGGATCCGTGAGTCCACTGCAAGGACTCGCATCCCCAGATATCTTTATTTTTTATACTTAAATATCTCTGAAACTACTGAACGGATTTACACTACATCACAAAAAGCATGCTTTCTGGATCAACATCTAGCATTCTGCCAAATTTGGTGTAATTCCGTTCAGTGGTTCGAGCTGTAGTCGTGTTCAAAAAGTGAAAAATCCCCATATAACATGAGGAAAAAGCATTTTGGGACCCCCTTTTTTGTGTTGAAGGTTTCGGGGTGAACCGTCAAGCGGGGCTGAGAAAAAGGGAGGGGGTCAAAAAATTTGCTTTTCCTATGTTAGTTCCAATACAGATTTTAGTAGCGACTACAGCCCGAACCACTGGATGGAAATACACCAAATTTGGCAGAAAGGTAGGTCTTGGTTCAGAAAGAACCCTTTTTTGTTATTTGGTGTAATTCCATTCCATAGTTTTTGAGATGTCAAAGGGAATGTAAATTTGTATATATAGTCCCCGTGCTGAAGTGTGATTGGCTGCCAACATTTCAACCAGGAAGTGGTGGCAGCCATCTTGGGACTTGGCTTCAACCGAGTCTCACCAAAAATGTAAAAAAAAGAGAAGGGTAGGTATACCCTGACATCCCTAGCACTTTTGGAGAGATACCGCATTGACCCCGCCTGGGGCAAAAAATAATTAAAAAAATGTTTTGGGCAGGAGCCGAGCAGGATCTCCGGCTCCCACCAAAAAATAACAAAAAAAAGAAGTGCGGGCTCCGGCGCTTCTCTAATGTTTAGCCCCTGGGGGCATGCAGGATTAATACAAGGAGGGGGTGCATGGGGCCCTTTTCCTGTGGCTCCTTTGAGCCCTGAGGACCACCACCTCCCTGGGGGTTTATGTTGTTAGTAGCTGTATGGGTGAGTGTGTGGCTGTATGATAAGGTTCTATGAGTAAGTGGGTGTGTGAGTGGTTTTATGGATGTGAGTGGTTGTGTAAGTACTTGTATGGGTCTGTGAATGAGTGATGTAATAAGTGAGGTCATAAGCAGTACGTTGCGGGGGCGTGAGTTATAGTTAGCTCAGGTAACTATAACTGCTGAATTTCACTGGCTTTGTATGAGCCTAACTATGACGTCCTTGTAACCTTTTGTTTTTATAGATAGATAGATAGATAGATAGATAGACAGACAGACAGACAGATAGATAGATAGATAGATATAAATGTATATGCACATAAACAAAATTACTTAAATACACACATGTGATTGTGATTTCCATTTTGTAATAAATTAACACATTTATATTATATATAAAATATATTACATTTATATATATAATCACATCGTGAATAATTAATATGTACAGTTATTAAACATATAATATATGTATTTTTATCAATTAAATACACAAAAAAGAATATACATAATATACACTCTATATATATATATATTTATATATATATATATATTCACTGAAAAAACCATAGGTTTTAGGGACAGTTATAGTTAGTTGGACATTTCACTCGTACAAAACCATAGAAATTCCCCCGTTATAGTTAGTTCAGCTAACTATAACTCGCGCCCCGCAATGCACTGCTGATGACGTCACATATTACATCACTCATGACATGGTCAGTGACATCACTGATGACATCACTGATGACATCTCAAATGACATCACTGATGACATCACTGATGACATCATCCAGTGACTGTGTGTTACTGTAAAGTTTAAATATGTTTAATATATTTAGGGAAAGGCGTATTGAAGAATGAGTGGGTGTATAAGTGTCTGAATGGATGATTTAGTACGTGAGTGACTGACTCTACAAGTGAGTGATTAAATGTATCTTACTGAATGCATGGGTTAGTGACTAAACTGTGTGAATGTCTGTATCCGTCTGTCTGTTGGTTTGTAAGCGGCTGCATGGCTTTCTGAATAGCTACATGAGTGTCTACATGGGTTATTGATTGATTGTCTGAGTATCTGTATGGGTGCCTGAGTGTTTGTGTGGGTGGGGTGTGTGTGACTCTGTGCATAGATGTGTGAGTTGGTGATTCACTGGGTGCATGGTTTCAAGAGTGCATCTGTGATGGACTGTATGGGTGGGTGAGTGTGTGTATGGGTGTGTTAGTGATTGAATGTATATCTCAGTGGTACATGTGTGAGTAACTACATATGTGCAAGGCAGTATATATGTGTGTTGGAGTATATAAATGGCTATAAGTGAGAGTGTGTGATTGTGAGAGTGGCTGTATGGATGAGTGTGTACTTGTATCAGTGATTGTATAAGAGCGCAAGAATGTGCTAGTATTTGTATGAGTAAGTGAGCTGGTGTGTGTATAACTGTATAGGTGAGTAAATGGGTGTGTGATTAAGTTTTTTGCATGACTGACTAGGTGTGTGAGTACCTCTATGGATGAGTGGCGGTGTGTGAGTGTTTATATAGGTGTATGAGTGCATATGATAGTCCTGTACTGAGTGACTAAGTATGAGTGACTGTACGGGTGAGTGAGTGGATGTGTGTGTAGACCTAAGAATCAGTGAGTGGGTATGTAGTTTTTGGTGTTGGAGTGTCTATGGTTTTGAGAATGGCAGTCTGTAATTTAGAGTGGGTGTATCAAAAGTTATATTAGGGTGTGAGAAGATGCATGAAATTATCACATGGATGATGTCATCAGTGATGTCATTTGAGATGTCATCAGTGATGTCATCAGTGATGTCACTGACCATGTCATGAGTGATGTAATATGTGACGTCATCAGCAGTGCATTGCGGGGCGCGAGTTATAGTTAGCTGAACTAACTATAACGGGGGAATTTCTATGGTTTTGTACGAGTGAAATGTCCAACTAACTATAACTGTCCCTAAAACCTATGGTTTTTTCAGTGAATTTCAAAGGTTTTTTAAATGCTAATTTCTAACTATAACGTGTCTGAAACCTATGGTTTTTTCAGTGAATTTCAAAGGTTTTTTAAATGCTAATTTCTAACTATAACGTGCCTGAAACCTATGATTTTTTAAGTGAATTTCAAAGGTTTTTTTAAATGCTAGTTTCTAACTATGCCTACAGAGGTAGGACATGTGAAGAAAGAAGAAAAAACGCACAGAAAGAAGCAAAAGATGTGCAGAAACAACCAACAGAGGAGCAGAAAGAGGCCTTGTTGCAAAATCATCCTGTGCCCACAACTTTTTCAGACGGGTACTGGTGGTAACTGACTCTGACTAACCAGAGCCAGTGCTATGCTAAAAAACACTTAGAATACAGTGAAAACACCTACATACACTAGGGAACACTATGCGTTGGGGTACCCCTGTGATTAGCATGACCTCCTCTGCAAGTCCCTAGTACATAATAGGGCAGGGGGATTAAAACTACCTCTTAAAACGCGCTACAGGGCGCGTTTGCACAGTGGTGAAGGGAGGGGGGCCTGAGGTGACATGTGTGCAAACGCACCCCGTGGTGCGTTTTAAGTTGCGGGATTAAGTCCCCTTGAATTCTGAGGGTCCCTGGGGCCCAACTAGCCCTCCAGGTACCTACAGTTAGGACCACAGAGCTGAGTTGCAGAGAGGCGTTCCGAGGCCACGCACCTTTTTTCACCTCTCTGCAACGCAACTCTGTTGTGCTTACTGAAGGTACCTGGTGTGCTAGTTGGCCCCCAGGGTCCCTCAGGATTCAAAGGGAATTAATTCCCCAACTTAAAATGCACCACAGGGCGTGTTTGCGCACATGTCACTGAGGCCCCGCCCCCTCCCTTCACCACTGTGCAAACGCGCCCCGTGGTGCGTTTTAAGTTGGGGGATTAGGTCACCTTGAATCCTGAGGGTCCGTGTGGCCCAACTAGCCCACTAGGTACTTCCAGTAAGCACCACAGGCCTGCGTTGCAACGCCTGTAACAAATTGTGCAGTTGTGTTTAGGTAGTGAAGAGGGTCATGCTGGGGGTAGTGTTTTAGGGTTTAGGGTAGTGCAGTGGTGTTTGTGTAGTGTAGGGGGTCATGCTGGGGGTAGATTTAGGGTTTAGGGTAGTGCAGTGGTGTTTGGGTAGTGTAGGGAGTCGTGCTGGGGGAGTGTTTTAGGGTTTAGGGTAGTGCAGTGGTGTTTGGGTAGTGTAGGGGGTCGTGCTGGGGGTAGTGATTTAGGGTAGTGCAGTGCTGTCTGGGTAGTGTAGGGGGTCGTGCTGGGGGTAGTGATTTAGGGTAGTGCAGTGGTGTTTGGGTAATGTAGGGGGTACTGCTGGGGGTAGTGTTTTAGGGTTTAGGGTAGTGCAGTGGTGTTTGGGTAGTGTAGGGGTACTGCTGGGGGTAGTTTTTTAGGGTTTAGGGTAGTGCAGTGGTGTTTGGGTAGTGTAGTGGTTCGTGCTGGGGGTAGTTTTTTAGGGTTTAGGGTAGTGCAGTGGTGTTTGTGTAGTGTAGGGGGCAGTGTTTTAGGGTTTAGGGTAGTGCAGTGGTGTTTGTGTAGTGTAGGAGGTCGTGTTTTAGGGTTTAGGGTAGTGCAGTGGTCTTTGGGTAGTGTAGGGAGTCGTGCGGGGGTAGTGTTTTAGGGTTTAGGGTAGTGTAGGGGGTCATGCGGGGGTAGTGTTTTAGGGATTAGGGTAGTGCATTGGTGTTTGGGTAGTGTAGGGGGTCATGCGGGGGTAGTGTTTCAGGGTTTAGGGCAGTGCAGTGGTGTTTGGGTAGTGTAGGGGGTCATGCTGGGGGGAGTGTTTTAGGGTTTAGGGCAGTGCAGTGGTGTTCGGGCAGTGTAGGGGGTCATGCAGGGGGTGGTGTTTCAGGGTTTAGGGCAGTGGTGTTTGGGCAGTGTAGGGGGTTGTGCTGGGGGTGGTGTTTCAGGGTTTGGGGCAGTGCAGTGGAGATCGAGCAGTAAAGGGGGTCGTGCTGGGGGTGGTGTTTCAGGGTTTAGGGCAGTGCAGTGGTGTTCGGGCAGTGTAGGGGGTGGTGCAGGGGGTGGTGTTTCAGGGTTTAGGGCAGTGCAGTGGTGTTCGGGCAGTGTAGGGGGTGGTGCAGGGGGTGGTGTTTCAGGGTTTAGGGCATTGCAGTGGTGTTTGGGCAGTGTAGGGGGTCATGCAGGGGGTGGTGTTTCAGGGTTTAGGGCAGTGCAGTGGTGTTCGGGCAGTGTAGGGGGTCGTGCTGGGGCTGGTGTTTCAGGGTTTAGGGCAGTACAGTGGTGTTCAGGCAGTGTAGGGGGTCGTGCTGGGGTTGGTGTTTCAGGGTTTAGGGCAGTGCAGTGGTGTTCGGGCAGTGTAGGGGATTGTGCTGGGGCTGTTGTTTCAGGGTTTAGGGCAGTGCAGTGGTGTTCGGGAAGTGTAGGTGGTCATGCTGGGGCTGGTGTTTCAGGGTTTAGGGCAGTGCAGTGGTGTCCGGGCAGTGTAGGGGGTCATGCTGGGGCTGGTGTTTCAGGGTTTAGGGCAGTGCAGTGGTGTTCGGGCAGTGTAGGGGGTCTTGCTGGGGCTGGTGTTCCAGAGTCTAGGGCAGTGCAGTGGTGTTCGGGCAGTGTAGGGGGTCTTGCTGGGGCTGGTGTTTCAGGGTTTAGGGCAGTGCAGTGGTGTTCGGGCAGTGTAGGGGGTCGTGCTGGGGGTGGTGTTTCAGGGTTTAGGGCAGTGCAGTGGTGTTCGGGCAGTGTAGGGGGTCGTGCTGGGGCTAGTGTTTCAGGATTTAGGGCAGAGCAATGGTGTTCAGGCAGTGTAGGGGGTTTTGCTGGAGGTGGTGTTTCAGGGTTTAGGGCAGTGCAGTGGTGTTCATGCAGTTTAGGGGGTGGTGTTTCAGGGTTTAGGGCAGTGGTGTTCAGGCAGTGTAGGGGGTCTTGCTGGGGTTGATGTTTCAGGGTTTAGGGCAGTGCAGTGGTGTTCGGGCAGTGTAGGGGGTTGTGCTGGGCGTGGTGTTTCAGGGTTTAGGGCAGTGCAGTGGTGTTCGGGCAGTGTAGGGTGTCGTGCTGAGGGGTGGTGTTTCAGGGTTTAGGGCAGTGCAGTGGTGTTCGGGCAGTATAGGGGGTCGTGCAGGGGGTGGTGTTTCAGGGTTTAGGGCAGTGCAGTGGTGTTCGGCCAGTGTAGGTGGTCTTGCTGGGGGTGGTGTTTCAGGCTTTAGTGCAGTAGTGTTCGGGCAGTGTAGGGGGTCTTGCTGGGGGTGGTGTTTCAGGGTTTAGGGCAGTGCAGTGGTGTTCGGGCAGTGTAGGGGGTCTTGCTGGGGCTGGCGTTTCAGGGTTTAGGGCAGTGCAGTGGTGTTCTGGCAGTGTAGGGGGTCGTGCTGGGGCTGGTGTTTGAGGGTTTAGGGTAGTGCAGTGGTGTTCGGGCAGTGTAGGGGGTCGTGCTGGGGCTGCTGTTTCAGGGTTTAGGGCAGTGCAGTGGTGTTCGGGCAGTGTACGGGGTTGTGCTGGGGCTGGTGTTTCAGGGTTTAGGGCAGTGCAGTGGTGTTCGGGCAGTGTAAGGGGTCGTGCTGGGGGTGGTGTTTCAGGGTTTAGGGCAGTGCAGTGGTGTTCGGGCAGTGTAGGGGGTCGTGCTGGGGCTGGTGTTTCATGGTTTAGGGCAGTGCAGTGGTGTTCGGGCAGTGTAGGGGGTCGTGCTGAGGGTGGTGTTTCAGGGTTTAGGGCAGTGCAGTGGTGTTCGGGCAGTGTAGGGGGTCATGCTGGGGGTGGTGTTTCAGGGTTTAGGGCAGTGCAGTGGTGTTCGGGCAGTGTAGGGGGTCTTGCTGGGGGTGGTGTTTCAGGGTTTAGGGCAGTGGTGTTCGGGCAGTGTAGGGGGTCTTGCTGGGGGTGATGTTTCAGGGTTTAGGGCAGTGCAGTGGTGTTCGGGCAGTGTAGGGGGTCTTGCTGGGGGTAGTGTTTAGGGGTTTAGGTTAGTGCAGTGGTGTTCGTGCAGTGTAGGGGGTCGTGCTGGGGGTGGTGTTTCAGGGTTTAGGGCAGTGCAGTAGTGTTCGGGCAGTGTAGGGGATCGTGCAGGGGGTGGTGTTTCAGGGTTTAGGGCAGTGCAGTGGTGTTCGGGCAGTGTAGGGGGTCGTGCTGGGGGTGGTGTTTCAGGGTTTAGGGCAGTGCAGTGGTGTTCGGGCAGTGTAGGGGGTCGTGCAGGGGGTGGTGTTTCAGGGTTTAGGGCAGTGCAGTGGTGTTCGGGCAGTGTAGGGGTCGTGCTGGGGCTGGTGTTTCAGGGTTTAGGGCAGTGCAGTGGTGTTCGGGCAGTGTAGGGGGTCTTGCTGGAGGTGGTGTTTCAGGGTTTAGGGCAGTGGTGTTCGGGCAGTGTAGGGGGTCTTGCTGGGGGTGATGTTTCAGGGTTTAGGGCAGTGCAGTGGTGTTCGGTCAGTGTAGGGGGTCTTGCTGGGGGTAGTGTTTCAGGGTTTAGGGCAGTGCAGTGGTGTTCGTGCAGTGTAGGGGGTCATGCTGGGGATGGTGTTTCAGGGTTTAGGGCAGTGCAGTAGTGTTCGGGCAGTGTAGGGGGTCGTGCAGGGGGTGGTGTTTCAGGATTTAGGGCAGTGCAGTGGTGTTCGGGCAGTGTAGGGGGTCGTGCTGGGGGTGGTGTTTCAGGGTTTAGGGCAGTGCATTGCAGTGGTGTTCGGGCAGTGTAGGGGGTCATGCTGGGGGTGGTGTTTCAGGGTTTAGGGCAGTGGTGTTCGGGCAGTGTAGGGGGTCTTGCTGGGGGTGATGTTTCAGGGTTTAGGGCAGTGCAGTGGTGTTCGGGCAGTGTAGGAGGTTTTGCTGGGGGTAGTGTTTCAGGGTTTAGGGCAGTTCAGTGGTGTTCGGGCAGTGTAGGGGGCGTGCTGGGGGTGGTGTTTTAGGGTTTAGGGCAGTGCAGTGGTGTTCGGGCAGTGGAGGGGGTCGTGAAGGGGGTGGTGTTTCAGGGTTTAGGGGAGTGCAGTGGTGTTCGGGCAGTGTAGGGGGTCATGCTAGGGTTGGTGTTTCAGGGTTTAGGGCAGTGCAGTGGTGTTCAGGCAGTGTAGGGGGTCGTGCAGGGGCTGGTGTTTCAGGGTTTAGGGCAGTGCAGTGCTGTTCGGGCAGTGTAGGGGGTCGTGCTGGGGGTAGTGTTTTAGGGTTTAGGGTAGTGCAGTGGTGCTTGTGTAGTGTAGGGGGTCGTGCTGGGGGTAGTGTTTTAGGGTTTAGGGTAGTGCAGTGGTGTTTGTGTAGTGTAGGGGTCATGTTTTAGGGTAGTGCAGTGGTGTTTGGGTAGTGTAGGGGGTCGTGCTGGGGGTAGTGTTTTAGGATTTAGGTTAGTGCAGTGGTGTTTGGGTAGTGTAGGGGGTCGTGCTGGGGGTAGTGTTTTAGGGTTTAAGGTAGTGCAGTGGTGTTTGTGTAGTGTAGGGGGTCGTGCTGGGGGTAGTGTTTTAGGGTTTAGGGTAGTGCAGTGGTGCTTGTGTAGTGTAGGGGGTCATGCTGGGGGTAGTGTTTTAGGGTTTAGGGTAGTGCAGTGGTGTTTGTGTAGTGTAGGGGGTCATGTTTTAGGGTAGTGCAGTGGTGTTTGGGTAGTGTAGGGGGTCATGCTGGGGGTAGTGTTTTAGGATTTAGGTTAGTGCAGTGGTGTTGGGGTAGTGTTTTAGGGTTTAGGGTAGTGCAGTGGTGTTTGTGTAGTGTAGGGGGTCATGCTGGGGGTAGTGTTTTATGGTTTAGGATAGTGCAGTGGTGCTTGTGTAGTGTAGGGGGTCGTGCTGGGGGTAGTGTTTTAGGGTTTAGGGTAGTGCAGTGGTGTTTTTGTAGTGTAGGGGGTCATGTTTTAAGATGCAACGCTCCAATACCTGACCAGTCTGCACTACATAAAACTGCAAAAACACTAAAAATAAAAAGTGTTTTTCACACTTTTGTCATTGGGCTATATGTGGGCTACATCTGGGTAATATTTGTGCTACATTTGGGCTCTTTTTTCACTGGTGGCCATCTTGGAAGACTTCTTTGTTATGAAGTTTCCTAATTTCCTCATTTACTGCAGTCTCCTCAGTAGGAAATGCTTTCAGTTTTTTACTTTGATTCCATCAAGAAGGCATTCAGATGTGTCACACATTTGCCATAAATTCAGAATGTTAGCACTCTAGTTGTTCATTAGATCACTGTAGTAAAGCTACTGCTCACCAAGGAGTTAACTGGAAGTCTACTGCTGGTATTGAAAGTAATTGTTTCAGTCTGCATGTCAGAATTTTCTAATGAAATAGAAGAGGATTTGAGATCTCACTTAAAACATGCACTAAATTTTCTTTTTGCAGCACTAACCATAATTTCTATGGCAAAATGAACCCCCTCATTTTGTTCCTTTTTAAATTAAATGTTTTAAGTGTTACCAGTTTATTCCAATCAAGATGGCTTCAGGTGTGCCATACTTTTGTCATAAGTAAGGCTGTTAGCACTCTAGTTGTTCTTTAGAACACTCTGGGAAGCTGCAGTAGAACACAAAGGCATCAACTGACAGGCTGCTCCTGTTGAAATATAACAGGAAGATATTTGAGATCTCACTTAAAACATGTCCTAATTTTTCTTTCTACAGCACTAACCATAATTTCTATGGCAAAATGAACCCCCTCATTTTGTTCCTTTTTAAATTAAATGTTTTAAGTGTTACCAGTTTATTCCAATCAAGATGGCTTCAGGTGTGCCATACTTTTGTCATAAGTAAGACTGTTAGCACTCTAGTTGTTCTTTAGAACACTCTGGGAAGCTGCAGTAGAACACAAAGGCATCAACTGACAGGCTGCTCCTGTTGAAATATAACAGGAAGATATTTGAGATTACACTTGAAACATGTCCTAATTTTTCTTTCCAGAGCACTAACCATAATTTCTATGACAAGATGAACCCCATCGTTTTGTTCCTTTTTAAATTAAATGTTTTAAGTGTTACCAGTTTATTCCAATCAAGATGGCTACAGGTGTGCCATACTTTTGTCATAAGTAAGGCTGTTAGCACTCTAGTTGTTCTTTAGAACACTCTGGGAAGCTGCAGTAGAACACAAAGGAATCAACTGACAGTCTCTGCCCTTGTTGGATGTACATGTTTTACTGAGAATGTCAGACTTCATTCTCACATGACTGAGAAAGATAATGTGAATTTACAGAAAATATGCTCTCATTTTAGCTTCTGGAGCACCTTCCAAAACTGTATGGGACAAGCATGTGAAAATAGTTTTCTCTCAAACATGATTCATGATATCCGAGCAGAAGGTTTTTCACAGGGTAAAATCACCTTAGAACAGACCACAATTCCTGAAATTAGTATGGTACCATCAACAAATGAATTCTAATGTAACTAAAGTCTGTTATTACCCTTTATAGTTCTCCTTTTGGTAACCCTCAAAATCTTTGATTCACTACAATGCATTTCAATGGGGTACTATCATTTATATTGGTCCCAAGATGGCTGCCAGCAATTCCAGGATGAAGTGCTGACAGCCAATCAGATCTCACGATGACATGTGTGGTTAGGCTCCGCCCAGATATATATGTGTTTTTACTTTTGATTTTCTCAGCAACTACTGAACGGATTTACACCATTTAACAAAAGGGTTCTTTCTGAACCAAGAACTACCTCTTTGCCAAATTTGGTGTAATTACGTTCAGCAGTTCGAGCTGTAGCCTTGCATAAAGTTTCCTATGGGAAATTGATTTTCTGACTCTTATTTTTTTAATTTCTCCGCAACTACTGAACGGATTTACACCATTTAACAAAAGGGTTCTTTCTGAACCAAGAACTACCTCTTTGCCAAATTTTGTGTAATTCCGTTCAGCAGTTCGGGCTGTAGCCGTGTCTAAAGTTTCCAATGGGAAAATGAATGGGGAAAACATGTTTTGGGACCCCCTTTTTTCTCGGCCCCCGCTTGACGAATCACCCCGAAACTTTCAGGGTAGGAGCGGACCGGAGCGGGCCATAAAGTTTGAAAATTTCGCGAAGATTCGTCAATTGACGCTAGAGCTATTTCAAATAGAATGTCGCGGATTTCCTATGGAAAATAGGTCCTAACTATAACTATCTACTGGCGACAGCCAGTAGATAATATATATATATATATATATATATATATATATACATACATGTGTAAATCAAATCACACAAATGTGACTTACCTGTGATCATGCTGCTTCAAAAACAGTAATAATATTTAAATTTTTAGGAAACAAAAATATTACTCACGAAGCCCCTCAACCTCGATACCTAGGAGGTCCTTTTCACAGTCGATGATGTCTGCCCAGTGGTGCACCAACTGCTGCTAGGTGCGCTGGGTGCAATTGGTGCGGTGCATACAGCCTCACACTCGTCGCCAGAGCACCTGAGGCTCCCACAGGGCATAACCCTTGCCAGGCCTGCCGCTTGCTGCCAACATGTGGAGGAGGTGGCGCTGCACCCAAAAAATGAGAGCTGAAGTTGAATAGGAATAAAAGTTTCCAAAACTAATGTGCATCTGCTTGGTTGGCAGGATGTGCCTTTTTTAATTAGTCGTTCCCACAGTGAAATCACACGAAAAACAGCCGACACGTGTCTCGCCTGATGGGGACCGCAGAGACCGCTTGTTTAAAACTCTCCAAGCTATAGGACCGCAACCATACTCCCTGCCTTGAGAAAGCCCTCGGCTATTCGGCTATCAGGCGAAACACGTGTCTGCTGTTTTTCATGTGATTTCACTGTGGGAACGACTAATTAAAAAAGGCACACCCTGCCAACCAAGCAGATGCACATGAGTTTTGGAAATTATTATTCCTTTAATTGAATTTGATAAACCGGCACAGAACTCCATCCACAACTTCAATTATCCTTTTTCCAATGGCTCCTGGGTGTAGCCAATAGTGGGGCACGTGCCATTTGCGCCACTGGGTCCTGACCATTGTTGCGGGAATCCTAGAGTCATCCACCCATCTAAAGAAAAACAAAAGATGAGATCAGCCACCTCCATCTCACCAAAGATAGGAAAGGCTGCACCCCCGCCCGTTGCCCACAGGGGTGCAGATGGCTGGTGTGGCTGCACTAGCAGCATCGCTGCCAGTGCTGCCTCATTCGCCCATAGCAGCAGGGAGAGACTGGGATGAGAAGGAAAGTAGGATAAAAAAAGTACTAAAAAGTAACTAAAAACACACACAGGAACTGTGTTGGAAATGGCCCTTTTTGCAGGGTTATCCCCAAAGTTTTTGCTTCTTCCTCCTATTTTTTCCTAACCTGTTGTTGTTGGCTTTAGGACTCTGGGCACCTTACCACTGCTAATTAGTGCTAAAGGGCATATGCTCTCTGTGTAAATTGTTATTATGAATGGTTATCCATGATTGGCATATTTGATTTACTGATAAACCCCTAGTAAAGTGCACTGAGTGTGCCAGGGCCTGTAAATCAAATGCTACTAGTGGGCCTGCAGCACTGATTGTGCCACCCACATGAGTAGCTCTGAAAAGGTAACTCAGGCCTGCCACTGCAGTGCCTGTGCGTAGTTTGTTAACTGCCATGTCGACCTGCAAGTGTACCCACTTGCCAGGCCCTAACCTTCCCTTTTCTTACTTGTTAGTCACCCCTAAGTTAGGCCCAAGGTACGCCTGTGGGCTGGGTGCAGTGTATGTGAAAGGTAGAACATGCCCTGATGTGTGTGGCATGTCCTGATAGTAAAATACTGGCAATTTCGTTTTTTAACTATTGTAAGGCTATCTGTTCCCATAGGACAGAATGGGGAGTTTGCTTATAACATCTTATAAGCATAACTGCCCCTGGGAACCAGATGGGAAAATAAAGGTTAGTATGCCTGAACTCAGAATGTTAAAGTGCATCTTTTAGTGAGGGTGATTTTTACATTCTGTGTTTGAAAATACCACTTTTAGAAAGCAGGTATTTTCTTGCTTAGCCATCCAGAATGCCTCTGCCTGGTTTGTGTATTGCATGTCTGGCTTTGGAGTGACAGGGGCTGGGGATGTGTAGTGGCTCCAGAGGCTGGATGAGTCAGCGATAGGCTGAATAGGCCTGGTCTGCATTTGGAGTGGTGGGAGGAGTAGCACCTGTACCTGAATAGGGCTGTGCCTGCCCTCCACAATGATGGCTCCGCCCCCTGTGGTGTGTCTGGAGCCAGGGCTCACACTGACAATGGAGGCTGTTGTGCACTTGCAAAGTGCCCCCCAGAACTGGTTTGGACGGGGCTCAGAGCCCTGGGCCAGGAGAGAACAAAGAGATTTGCTGTATAAAAAGAGGGGCCCAGACCCCAGACTTTTAGATCATCTCTGGAATTCTAGAGGACCCTTTGCCAAGGAGAAAAGCTGGAGAGACTGAGGAAAAGTACTGCCCCTTTGCTGTGTGCTGTGTGAGGTTGGCCTGCAGTTGCTGTTTCTGCCAAGGAAAGGAGAAGCACTTTGCTGTGTGCTGTGTCCCCTGCTTGAAGGAGATCTCCAAGGGCCTTTGTGTGCTGGCCTCCTGTTCTGAAGTCTCAGGGACACAAAGACTTCACCCCCAGCTCCCCGAACTCTGCTGCTGTGAGTTCTGACCTGCCAGGAGGTGCCTGTGCCAGTATTGGACCTCTGGAGGTTGTTGCTGCTGTTTGGGAGCTGGAAGAGAGAAGGAACTTGAAGAACTACAAAAATGACGTATCGCTCTGCTTGCGGCAGTTTTTCTGACGCATCTCCACAGCGCAAGAAGGATTTCCACGCATCGCACCTGTGCGACAAGTTTTCCCGATGCATCACCTGCAGAACGGAACCGTCACGAAGAATCAACGCATCACTTGCCTCTACAGACCGGATTCGACACATCACTTCTCCTGCGTTGCAGCAGAACTGTCGCATCGCCTCCCCAAGGTCTCAGAAACTGACGCATCTCTTTTTTTTCGACTCCTCTTTACTCTGTGGCTGTTTGGCCTTGTGAATTTTGCCGCAACTACAGGTACTTTGTGTAAAAGTCACGCATCCATAGTTTTCTATGGTACGAGTTCTTGAAACCTTTTGGAAGTCTTATTTTTAACTGTGTAGGTTGGATTTTTGTCGTTTTGGTCTTGTTAAGTTTAGATAAAGATATTTTATTTTTCTAAACTGGTGTGGTGTTAATTTGTGGTGTTTTTACTATGTTACTGTGAGTGTTGGTACAAATACTTTGCACATTGCCTTTGGGATAAGCCTGTCTGCTCATGCCAAGCTAACAAGGGGGTGAGCAGGGGTTATCTAAAGTGTGTATCCTCCTTACCCTGACTAGAAGCAAGGGTCCCTATTTGGACAAAGGTACCTACCTCTGCCAACTAGAGACCCCCATTTCTAACAAACGTAAAATAAATTTAATACTAAACACACAGGGAATGTCGGAAAGTAATAAGTAAAGAAAAAAGGTAGAATTGGGTTGAGAATGAGATGATTGCGTTGAATGGAGGACCAGATACTAGAGGAGCAGGCAAAATAGGAGGGAAAGCTATCTAGGCAGGAGCAGGCTGGATAAAACAAAATGGCCATGTGCTTGCGCACCGCGTGGTGCCATTCGCTATGATTTTTCAGCACAGAATGCACTACCAGGGCTAAATCACTGTGCAGACACTTACTGAGATTTCATGTCACTCCACGGGATTCAGCAGAGTGAAATTCTGCGAATTTGACCCAGGCCTAATTCAGATACAAATATAGTAAAGCTAGAGATAATGGAGGGATAGAAAAAAGAATCATATGTCATCACATTATCACTTCAAATGGGATCATGAAGGTGGAGCATCAGGCCACTAAATTTCTTTTCCACTACAAATCACAGCTATTTTGTTTTTGAGAATATCGTTGAACCTTTCTGCTCTCCCAGAGTATTTGGAGTAGTAAGCTTAATTAAAGCCCTATTTCATTCTTAGAACTTTTCGTAGGAGCTGGACTACAGATGACGCAAGGTGAGTACCATCTTTACTCCATATCTGAAGAGGAATTTCAATCCCAGGGTCCAGGACCTGGGGGACACCTTTTGGAGACCAGGACCTCACTCCCACAGAGGCCAGCAGGGCTCAGGCAGATCCAATTGCAGGTCATTTGGGCAGGTACAGGGAGGGCGCTGGAGCTTGTTGTGTCCCTGTAGCTCAGAACAGGAGGTGAGCCACCTGAACCTTGGAGTCACTCTGCCTGGAATGAAAGGAGCACATCCAGTTTTCTTTCTCAGAGAGCAGATAACATCCACAGGTCCAGGAGGGTACTGAAGAGTTGTTCTGAGGGTGTATTTATATCTGGTGCCAGCTTTGAAGTGAGAGAAACATTTAGACTTCCCCCCACATCTGGTTCTGGAATTTTCTTTCCTCTCCACCCCAGGCTCCAAGGTGTCTGGGTTGACAATACGCTGGTGTCCTTTTCTTTGTGAGTATGCTGGAGGCAGCCTTTGAAATATAACTGGGGCGGAAAACATCTCCTTCCCTCCCATCCTGGCAGGGTGGGCCATCCTGCTGACACCTAGTCTCCCTTTGTTTCAGTGTCTAGCAGGAATACATAAAAGCCAACTGGCAATTATGCCCTGTCATTTGAACCAGGATACAGGCTGCAGGCACCAACTGGTAAGAAAAAGAAAGTGTGAACTTTCTAAAAGTGACATTTTTACAATTGTTACTTAAAATCTATGGTTACCATTTAAGAGAATTTCAAATTACAATTCATTTGAGTGTAAACATGACATTTCTAAGTGCTCCCAATCAAAAGTTATCACTTAATAACTGTAATAAGGTAACTCAATGTTATTCTATGGGAAATGTAGGCCTCACTGCCAGGACATGTAAAATTTAAAGGTATATGTTCAACATTTTAAATACACTGCACTCTGAGCTATTAAGGGCCTAACTTAGGGGTGACATATATGTATTTAACCCCTTCGCTGCTAGGCCTTCCCCCCCCGTGCTAAGCCTTTTTTTTTTGCTATTTGGGGTAGTTCGCGCTTAGGCCCTTGTAACTTTTTGACCACATAAGGTATCCACGCCAAATTGCCGTCCTTTTCTTCCAACATCATGGGGATTCTAAAGGTATCCAGGGTTTGTGGATTCCCCTGGAGGGGGCCCAGAAATTAGCCAAAATACAACTAAAGTTTTTTTTTTTTTTGGGAAAAATGGGAAAAAAGTGCTGCAAATGAAAGCGTCTGGTTTTTTCCCTGCAAATGGTATCAACAAAGGGTTTGTGAGGCTGAAATCACCATTTTCCCAGCTTTCAGGGACTGACTGACTTTTGTCAGAAAACCAACATTTTTTACACAGTTTTGGCATTTTACTGGGACATAGCCTATTTTTGCTATTTTTTGTGCTTTCAACCTTCTTCCAGTTAATGGTAGAAATGGGTATGAAAGAAATAATGGATCCTGGAAAACTATACATTTTAGAAATGTAGACAAAATTCTGAATTCAGCAAGGGGTCATTTGTGTAGATCCTTCAAGGTTTCTTTATAGAAACTAACAGTTGAAAATAGGAAAAATTGATAAAGAGTTGAAATAAACAGCCATTTCTGCCAACGATTTCACCTGTAACTTCTTCTAATTATGACAGATGTTTGAAAGCAATATACCGTTACATCCGCTTGACCTTTCTGGTTGTGGAGATATATAGGACTTATAGGTTCACCAAGAACACGACGAACTCCGAGCCAATAACTGAGCAGCGTCTTGCAAAGGTTTTTTATTATGTACCGGGCATATAGCAATTAATTTGGGAAAATATATACAGTGAAAAATCGGGATGAAAGACACCTATGTATTTCTGAAATTGGAACAAAATATAGAGTTTAGAAACAGTAGCTATTTGCACATTTCCGAAATTGTGAGTACCGATACTAGCATGAGAATTATAGGACATTTTTCAAAGTGACTTCTTTTTTACACATTGTCTTTCATTTGGAAGGCAGAAATGCATTGAAAGTCAATAGGTAATAACAGTTGCTGTACATTTCTGTGTTACCCTAAGTCTCCCGATAAAAATGGTACCTCACTTGTGTGGGTAGGCCTAGTGCCCGCGACAGGAAATGTCCCAAAACGCAACGTGGACACACTTTATTTTTACAGTGAAAACTGACCCTTTTTTTGCAAAGTGCCTAGCTGTAGATTTTGAAACCTAGCTCTGCCGACACCTAGGGAAACTTAGCAAACCTATACATTTTTGAAAACTAGACACGTAAGGGAATCCAGGATGGGGTGACTTTACTGGCTCTCACCAGATTCTGTTACCCAGAATCCCTTGCAAACCTCAAACTTTCTAAAAAAAAACACATTTTCCTCACATTTCTGTGGTGGAAAGTTCTGGAATCTGCGTGGATCCACAAAATTCCACCCACCCCGCATTCCCCAAAGTCTTCTGAGAAAAATGGTACCTCACTTGTGTGGGCAGGCCTAGTGGCTGCGACAGGAAACAACCCAAAATGCAACGTGGACACACCACATTTTCACAGTGAGAACGGACCCTTTTTGTGCAAAGTGCCTAGCTGTAGATTTTGAACCCGAGATCTGCCGGCACCTAGGGAAACCTAGCAAACCTATACATTTTTCTAGGGGAATCCAGGATGGGGTGACTTGACTGGCTCTCCCCAGGTTCTGTTACCCAGAATCCCTTGCAAACCTCAAATTTTGTCCAAAAAACCCCATTTTCCTTGGCCTTGGCCTAGTGGCCGCGACAGGAAACGGCCCAAACCGCAACGTGGACACACCACATTTTCACAGTGAAAACGTACCCTTTTTTTGATGGTGCCTAGCTGTAGATTTTGAACCCGAGCTCTGCCGGCACCTAGGGAAACTAAGCAAACCTATACATTTTTAAAAACTAGACACCTAGGGGAATCCAGTGGATCCACAAAATTCCAACCACCCCACATTCCCCAAAGTCGTCCGAGAAAAATGATACCTCACTTGTGTGGGTAGGCCTAGTGGCCGCGACAGGAAACGGCCCAAAATGGACACACCACATTTTCACAGTGAAAACCGACCCTTTTTTTGCAAAATGCCTAGCTGTAGATTTTGAACCCTAGCTCTGCCGGCACCTAGGGAAACTAAGCAAACCTATACATTTTTAAAAACTAGACACCTAGGGGAATCCAGGATGGGGTGACTCAACTGGCTCTCCCCAGGTTCTGTTACCAAGAATCCCTTGCAAACCTCAAATTTTGTAAAAAAAACCAAATTTTCCCCACATTTCTGTGGTGGAAAGTTCTGGAATCTGCGTGGATCCACAAAATTCCACCCACCCCGCACTCCCCAAAGTCTTCCAGGAAAAATGGTACCTCACTTGTGTGGGTAGGCCTAGTGGCCGCGACAGGAAACAGCCCAAAATGCAACGTGGACACACCACATTTTCACAGTGAAAACTGACCCTTTTTTTGCAAAGTGCCTAGCTGTAGATTTTGAACCCGAGCTCTGCCGGCACCTAGGGAAACCTAGCAAACCTATACATTTGTGAAAAGTAGACACCCAGGGGACTCCAGGATGGGCTGACTTGTCTGGCTCTCACCAGGTTCTGTTACCCTGAATCCCTTGCAAACCTCAAACTTTGTAAAAAAAAAACACATTTTCCTCACATTTCTGTGGTGGAAAGTTCTGGAATCTGCGTGGATCCACAAAATTCTACCCACCACGCATTCCCCAAAGTCTTCTGAGAAAAATGATACCTCACTTGTGTGGGTAGGCCTAGTGGCCGCGACAGGAAACGACCCAAAATGCAACGTGGACACACCACATTTTCACAGTGAAAACTGACCCTTTTTTTGCAAAGTGCCTAGCTGTAGATTTTGAACCCGAGCTCTGCCGGCACCTAGGGAAATTTAGCAAACCTATACATTTTTGAAAAGTAGACACCCAGGGGACTCCAGGATGGGCTGACTTGTCTGGCTCTCACCAGGTTCTGTTACCCTGAATCCCTTGCAAACCTCAAACTTTGTAAAAAAAAACACATTTTCCTCACATTTCCGTGGTGGAAAGTTCTGGAATCTGCGTGGATCCACAAAATTCTACCCACCACGCATTCCCCAAAGTCTTCTGAGAAAAATGATACCTCACTTGTGTGGGTAGGCCTAGTGGCCGCGACAGGAAACGACCCAAAATGCAACGTGGACACACCACATTTTCACAGTGAAAACTGACCCTTTTTTGCAAAGTGCCTAGCTGTAGATTTTGAACCCGAGCTCTGCCGGCACCTAGGGAAATTTAGCAAACCTATACATTTTTGAAAAGTAGACACCCAGGGGAATCCAGGATGGGGTGACTTGTCTGGCTCCCACCAGGTTCTGTTACCCAGAATCCCTTGCAAACCTCAAACTTTGTAAAAAAAAACAAATTTTCCTCACATTTCTGTGGTGGAAAGTTCAGGAATCTGTGTGGATCCACAAAATTCCACCCACCCCGCATTCCCCAAAGTCTTCTGAGAAAAATGGTACCTCACAGTGAAAACTGACCCTTTTTTTGCAAAGTGCCTAGCTGTAGATTTTGAATCCTAGCTCTGCCGGCACCTAGGGAAACCCAGCAAACCTATACATTTTTGAAAACTAGACACCCGGGGGAGTCCAGCGAGGTATGGATTGCGTGGGTCCCCCAACGTTTTCCTACCCAGAATCCCCTACAAACCTCAAATTTAGCTGGAAAAAAATCACTTTTTTCTCACATTTCTTTTTGGGAAGTTCTGAAATCTGCATGGATACACACATTTCCTACCACCCAGCGTTCCCCCAGGTCTCCCGATAAAAATGGTACCTCACTCGCGTGGGTGGGTCAAGTACCCGCGACTGGCAAGTGCCCAAAACGTATTGAGGAGACTTCAAAATGACCCATCACAAAACAACCTGGTTTTGCAAGGGGGGTCACCTGGGTTTTTGGCCCCTGGCTCGGCGGCCATCTTGGGAAACTACCAAACCCATACATTTCTGAAAACTAGACACCCGGGGGAGTCCAGCGAGGTATGGCTTGCATGGATCCCCCAACGTTTTCCTACCCAGAATCCCCTGCAAACCTCAAATTTAGCTGAAAAAAACACATTTTCCACATATGTTTGGATGGAATCACCATGCCGGCTCAAATATCCTGGACTGGAATTTTGTGGGGGGGAGGGGTTGGGGCATTGGCATGCCCATCTTGGGCAACTCCCACCCCTAAATTAATCATAAAAAAAACCCTGGCGTCTAGTGGGCTTTCTGCCCCCCGGGGGGGGCAGATTGGGGGCTACTGCCCCCATCTGCACCCAGGGGGGGCAGAAACTCTGTAATTGTGCAGGGGGTGTGGGGGCTTTGGCATGCCCCCACCCCTAATTTACATAGTAAAATAAATCCCTGGTTTCTAGTGGGCTTTCTGCCCCCCTGGGGGCAGAAAGACTGGAATTACGTGGGGGGAGGGGTGGGGGCATTGGCATGCCCATCTTGGGCAGCCCCTACCCCTAAATTAAACATAAAAAAACCCTGGTGTCTAGTGGGCTTATTGGAGGCTACTGCCCCCATCTGCTCCCCAGGGGGGCGGAAAGACTCTAATTGTGCAGGGGGGTGGGGGCATTGGCGTGCCCATATTGGGCAGCCCCCACCCCTAATTTGCGTAGTAAAATCCCTGGTTTCTAGTGGGCTTTCTGCCCCCCCGGGGGCAGATTGGGGGCTGCAGTCCCCATCTGCCACCCAGGGGGGCAGAAAGACTGAATTTACCTCAAAAATTATGGGGGGGGAGCAAAGGCCCTTGCCCAAGGGGCCGCTCCGCTCTCCCTGGTGCCTAGAGGGTTGATCCCTGCTTGGGGATCTCCCCCCGGGGCACTCTCCAAGCAGGGATCCACTAGGGAGGGGTGCCATTGGAAAGGGGAGATTCTCACCTTTCCAATGATACCTCTCCCGTCTTTCTACATGCTCGGGGGCTGAGATAGCCCCCTTAGCACGTAGAAAGTGAAACTGAAATGAGCCTATTGGCTCATTTTAGTTTCTATTTCTGTGCAATGAAGTCAGCGCGACGTGCGCACTGATCTTCATTGCAGAGAAACAACAGAGACAGCCTCGGGAGCTGGGGAAGCCCTTCCCCAGCTCCCGAGGCTGTCAGGGGGAAAAGGAAATCCCTCTGGTGCCCGCACCAGAGGGATTTCCCCTGCCATGTGCTAGGACGGCCAGGAGCCGTCCTGCGCACACGAGCATTTTGGCGCAGGACGGCTCCCGGCCGTCCTGCGCATGGAAGGGGTTAAAAGGGAGTTTTAGGCCGGGCAAAATGTTTATTTTGCCAGGTCAAGATGGCAGTTTAAAACTGCACACAGGCTGCAAAGGCAGGCCTGAGACATGTTTTAAAAAGGCTAAAGTGGATGGTACAATAAATGCTGCAGACCCACTAGTAGCATTTAATTTACAGGCCCTGGGTACATGTTGTACCACTTTTGTAGGGACGTATAAGTAGCCCATTTATACCATGTTTTAAGGAACAAGCACAGTAGTACTGATTAGCAGTGGTAAAGTGCAGAGTCCTAAAGATAAAAAAATGAATTTCAGTAAACAGGAGGTGTGTCTGCAAAACATTTGGGGGAAGACCACCTTAAGGGCCATCAGATCTAACAATCACATTTCTGCTTATGTGGGCAACAACATAGGGGCCGATTCCGATCTCGGCCGGTAGGGCTCCGAATCGGATTCGGCTTTACCGGATCCGATTCGGAGCCCTGTTTCCCGACCGATCCGTACGCGCGTCCGGACGAGCGAGTACGATGCGAAATCGCCGACCGACTCGTCCGGGCATCCCGACCGCTCCGACCGACTCGTTCCCGGCTCGAACCGCACCGACCGACTCGCTCGGACTCGACTCGCACCGCGCAATGGAGACGTTTCCCGGCCGGGTGAGTACGATGCGCGCCGCGAGCAGTCCGACCGAGCCGCGCACTCCGGCTCGAAAGAGCTGTCGGAGCCGTACTTTGGGGGTCCGTGTCGGACCCCCTGTACGCGTAGCCGCGCGAGTCGCACACAGGGGGGACCCATGGGTCCCCCCTACCTGTGCGTGTACGGCGCGAATCGCTTCGCCGCGTACCCGCTGTAGGGGGCGCACTTGTCCGACTCGCACCCGTTGAGACAATGGGAGCCCGCGTACGCGTTGCGCGACCGGCTCCCATTGACTTCAATGGGAGTCCGACCGACTCGGGTCCGATGGCATACGTGCGCATCGTACTCGTTCGGTCGGACTGCACGGGTCCGATTCGGTCGGAAATCTCTCCGGGTCCGGCTCGGTCGGAGAAATTTCCGGCCCGAATCGGAATCGACCCCATGGTATAGTTGGGCAAAAGTCAGGAGTATATGTTTTGGAGCAAACACTCTTCCTTTTTTAATTTTGTAATAGCCTTTTAAGAGGGCACGAGTGGCTCAGTAACCTGGAATACATACACATCCACTTCAGAATTGGGAGATAAAGCAGCCTTTTAGCAGCTTGATTAGCAAGAGCATTCCCCCTAAACACTTTATCTTGCACAGATTACTAATAAGCATCATATTTAACAATACCAATTTGAGCAATTTTAGATGGCATTTTAAGAACATCAAGCAAACCTTTTACACATGACCCATTTGTGATAGGGACTCCAGCAGAGAAAAGAAGCCTTAATCATAAATGACCCCCAACAATTATTTGAGCAGCTAAACTCCTTGTACTTGTGAGAGGAGTTATTTCAGCTACTTTATTGGAATATACATTATACAAACAATGCCTTTCAACAATATTGTACAGTGTGGAAACAGACATTGAAGCTTTTGCCTGTCTTTGGCTCTGTCCAGTGGCCCAGGTTTTCACCATTTTAGTCTGCCAGAGGTATGGGCAACCCCTTCCAGTAGCCACATTGCTCCCGACACTAGATAATGCCCAGGGCTTTAAGAGGGATCAAAATAGTAGGGGAGGGGGTCTTTAAAAGGGCATGGCATATGTAATCAAGGATGTGGTGTAAACACATAAACCATATTTCTGTGTTTCACATAGTTTGCCGTCTGACCAGTACTTTGGTTTCTTTCTAAGCTTTCTGTCATTGCATCCAGATATATAACACCACTGACATTCACCTAAAACCAGCCTGGGCTATTAGCTTTGTCAATGGCTGTTGGCTATTTATGATAAATGACTAACCACACTGATTTTGTTGAAAATAATTATATAAAAAATGTTTCAATGCTGAAATTGTGAGACTGTGAATTACATATTGCTGAGGCCTGTGATAGGGGTAGTGGTCTTCAGCATAACCATGTATTCTGAACACCTTTTTAACAGACTGACAGGCAATGTGAGAAACTCCAGAGCTCTATTTGTGGCCCATTATATAAACATCTGAAGGTGACTCAATTGAAAGTATGCACTATGTAAGAGTAATATACTACACGAAAACATACAGAAACACAACATCCTGGAAATAGCTAATAGGCTCAGGGAATGCAAAATTAATTAAAACATGTGAATTTAAAAACAAGAACAAAATTGCTGATATAGATTACCTTACCACTTTTTATGTTCATTGTTCCAAAATCGATCACTGTTTTGCCAGTAATGTTATGGATATGAATAGTAAGGCCTGATAGGGACCCATTTCAGTGTCCGTTTTTAATTACTACCAGGTCTGAGAGCTGGAGGGACCCAGCCTACTTAAAGCCCTGGTTATGCCTAAACAGAAGATATTACCTGGAAAAGGCCCAGAATGGAGAAAAAAGCCCAAAGGCAAAAATCCCAGTGAGGACACAGAAGTCTCAGACTTGAACATAGACCAATGCTGAACAGAACTCGAAGCCGAAGACATCACTAGTGAAGAAGAGATCCTTACAGAAGAATTCCAAGGAGGAAAGAGGAAAGCACTGGAGGAGCTTGATAGCCCAGAAGGAAGAAGGATATAATGAAAACTGACAAAAATCCAAGAGAGAACTGCCACCAATCAGGAGCGCTGAAATGAGCCAACTGGTCTACATGAAGCATTGCAAAGCAAGGAATGAACCAATTTCCTTCCTTATATAGGCCAAAGGAACAAAAAGCACCCAAGAGTCCATAGTGGAGTGGCAACAAGGCTATAGACTTCAATACTTTGATGGTCATGTTGAATTGTGTAAATATTATTCATTGGAAATCCTCACAAGGGTTTCTGTGAGAGAGAAAGGACTGGAATCATGGAGGCAAAAATGGCGTCTACTGGAAAAGACCCCCCAGGGAGAGGAAAAGTAACATAGGAAACAATATCGGTGGACGGGCAGCCTGAAGGCAAGTTTAGATTGAGAGCGTGGTGGCCCGCCAGCCCACTAACAGACCGGTTCACTGGTAGAATATCGAAAAACAAAATGGACTGCAGAAATATCGACTCCAATACCTTAACAGGTAAGTACAAAAATATTGAATCAAAAGTATTGAGGTAGAAAATATAGATGTAAAAAATATCGATTAAAAAATATATATAAAATAAAATAATATATAGTAAATATATTAAATATTAATATTATTTTTAACAAAATAAATTACATTTAATATACATTTTAACTAAATATAACAAATAAACGTAATTTAAAAAAATATAAACACACAAACAACAATTTATACATATACATATATTTACTTAAAAATAATTTATTAACTATTATCTTTATTTAATTTTTAAACTTTCAAATTATATAAAAATAAAATATTTTTATATATATATATATATATATATATATATAAATAATTTAAATAAAAAAAACATTCTATAATAAATTAAAACATTAAACTCTTTAAAAAAATTTAACAATAAGTGCAACAGTAGGGAAAGTGTTGGATAGCGGAATAATTACATTTACTATTCCAACTCCAGTGATGCAACAGTAGGGAAAGTGTTGGATAGCAGAGGGGTAAAAATTACTATTCCCACTCCAGTGATAGCAACAGTAGGGAAAGTGTTGGATAGCGGAGGGGAAAGAATTACTGTTCCCACTCCAAAGAGTGCAATAGTAGGGAAAGTGTTGGATAGCGGAGGGGTAAAAATTACTATTTACACTCCAGTGAGTGCAAAAGTAGGGTAAGTGTTGGATAGCAGAGGAATTAAATTTACTATTCCAACTCCTGCGAGTGCAACAGTAAGGAAAATGTTGGATAGCGGAGGGGTAAAAATTACTATTCCCACTCCAGTGAGTGCAACAGTAGGGAAAGTGTTGGATAGCATAGAGGCAGAAATTACTATTCCCACTTTAAAGAGTGCAAAAGTAGGGTAAGTGTTGGATAGCGGAGTAATTAAATTTACTATTCCAACTCCAGTGAGTGCAACAGTAGGGAAACTGTTGGATAGCAGAGGGGTTAAAATTACTATTCCCACTCCAGTGAGTGCCACAGTAGGGAAAGTGTTGGATAGCGGAGTGGCAAAAATTATTATTCCCACTCCAGTGAGTACAACAGTAGGGAAAGTGTTGGATAGCGGAGGGGTAAAAATTACTATTCCCACTCCAGTGAGTGCAACAGTAGAGAAAGTGCTGGATAGCGGAGTGGTAACATTTACTATTTCCACTCCAGTGAATGCAACTGTAGGGAAAGTGCTGGATAGCGGAGAGGTAAAAATGACTATTCCCACTCCAGTGATTGCAACATTAGAAATAGTGTTGCATAGCAGAGAAACAAAAATTACTAATAACAATTAAACAATTGAAAAAAAACTAAAAATATTACAAAATCTTAAAAATCATAAAAATAAATAAACATTATTTTAAAAATATAAAATTAAATATATTAAACATGTAAAATGAACACATATTACAATATTAATTACATATAACAAAAACCTACAAATAATATATAAAATAAATTAATAAATACATTTATAAAAAATAATTATTAAAAAGTAGCAAATATTAACAAACATAAAAATTATTTAAAACATAAATGTATTTATTTTATTTCCTACCCTATAACACCACACCAATAACAAAACACTTCAACATTTTTAATTACATTTATTTCCATAATTAACATAATAATTATTCAATTAAAAACTTCTTATTAATGAAAAAATAATAATAAACATTCATTGAGTACACATGCTTTAACACTATAATATCCACAACACACACCTAAATTAAACTATAGAATAATAAAACACAATTAAATATTACTTTTAAAAGAAAAACTATTACTATTAACGACTAATAATTAAATAATTAAAAATGTATTTAATACCCACCTTTTACCCCTTTAAAAGTAAAAACAACACACAAAAAAATAAACAATTACACAAAATAAATATCAAATAATTAACATTAATTAACAACTATATAATAATTAATTAAACAGAAAAACTTACCACCCTTTACTCCTATAAACACCACAACACACACCTAAAATTAATTGCACAATTACCATAATTAATTACTAATTAATTCATTAAAATTAATTAACAACTAATTATTAATTCATCAATTAAAAATAAATTACTTTCTACCCTTCCTACCCTTTACACCTATAGACACCACAACACACACCTAAAATTAATTATACGATTACCATAATTAATTACCAATTAACTAAAATTAATTAACAACCAATTATTAATTAATTAATAATAAATTACTTTACCCATTTAACAATATAACATTTCAATTAAACAAATAAAAAATAAAAAATATTCAATACATTTAATATGATTAAATTACTTTCCACCCTATTACGCTATAAACCCACAACCTGCTACGGAACTAAAAATGCAAAATTCAAATAAGAAATATTAATAACTACTTAAAATAATCAATTAATTTTATATAAATACATTACTTCCCACCCTATTTCCCTATAAACACACAACCCGCTATGGAACTAAAAACGCATAAATCAAATAAAAAAAAATTAATGAGTACTAAAAATTTAACTCGTATATTAAAAATACCAACAAATCTTATACAAAAAAACATACATCACATACAAATAAAATATATACTAAAATACATAACATTAATGAAAAATCAATATTTTTAACAACTATATTTTTGCAAACGATTTTTTACACTTTGATATTTTTAACATCGATATTACTTACCTAAATTCGGTATTCTTGACCACCAGAATTTGTCTGTCGATATTTCAGACCCACGATATTTTTAACTCGATATTTGTGTAAATCGATATTTTTGATTCGATATTCTGTCTCTGCACCTCTCGGACCTAACTCTGTGGGAACCATGCATCCTGTCCACTCAAGATAACCTCGGATGCTGACATTGGGTGGAATGCTGGCAGCAGTGCAACAGGAAACAGCATAGTCTGCAACTAAAGTTCCTTTATCATTTCTAAGACATGAACCTCACTCAGGTTCCCTGCCTTCATTTTTATTACGTCACATTTTTAATCTTTCTGGGGACGTGTTGTGGGGGATTTGTATTTTGTGTTAATTGGGCTATTCTGCACCTTTAGCGATACCTGATCACCTCTGATTAGAAGCCCTTTGGTCTACCGCAGTTTTCTGTTTGAAAGGAAAGGGCGGTTTAGGCAGGTCATCGCCCATTGGCTATTGCCCCACTCCCTTATTGGTTGGTGGTCTAGTGCTCATCTCGGCTGCTCTATTTCAGCCAGATGATAGTGCGGACATTTAGCCTCCCTCAGGTTCCCCACATTCATATTTATTACGCCGCATTTTAATCTTTCTGGTTTTGTGTTGTGGGGGGGTTTGTATTTTGTGTTGATTGGGCTAATCTGCACCTTTAGCGATACTTGCTCACTTCAGATTAGAAGCCATTTGGTCTGCCGCAGTTTTCTGTTTGAGCGGAAAGGGTGGTTTACGCAGGTCATCTCCCATTGGCTACTCCCCACTCTCTGATTGGTTGGCGGTCTTGTGCTCAGCTTAGCTGCACTATTTCAGCCAGACGATAGCGCGGATGCACCACTGGCGTGCCAAAGGTGCACCAAAGGCAACCCCATCTGCACCCGTGCTGCCCGACAGTCGCCAGGACCCCTGCCCCTTAAGTATGAAAAATAACTGTAATTGACAGGATTGGCTACTCCGCAGCGTTCTTGCACACAGTTGATAACAACTTGCCAGGTCCTGACAGACATATGTGGACCTGTAGCCTGTTCTCATTGTACTTAGAAAGCCCATTCTCTTGAAGGCAATGTCACTTTTCATGTATGCCTCTACTAACTAATTCCTATGTGGGCTCTACTCCTTGGGTGTCACCTTCAGGCTGGCAATCCCTTATTTCATCTACCAAATCCCCATCTACTTCTTTCATCTCACCTTTGACGGGGTGTTTGGCAACTCCAACTCAGCCCTTTCTCTCAGGGATATACTGCAATATTCGGTCATTACCAAAATATGCAATGCAAATTTGGGACCTGTTGTCATCCCTTTCCCCTGATCTCTGTTTCTTTACAGAAACTTGGTTAAATGCCTCCTCCCTTTTTTGCATTCCTCTGGCCCTGCCAGACAACTACCAACTGGTTAGACTGGACCGGGAGTCCAGATCCGGTGGAGGAGTTGCTTTGTAATGAAGAATGTTCGTTCTTCTACTGAACCACCATATGTCTGTGCAAAGAATAAAACATCTTTGACTACACACTAAAAATCTCAAACAAGAAGATTATTATATCTACTTTATACTTCAACCATGGACTGCCTGTGTGTGCTTGGGTTTTCTTATTAACTACCACTGTGCTTTGTCTACGGCATTTGATAAAATTGCTCCATTAAAGATTTCCAGTTAGACTTCAGGCTGCATGCCCCCTGGTTTACCAGTGACTTAAGTCAGTTGAAGTCAAGTTGCAAAAAACTGGAAAGACGTTGGCGTCGTACAAATCTTTGAATGACAAAGTCACTTCCAAATATGCTCTGGCGGAATATCATGCTCTTAACAGAAAGACCAGGCACAGTTTCATATGCATCCGAATAACTAACGCGGGTAACTCCTCTAAAGAGCTCTACAAAGTACTAAATGATTTTATTCATCCTCAATTGTGTGTGTCAGATATATCCGCCTCTCAACAACTCTGTAATGCTTTGGCAGACTTTTTTAAAGACAAAATTGATGGGGTCTATAAGAAATTTTTCACAAATCAGGAGCAGACTAATTTATTTTCATCTATACCAACTCATAATATGTCTTTCTCAATTTGGGATAGGTTTGCTCTTCCCACGTTGGGCCAAGTACTAGCTCTCCTGACCATAGTTAAATCAGGCTCCCCAGCAGATGCTTGTCCCGCCAGGATGGTGCTTGCCCTTGTCATTCTATCTTTATTCCGTCTTTCGCTGGAGACCACTAAAATTCCATCAGCCTGGAAGACAACTTTGGTGGTACCCATACTTAAAAACCCTAATGCGGACACCAAAAATCCGGCCAATTATCGTCCGGTGTTTCTTCTCCCTTTATTAGGGAAAATGCTTGAAAGCTATGTGAACAAACAGTTGATGGCATTTTTGGAGGGCCATATGATTCTGGATCCCTCTCAATCAGGATTCAGAGCAGCCCACAGCATGGAGACTGCTGTTGTGGCTGTCACAGATTCCATCTGTCTCTCCTTAGATGCTGGTGATTCTGCAATGCATGTGCTGCTGGATCTATCTACAGCTTTTGACACTCTCATGCAGTGCTGATGAACAGACTGCATGAGATTGCTGTCAGAGGCACTGTCCTGCAATGATTGGCTGACTTTTTAACTGATCGGACCCAAACTATTTCTATGGGTTTGAAGAACCGGAATAACCCACTCACTGGGTCTCGGCGGCGGGGGAATTGCCCAAGTCTTCCATACCCTTCATACGTAGTAAAAGGAGACACAGGAGCCTTCGTCTGCAGGAGGAACCCAGATTTATTCAAATAGCCCGGGCTATGGAACAGAGTCCCAAGCTCGTTAGAAACAAGACAGAGGAGGCTGCTGCTTTACTCCGCAGCTTACAAGCCTTTTATACTTTTTCATTCCAGTCTTTTGGCTGTTAGTCCATTGTTCAATCAGGGCAGTGTTTGCAGTTGATAACCAGATCCAGACGGTGTTTGTAGTTGGTGACCTGATCAAGGCTTGGTACTCAAATTATTGTTCACTCAGCTTGATCAAAGCACGGTCATTCAGGTCATTGTTCGATCAGCTTGATCAAAGCTCGGTCATTCAAACCATTGTCCAATCACCCTGATCAAGGCCCAGCAGTCAGACCATTGTCCAAATAACCTGATCACGGTGTCAAGGATGTTTACCAGGCAGGGAGCAGGAGATGGGAAACAAATCATTTACACAGGGCGTGAGTGTCTCATGGTTTTCTGTCGAACTGCAAAGAACAGGGGGGTGGGTGTGCGACAGTTCCTGGGCAGAAATGCAGGCTGCAAGATGGTTTTTGTCGTGTTAGTTAGAATTTCCTCAGGCATCAGCAGAAACGACCAGGTGGGTCGTGTGGAAGTGTTTGACACGAAATGGCAATGAAAAAACAATGAAGTCCTGGTACAAATGATACCGATCAGAAGAACACTTTTCCTCAGACCCTCCTTTTGCCATTGAGTGGCAAATACTTTAAGAAATGTCAATGTTCATAAGGCCATCGGTTTCTTGTTGGAGCATCATCATCATATTGGTGTTGCGAATGTTGGAGGGTGGAGGCTGGATGGTCTGGACACACATTGTACAGAGCACTGGCAGGCACTGAAAGCACAAACAGCAGGAGACCAGGACAGTTATTCCCAAGGCAAGGAAGATGAGGACCCTCCACCCCCACTGGGAAAGGAGGCCCCAGATCCAGCCTGTGAGGGACCAGTTGCCTTTATCCAGATGAATTTCGGAAGAAAGGCGATGCAGACGTTGGATGGCATAGTACACTGAAGGTGCGTTGTCTGTGATGTACACGCAGCAGCTGGAGCCGATCAATTTACACACACCACCACGATCAGCAAGGAGGACGTCTAGGACCATGCGGTTCTGCAGTGTTATAAGGCGGTCCGCCTGTAGTTCTGCAGTGATGTTGGAGAGGGCACCAGCTGTTACTGTGATGGTGGCTTCAAGGACCCTGGTCAGTCCTCGTACAGCCCGACTGTTTGCCATGGGGCCCCAGAATGGAAGGAAACCTTTAAGGAAGTCCCCGGTTTCCTGGCCTGCTGTATCCTCGGCTGATATGACGCCCCTACGTGAGCGACGCAGAGCGCCCTTCACCAACAGGTGGTAACTCCCATGGGTAGAATACGTTGGCGGAAGGAGGAAGGCCAGATAGCAGGTACCAGACCAGTTACGGGGAGCCAAGTGTAGGCGGCAGTGCCACAGATAAAATAGGTGTTGGGGGATGCCACCAGCTTCGGAGGAGATGTAGAGTTTAAAGATTTTGTGATATTACAAGTACTGGTACCAACTTTCTTAGTCCCTAGGCCATGGATGCAGACACGGCCTTGCACATTTATGACATTCACAGTGTCTCGTTCATCGGGCAGTATCCTTCTTGTGCGGAATCTGGAAAATGTTCGTCGAGTGGTTGAGTTGAATACTACCATCTCACCGAGTTCATCTGGTGATAGTAGCGATGTGGATGAGCTGGTCGGGCAAAAGGAGCATTGGCATGGCCAGATCTGTTCCGCCAGAAGTCATCCTGAAATGTTCCAAGGGCAGAATTGGCAGTACCATTGACAGTGTAGGCCTCCTGTATCAACATCCACCATGCAAGACAAGACCCAGAGATGGAAAAGGGGTAGGGAAAGAATGGGACAGGGTGTATCATGGAATGCGGCATCAGTCCGCAAACCCAGCAGTTGGAAATGTTCATGATCAGCTGATGATGATGCAACATTTGGATGAAGGTGTTATTGAAGAATTCTGCACGGCGGGGTAACTCGTGGGCTGGTAGCGTGTAATACTGGTGCTCTGCAGGAGTTGGGGTAGGGGTTGGTGAGGTAACAGGATGGTAAATTAGTAACAGCCAACCAAGAATAGACAGGATGAGGGAGACAAACAGCGTCACCACGGTGGCCATGAAGCATTTACTATGTCGGAGACTGACATATTGTTTCTGGATTCAAGTGTTTTGGACGGCAGCCATTGTGCTAAGCCAGGGACCTCTAGTGGCTGTCTGTGATTGGTGGTTGCTTCACTGGGCGCAGGTGCCAAGAGCCCTATGGCGTACCTTAGTCTGACACACCAGCACTACTCTCGGCCGGGGAGATCACAGCCCTACAGCCTATAGGCACTTGGCGAAGTCAAAGGCAAGCCTTCCCTCGGGGCGCAAGTTATATCGGTCGGAAGTAGGGTCAGTATGGTCGGGAAACAATTGTTCTGGACGTTGAGCAGAGTTAAGGGAGGGTTCCACCCTTCCTTTCACTATGCTGTCACTCTCTGCTTCCGTAGATGTAAAATGCAGTCTGGCATCGCTGAATGGGACAAACGTCGGGACTGTTTCTGTTTCTGAGTCTCCTTGTCCTTCCCTCACCCACTGATCATAGGGGAGGGGCAGAGGCACACGCCTACAGTGGGACGAATGCACCCAATTCTTCCGACCTTCTACTTTCACGGCGGTGCGGGTGGCCAGCAACACCTGACGGGGCTGTGTCCAGCGGGGTTCGAGGCTCTTAGTCCGTTGAAAATTTCTTACTAAGACCCAATCACCAGGTTGGATAACGTGTCCTGGGCCCTCGCTTTTGTCAGGTATGGCCTCATGCACCTGGTGATAAAGAGTACGAAAGGTATTAGTTAGACTGTACAGATAATCAGTTAATACAGGGTATTCAACATCAGACAGTTTCTTAGGCCGCCGGACACCCCATACATTGGCAGGCCTTCCGAACACAATCTCATGGGGGGATAGCCCTATCCTGGTGTGGGCTGTTGTTCTTGTAGACAATAGGGCCAAGGGCAGAGCATCAACCCAAGTGACACCTGTCTCGGCTACTATTTTGGCCATTTTAGTTTTTAGGATGCCATTGTACACCTCCACTAGACCTGCTGACTGGGGGTGGTTAGCTGCATGAAATTTTTGTTTTATACCCAATGCTGTACAGATATATTCCATAATTTGAGCCGTAAAGTGTGTCCCGTTGTCACTCCAGACCAAGCGGGGCAAACCGAATCGTGGGAGGTACTCTTTTAATAGCATTTTGGCGGTAGTGATAGCGGTGCAGTCTTTGACGGGGTAGGCCTCCACCCATCGGCTGAAGGTACAGACCACCACTAGGACATATTTTAAATTGTTACATCGGTCCATCTGGATGTAATCTATTTGGAGGACTTCAAAAGGGAAGGTAGGAGGAGAGAATCCTCCCTTAGGAGTAACTGTGCCTTTTCCTGGGTTATACATTAGGCAAATCATGCATGTTTTAACCAGCTTTTCAGCATATGTTGGTATCTTAGAGTTGTACCATGTAGGTTCCAACAGTTTACATATCCCTTTTGCACTAATGTGAGCAGGACCATGGGCCATCGTAACTACTGGTAGCACATGACTGTCAGGTAACATCCATTGTCTTTCCATAGTCGTGCGGACCCAGCAACCATCAATTCCCTCCTTTGCTAATTGCTCCTTCCACACCCGTAGTTCCTCAGGAGTAGTATGGGACTGAATATCGATCACACTCTGTACTGTGTTTTCAACCATGCCGTCGTCTGCCACCCACCTAGCGGGACCTCCTACATACATTCCTTCCCTTTTTCTAAGAGCTGTTTGTCTGGCCGTCTGGTCAGCCAGGGCATTGCCTTTCCCAACATCATCTGTCACTTTCTTATGGGCCTTACATTTTATAATGGCCACCTTTCTGGGGAGTGTCAGGGAGTCTAACAATCGGTGAATTAGGGGGCCATGTTGAATCTTGGTCTCATGGGAAGTAAGGAAATTCCTTTCTTTCCATAACCTCCTGAAGTTGTGGGCCACCCCGAAGGAATATTGGCTGTCAGTATAAATATTTACCGTCATCCCTTTGCTTAACTCACAGGATCTAGTGAGGGCCACTAATTCTGCTGCTTGAGCAGAGCACTGCGGAATCTGAGCTGTTTCTACTACTTGTCCTAATGTCGTGAGGGCATAGGCGGCTGAGGTGTTACCATCTGGCCCTCTGAGACATGATCCGTCCACATATAGTGTACCTTCTGGTTCTGCTATCGGGGTATCCTGTAAGTCAACCCGTCCCTTCGTCTCCTCCTCTGTCCTTAATATGCAGTCATGTGGGTCTAAGCGGGCATCCTGAGTATCCAGTGGGAGTAATGTTGCGGGGTTCAGTACAGTGCATCTCTTGATGTTAATGTGGCTGGAAAAGAGTGTCAGTTCATATCCTGTGAGTCGTGCGCTAGTGAGGTACTGTGTCTTGGTGTTATTAAGGAGGGTATCTACAGAATGGGGGACCATCAGAGTCAGGGGGAGTTCATGACGATCCCCGCACTCTGACGGACCATGAGGGCGGCCGCAGCGGTCGCCCGTAGGCATCCTGGGAGAGCCCTTGCAACAGGATCTAAGGTGGCTGAAAAATAGGCACATGGCCGATGGTGACCTCCGAACATCTGGGTCAAGACAGCGCATGCACAGCCGTCTGTCTCATGTACAAAAAGAAAAAATTGCTTGCTATAATCAGGAGTACCGAGGACTGGAGCAGTACACAGAGCCCTCTTTAAATCTTGGAAGGCCTGCGCATGCTCTCTAGTCCATGGAAAGGAACTGTCTGATATGTCTTTAGTGGTGAGGGCAAGAAGAGGTTTGACCATGGCCGAAAAGTTGGAAATCCACTGTCTACAGTATGAGGTTAGGCCTATGAAGGCTCGCACCTGCTTTTGTGTTCGTGGGGCCGTCATAGCATTGATAATGGCTACACGATCAGCGGTGAGCTGCCTTCCCTCCTTCGAGAGGAGATGACCTAAATAGGTCACCTTCTCTTGACAAAACTGAAGCTTTTTAAAGAGACTTTGTGATTATGGAGGGCAAGGTGGCGTAACAAACAGAGAGTAGCTTCTTTACATGATGGGGCAGAATTTGCAGCAATGAGGAGGTCATCTACATATTGTAATAGTGTGGAGTTATCAGGGAGTTCCAAGGAATCTAGTTGACTTTTGAGGGCTTGACTATAGATACTGGGGCTCTCGGTGAAACCTTGAGGGGCGCGGCAGAATCTAAAGCTTCGCCCACCAAGGGAGAAACCAAAAAATGTCTGCTGTCAGGATGTATAGGAATGCTCAAAAAGCATTCTTCAGGTCTATGACAGAAAAGTGCGTTGCGTCAGAAGGGACCATCGTTAAGAGGGCTGTAATGTCGGGGACAACAGGATATTGGGAGATTGTTATTTTGTTAAGGGCTCTCAGGTCAATCACGAATCTGTATATTTTAGGGGAGAGAGCATCTCCATTGGTCTTTTTAAGAACGGGAATAATGGGACTGTTACAGATATTGCCACATGTTTCCTCCACTACGCCCTTGTCCATTAATTCAGATATTATTGTTAAAAGGGCCATTTCTCCTTCCGCGGGTAGTCGATACTGCCGGAGGCGGGGGAGAAGTGCACCTGGCTCGATGCGTACCACATGAGGGGATATGTTGAGACACCCTACATCAGTGTCTGATGATGCCCAGAGGGAGGAAGGTAAAAACTGCAATTCTGGTGGGAGGGGACCAGACAGATACATATAGGAAGCTGCGGTGGGAGAAATTGTTAGGGATACACCTTGGGGACTACATAATATGGTCGCATACAGAGCTTTCAGTAAATCCATGCCTAACAAGTTTTCACTGCAACCTGTAGTAAGGACCAAGGGAGCGTCAACATGTGCAGGGCCAATATCGAGAGGGAGGGGTTCAGAGACAGGGCTCGTCACAGGTGTTCCTGCAAAACCCACGGAGACATTTATTTTGCCAGAAAGGGGTGCCTCCGGGACTGACAGACGTGCAATAGAAGACCTGGTGGCCCCAGTATCCAAAAGAAAATTCTGATCGTTCCCCACAACTGACATTTGAACATACGGGCCCCTTTGATCCACTGGAATTTGCACTCTGGTAATACCCCTTTCCTGGCTGTCCTATGCTTGGTAGGACCCTATCTCATCAACTTCATCATAATCATCATTGTAATAAGTGCGTGTTGCTTCGTACCCATCAAACCTATTGGCCGGGCGCGGCCGGACGGGAACGTGATCCCTGGGCCTACATTCTTTATCCTGTGGATGGGGCGGGCCATGGTCCCTAGTCGGCCTTTCCTCCCTGGGAGCGCGAGGCCGAGACTTCCCTGTTCGGATGTTTTCAGCTAACACGGGACACTCGTCTATCCAATGGCCGTACCCCTTACAATAAGCACACTGATCTGTTTGGAGGGCTCCCGTATGTTGAGGGCTGGAGGGGGTAGACTGGCGAGCCCTCGGAGGGTGTTGGGGTTGAGGTCTGAAATTCCCGCGGGCATCGGGACCTCGGGGAGGGTAAGCCTGCTGCAGAAGTGCCTTAGTCCTAAGATCCCTAACCTTCTTACTTTCCTTGTCTCTATCTTCATTCTCCCTATTCTCATGATATTGTGCCATAGCCAAGATACCAGTGATAGTTTGGGCAGACCACGTACTTTCAACTTTCTTAAGCCTGGTGGAAATCTCAGGAAGCAAGTTGCTGACAAACTTATCGACAAACACTGGGCCAGAACCTGGGGTCCGGGGATCCAAACCACTATGTCCCTTGTATTCTGTCTCAAAACGGGTAAAGAAGTCAGCCACATTTTCATCTTTTCGCTGCCTACAGGCGTTTATTTTATCCCAGTTAATGACAGTTTCCGGCAAAAGTGTTTTCATAAACGTTATTATTTTACCGGGCAAAGTCAGGATGGCAGCTTCTGGTTTAGTCCCTCCTACCCTTGCTTCTTCCATAGCCTCTAGGTCAGCCCATTTACCTCCCAACGCCACTTCATGATCAGTATGTCGAATCTTGTCCCAAATTTCAGTGGGAACAACCGTACCAAAAAGTAAATCTATATCCTCAAGAACGAGAGTACCTGCAGATATAATCTGACCTAATTCTCTGTAAAAGGCAGCCGGATTCTTCCGGGGGATCTGGTAATTGTTCTTTTAACTGCATTACTTCTGACCTTTTCCAAGGAACATGAACCCAAAGCCTGCGCCAGTGTGCCTCAACAGCCCCTCGGCCATTATTTTGGGCATCGGTAAGTGCGTTAACAAAGACAGGGGCCGCCTCTCTCATTGGCATAGCTGTCTCTAGAGGGGTGTTGGAAAAAGCGGTCATATCACGGTAAGCCATTAAAGCAGACACAGCACCAAACATCCCCTCTCCCTGAACATCGCCTCTTCTTATTTGTGACCTAAGGTCCATTAATCCAGTGGGTATCTGCATAAGCGCATTCTCAAATTTTTGCATGACCAGCGTACACATGTATTCAGCCCAGGTGGTCTGTTCCATAATCGTCCACTGGGAAAAGGTGGACCATATGTCTTTGAAGGCATAAATATTCCCGTTCTTTATCCAACATTCACACTGTTGCTCCTGTAGGTCATTTTCTCGAAGGGACGAAAAGCTGACTGCAGAGCGCAAGGAGGCCAGTCGGGGGAATTGAACATTTTATATAAATCCTGTTTAACTGTAGACCACGGGGAAGTAGGAAAAGGGCGGGTAGGGGTAAAGCCGCAGGGGTTGGGCGGATGGAGACTTGTTGTCATTCCCGCAGTGAGGACAGGGTTAGCGGGCGTGGTCGGTGTCATAGGAAAAATCGGGAGGGTTGGTGTGACAGGAAGAACAGTAGGAGGGGCAGTGGGGGCAGGAGTGGGCGGTGGCGGGGGGACATGTGGGGTGTGAGGCGTCAGGGCAGGGTACATTGGGGCATATGCAGGAGGGCTTTCTAGCATGGTATCAAGCAAGGAATCACCTTCTGCTCCCCCATCCATATGGCCCTTTCTTTTCTCCTCATGAGCTGGATAGCATTTTTGTACCCGGGCCCCATGCTCCCTGTTGGCTATTTCTACCGATTTTGTCATTTGATTTTGTAAATTTACTCTGGCGTGGTCGGCCATTGACATGCGTTCCTGTTTTCTTTCTTGAGCCTTCTGCTTTCTAGCTCTCTGCTCTATCTCTTTCCTCCAAAATCGGACAGATTCAAACATAGACGGGCGCGTTTTTCTTTTCATTAATTGTTCCTCTAAGTTGGTGAGAACTTGGGAATTAAAGGAGCTGAAAAGTGGCCACTGTAATTCCGCGTTACTTTGTTTCGTATATTTTACCCAGAATGAGGAAAACATTATGGCAGAAGGGCCATGTTTAACATACATCGTATGGCCAGGGGTCCCTTCTGGAGGAAGCGGACAAGCCGCCTCCAGCTGGGAGTCCTGCGTACACATACAACAACATAATTTCTTGAACTTACTACTGACTGGCATGCTTGTAAATAGGTAACAGACACCGGCGGGTTTTAAAATTCACCTCGCCTGCTTGGCTTTTGCAAAGGTCAATAACAGCAGAATCATACAGACTTGGTGGGTGATCAGTCCACCCTTACCTTACAGGGGTAGTTCTCTCCTTCAGACGTAGGGCTGTGTCCTGCTCCAGAAATTATTTGCTAGGGGACTCCAGCGAGGACGCGGTCATGTGGCCCAGACCGGGTGGGGAGGAACAGCGGGCGAGTCGTTCGGCTTACCGGATTGCAAGAATCCCTCGGGTAGGGCGCCTCCGTCGGAGTCTCTCCGTGCACCTCCTCACATCCACCGGGCCTGACCTTCGTACTCGTGGAGTCCCTATTCGGGCGCCATTTGAAGAACCGGAATAACCCACTCACTGGGTCTCGGCGGCGGGGGAATTGCCCAAGTCTTCCATACCCTTCATACGTAGTAAAAGGAGACACAGGAGCCTTCGTCTGCAGGAGGAACCCAGATTTATTCAAATAGCCCGGGCTATGGAACAGAGTCCCAAGCTCGTTAGAAACAAGACAGAGGAGGCTGCTGCTTTACTCCGCAGCTTACAAGCCTTTTATACTTTTTCATTCCAGTCTTTTGGCTGTTAGTCCATTGTTCAATCAGGGCAGTGTTTGCAGTTGATAACCAGATCCAGACGGTGTTTGTAGTTGGTGACCTGATCAAGGCTTGGTACTCAAATTATTGTTCACTCAGCTTGATCAAAGCACGGTCATTCAGGTCATTGTTCGATCAGCTTGATCAAAGCTCGGTCATTCAAACCATTGTCCAATCACCCTGATCAAGGCCCAGCAGTCAGACCATTGTCCAGATAACCTGATCACGGTGTCAAGGATGTTTACCAGGCAGGGAGCAGGAGATGGGAAACAAATCATTTACACAGGGCGTGAGTGTCTCATGGTTTTCTGTCGAACTGCAAAGAACAGGGGGTGGGTGTGCGACAGTTCCTGGGCAGAAATGCAGGCTGCAAGATGGTTTTTGTCGTGTTAGTTAGAATTTCCTCAGGCATCAGCAGAAACGACCAGGTGGGTCGTGTGGAAGTGTTTGACACGAAATGGCAATGAAAAAACAATGAAGTCCTGGTACAAATGATACCGATCAGAAGAACACTTTTCCTCAGGTTCCTTCAAATCGCGGCCTTTCCCTCTAACCAAAGAGGTTCCTCAAAGCTCGTCGTTGAAACCGACGTTTAATATCTACGTTGCCCCTTTGGCCAAGATTGTGAAATCGTATGACTTTGAAGTTATTTCCTTTGCCGACAATACTCAGCTGATCATTTCTATGAAACAGGACAGTGAAGACACCAAGCACCGTTTCCAAAACTGTATGAGGAACATTGCAGGATGGATCCAGGAACTGTCTTCAGCTGAACAATGAGAAGATGTAGATTTAGCTGTTTGACAAAGCACAGCATCTTTGGTCTTCGGACTGGTGGCCCATGGAACTGGAAGTCCCAGACTGTCAGCAAAAAATCTTGCCATAATAATTGATCATGAACTATGCATAAAAAGTCATGTGGCGGCCACTAGAGGGTAGTGTTTTGCCACCATGAGGCTGCTAAGGGCATTTTTCCCTGGCTTCCAGCTTCAGCTAGTAAATCGCTGGTCCAGTCACTAATATTACCCTGCCTGGACTATTGCAATACATTGCGCATGGCTGCCAATGATACACTCTTGATCAGACTCGAGGTGATACAAAATGCGGGGCCCAGTTAGTCTCTAATAGCTTCCAGTCAGGAAGCATATCTTTTTTAAGATATGCTGCCTTGCACACAATGCCCTGCCTGGTAAATCTCCTCTGTACCTGAAGGCTGAACTATATTACTACTGCCCCTCTCGAACTCTGAGCTCAAGCGATAAAGCTTTTTTTCCATTCCCCGCATTCGGGCCTCAAGATTTGGGGGTGGATTTCTCTAATACTGCCCGGTGGGCTTGGAACCATCTCCGAAGCTATGTGGACTTTGCTCAATTTAAAAAACTACTAAAAACCTGGCTGTTTTAATGTGCGGATACGATTTGAGGAGGCCAAGCGCCGAGATAAACCTTCGGGTGTGATACTCTGCACTTTATCAAGTAAATATAACATAACATACCCATCAACATGATACACAAGATCATAGTTTGATAGAGATGTATCAGTGAGATTGGGGTGGGTGTAACTCGAGTAATTTGCTGTTGCATAATTTGGTGAAATTACAGCAAAATTACGCAAGAGTATGTGCAATTACATGAGGAGCATAATCTGGCATTTGGTGCTATATTCTTCATGCAAATTTCTCCCTTGCATCCAAAATGGATCCGAGGATGGGTTTTGTGAACAGCATGAACCGCAGCCAGCAGTCACTTGCACTTGTTAACTTTGTTGTTCCTGTGCTCCTGTGGTAGGATTTTTGTGCAGAAGTACTCCTTATTACACAAACAGAAGTAATCATGTAATTTGAGGTAATTTTGCGTTGAAAGAGTATATCAAAATTACTGAAAATACTTTGATTACTCTGGCATAAATAACATTTTATCCAGGCCTAATTGTCATGAGGCTTGATTAGATGGGCTATCGCAAGGACACAATCATGAAATTTGCCACTGTGAGCAGTGTGGAAGAGAGAAGCAGCGTCCCTGCAGGACATCACATAAGTGTTATACAAGACGAAGTCAATAACAGTGTTTCATGTTTTCACAATATGGGCATCAGGTCAATAGTAGGATTTGCAGCCACATGAGGTACCTCCATAATGGGAGAGGATTCCAACATAATGTTTTCTGCTGCTTCAACTAGATGGTCAGCAGCGATTACCGTGTAAAAGCATGGAGGCAACCCTGCAGCGGCAGAATAAAAAGCAAAAGAATAATAGGCTACGGTTTTGTTTTTATTAATATGGTTCTGGACCAGAATAGCTATAACAAAACCATCTCTTTCAATGCAATACAATGTTTAAAGTAATCAGGCAATTTAAGTGCAGGTGCAGAAGACAATATTTGTTTCAACAATAGAAAATCTTGTTCTTCCTCCTTGGACAAAGGCAAATTTTCAGGGGTGCCATTCTTCACAACATTTTGCAGTGGTTCGACAATCTTATCATACCCTAAGATTCATTGTCTGCGGTAGCACAGCAAAAGAGTGCACACCTGGGATAAGTTAATGTGTCTGGGTAGCTTACAGGTGGCTTTCGTGTGGTTATTCTCCCACTGTTATGATGGGACCTAAATTTTTAACACAGGTAAACAGAATTGTAATTTTTCTTTAGATGCTTTGTGTTCCTTCTTAGCTAGTTCAGCGAGCAGATAAAGGGAATGAACTTTGCAACGGTCCTGTAAGGTAGAAGCAACTAACAAATCATCAACATATTAAACCAAAGTAGGTCCTTCCAGGAAGTTGAGTGTCCATTTCCTTCTTGAGATCCTGTGAAACGGTAAAAGGTGACTCCATGTACCCTAGGGGAGAGAAGTCTATGTGATTTAGTCCAAAGCTAAAAAGAATCAAATCAGTCTTTATTTGTATTCGAGTAATTAAAATCATTAAAAAAGCATCAATAATAAAATATTGTAAAACAAGCTGACCATGACCCAAAAAGGCCAGTAAGGTAGATATAATAGATTAAAATAAAATGTCCCCGGGTGATAGTGATTACGCACTTAAGCCAGTCACTTAGAGTACCTAACGATAGCGATGAATTAAAATGCAAGCATGCAGCTACTGTTAATTTTTTTGCGGGGGCTATCCAGTGATTGCCAAGCTTGTAAGTACACTAGCAATCCACTTGGAAACCAGGTAAGTGCAAATTGCAAGAAGGTATGGGAGGGCCACTCACTCAGAATAGCTATGGGGGCAGCTATAGATTAAAGTGCTTACGTGAAGCAGCTATTAGTAGTCATGGGAGAAGTCCAGTGATTGCCAAGCATGTTAGTTCACTAGCACCCCCTCTGAAAGCCAGGAGAAGTGCAAATAGCAACAAGCATTTGCAATGCAATAGGTCTCGCATTTGTTTGAGTTAAGAGCGTTTGGCCTTGTAAATGGCAATGTTTTTTACCTATGTGTTATGGCATGTATGTATGAGCTATGTAGTGGAATTATGTGGATTGGATTAGCTATTTGTAGAATTGTGTGGCGTGGAATTGTGTGTTGTGTAGTGGAATTATGTGGCATGGTGTTATGTGGAATTATGTGACATGGCGTGATGTGGAATTATTAATATGTACTTTTTAAAATTATATCTCCTCTACAGATAATTCTGAACAACCTCAAAGCACAGCAGAACAGTGTGAAAAGTCAATTTACAAATAAGGCAAGTATTACTCTGAGATGAACTAAAACAATTTTTTTAAATACCAAACAGAAGAACTACCTAACCACAACTCCCCCCCAGCTAAAAACGCAATAAAACAGATTAATTAATATGACTCTTTTTTAACAGGAATCGCTACAGAAAAACCAAAGCCAAACAGCAGTGAAAAACAATCAACATTGAAAAAAGTCTTCAAATTCAACATTGTAAGTATAAAATTGACAATGTTCACTTTCAGAAAATAAAACTTAACAGTAAATATTTTATTAATTTTTATATACATTTCTCTTAGCATTTGAAGCACCACCATGACAGAAGGGGCCCAATTCACTAGTTCCCAAAAAGGAAAATTATTATTATGTTATATGGGGTATGTGTACACCCAAGAAAAGCAAACAGGGGACAAAGTCAACTGGAAATGTAGCAAATATTATTCTAACAAATGTTATGGAAGGGCTGCTACAAAGGAAACAACTGTATTATATGTTAGAGAACATAACCACCCCCTAACGTAGCTGAAATTGAAGTTAGAAATGCTATTGAAAATATAAAATAAATTAGTACTGCATCTCAAAAGCCCACAACAGAAATCCTTAAACAAATGCTTCCCAGAGTTCCTGAGCATGCAACTGGCCAAATGCCCTCAATATCCTCATTAAAAAGAACTATAGCTAGAACTAAAAAAGCTAACGCTACCACCAAACCTATCCCCAAAACCTTTGCTGAAGTAGAAATACCACCTGAACTCACACTTACAAATACTGAAGAACAATTTCTTCTCTATGACAATAAATCAGCTGAAAAAAGAATAATAATGTTTGGGACTCCCACAAATTTACTAAAATTACAAAACTGTGAGACATGGATGATGGATGGGACTTTTAAAATATGTCCCAAACCATTTTACCAGCTTTATACAATACATGGACTATTTCAGCATACAAACATCCCCTTCATATATGCTCTACTGCCAAACAAGCAAACAGCAACCTATGTTGAACTTTTAAGCAAAGTAAAGCAAGAAACTAACAATTATTTTCCCCAAAAAATAATTGTAGACTTTGAGCAGTCAATGATACAAGCAATACTAAAAACTACCCTCACACAGCAATTCAAGGTTGCTACTATCACTTTAACCAATGCATTTGGAGGCACCTCCAAAAATCTACATTAAGGGTTCGATTACGATGCCGGACGGAGGCGGTGGCGGAAAACCGTAGATCATTCCGCTCCTGATGCGGTGACTGCGACCGCCATATTATGATGGGCTAACATAGGCCATTTCCCGACCGCCGCAATGTTTCAGGCTCCGCACGTTTTTTCCTTATGCAAGGGTGGCGGGTAGAGCCAATAGAGCAAGACCTGCGTGCGGAATCACGTTCCGTCCACCAACCAGATTACGATGTATCAAACAGCCAATCCCACCGCTGCGTAAATACCACCTCATAGCGGATGGCGGAAGCACAACTACGGAGAGGAAAAGTCAAAGCACAACACCCGCACAGGACCAGAGCCACCATGGATCCTGCTCTACAGGCCTTTCCGCTGCTCTACCTGATGCATCACCAGCAGATAAGACGCCGCCGCGCTCTTCAGCAGAGGTACGTCCAAAACATCTCCATGCATGCAACACCGGTACAACAACAACTCACAGCAAGCATACAAGCAGGGCCGGCTCTACGATGTTTAGAGAAACATGCGAAATGCTATGTGTGAGGCTCCCTCAATTTACATTAGTGACACCTTCAGGGCCCCGAAGGCTGCCCTGTATTGACTCTACCTGGCAAGCTGCTCCTCTCTCCCCCACCTACAAGCACCACTCACACAGCTCCGATTGGACTCAAGGTGGCAGATTTGCTTGGGGGCTGGGAGTGTATACAATGCAGACTGCAAAGTGAGGAAGATGCGTGCCCAGGATGGATAGCAGTGTCGCTGCAAACAGCTACACACTTTTACTATCACCTACTGCTACACAACCCAGGCAAACATCCATGCTGGAACAAGACAAGAGGACTGTGCTGGAAATACATCTGTACTGTACATCAGCAACCATGACTGAAATCAAGCAGGCTCAAATAGCACATATCACCTACTGAAACAGTGCTGAGGGCCACAATGCTTCTGGATACAAATCATTTGCACACAGTACAGTGTCACAACATGTAGTGTTGTGGAGGGTTAAACATGTGCATGGCATGCAGTGGCACATGGATTGACTGAAGTGGTGTACACACGAGAATTGCACAGGTGAGGAGTGTACAGAGTAAAAAACCATAGTGGATTATCTCACATTGTGTAGGCCACAATGGTATGACTGGGACTGCTAGGAATCAGACCAACACCTATTGGAGACCATAAATTGGAAAGTGACAGCAATGCATGCCAAAACACACATATCATGATTGTATCCCAGAGATATGCAGCACAGTGAGAACAAAGGTAAGCAAGAGCCAGGCCGGATCCCAAAACACACACCACAGACATTACAGTGATACACTGCATATTCACAAATGATGTGGATAAGATGTAGGTGTACCCTAGGACTGTGACACACTGCACACTGCTACGGCAACAGCCCCAACATGTCCACAAACACTACACAAGGTGTTTGCTCATGGAAACAAACAGGCACTCATCAACTGGATCACACATGTGTGAAAGGGCAATGCTCAAGGGCACATACACATCAACACCTCTGCTAATGACAGGACACTCACACCGTCTGATAGCTCCAGTAAGCACATGTACATCCATACATTTGACTATGAAGCCATACCTATCCAAGATGACTACACACCTACACAGGTGTGTACACATCAAGATAGATCACACAGATATGTTGTACCCTGTCAATCCCTCAAGTCAACATGTAAATTGGAATAGATTCTCATGATGGAGATCAAACAAATCAGACATGTGTGAATAAGTAGAGCTCATCTCACATAATGAACTGGACCAGAGTGGACCATCACAGACAAGCAGCTCGCCCACATCAATCCTCAGAGTCAAAAGTGGACATTAGTTGCGTAACCTCTGCGAACACATGCAATATCAACTGAAGTACATGCCAATGGGAAAGTGTGAATTCAGAGCATGGAACCGATGAACAGATACACATACATTGTAAAGCATCATTAGTAAGGCTAGCGACAACGCTCAGAACATAAATATATTTTTTATTACATAAACTCAGTATCAGCATGGGGGTGTGGCCAAGCCAGCCACGATGGCGGACGCGTTTGCTTAGAGCTCCGAGTGGCTGTCCGCTCAATCGTCAATCATCGATGCCAACATAGCCCTGATGAATCGCCGAGATCAGCACCAGAGGCAACGACAACCCTTGGCTATACACCTTACCCAAGATACACAAGTCAGCGCCATTTCCACCGGGGAGACCCATTGTTTCTGGTATTGGCGGTCCAACGGAAAAACTCGCGCAATACGTCGACCTTTTCCTTGGCCCTATGGTCAAAAACCTGCCTTCTCACATCCAGGACACCAAACACATTCTGAGTATCCTGGATGATTTACAATGGCAACCAGGTATGATATTTGCTACTCTTGATGTGGTTTCCCTCTACACCACCATTGAACCTAAGTTAGGACTGGAAGCTATCACCAGCTTGCTACACAATAGGCCAGCCACCCTATGGCAACATACGAACATGCTCATTGCCATGATGGACATCATCTTGAACAATAACTTCTTCATATATGACAACATCTGGTATAAACAAAACAAGGGTGTGGCCATGGACTCCAAGTTCTCACCATCGTTTGCCAACCTGTACATGGGTGTCCTGGAATCCAAATGGATTTGGAGTCCCTTAGGTGCACCATGGGTTGATTCCATAATCTACTGGGGGCGCTATATAGACGATTGTCTGTTATTATGGTCAGGGTCACAACACAAACTTGATGAATTTTGCAGACATCTGAACTCCAACGCCATGAATATGAGATTTACTAGCCACTCTAGCACCTCCTGCATCACATTTCTGGATGTGGAGATTTACATCAAATCAGACACATTACACAGTCGGTTACATAGAAAGGAAACATCATGCAATTCCATCCTACACGCTGAAAGCTCCCACCCGTCCCATCAAATTGAAGCAATCCCGTATGGGGAATTTGTCAGAGCTAGGAGAAATTGTAGTGATCAACTGGAGTTTCAAATATGTTTGGCCGACATGAAACAGAGATTCAAAGCCAGAGGCTATAATGCTCACACTATTTGCAAAGCAGAAAAGAGAATCAACAACATAGACAGGCAGGGCACACTACTCAACGCAAGGACAGTCACCCAACATGACCAACCTGTCAGACTTATCACTGACTATAGTGACATGGGCCTTGCCATGAGGAAAAGCCTCAATAAACACTGGGGCATTCTACAGGCAGACACCACTCTCAGAGAGGTTATTACCACCAGACCACAAATTACCTACAGGCGGGGTAGAACATTAAGAACCAGGCTCAGCCCTAGTGTACCATCTCCCCTTATCGATCATTCATGGCTCACTCCTCACACACTGGGGTTTTTCAAATGTGGTTGCTGCGGGGTGTGCAGACTAGCCAATGATGGAGTCAGAATGTTCACAGCCGTGAACAAGCAACAATACAAAATCAAGTACAACATCAACTGCAATACCAAATTCGTGGTTTACAGCCTTGAATGTGCCTGCAAACGTTGGTACATTGGTAGCACCATCAGACCATTAAAGGAACGAATTGGGGAACATATCAGAGCTTTGAATCAACAGGACACTAGATATCCTATGGCAGTACACGCGGCCACCTGCCCCAGTCAAGGCGCAAAGAAACGATTCGCTTTCTTCGGATTTGACGTAGCAGCGAACTATGCCAGGGGCGGCAACAGAGAACTGAGGCTCAGGCGTCTTGAAGCTACATGGATCATGCGTCTACGGACAGTACAACACGGACTTAACACTGATCATGAACTGCATTACTTTTTGGGTGAATGACTGCCTAATTATCAACTTCTTTTTGCCTCTTCGCAGTAAATTGTAGAGTATGTACATGCTAACCCCTCTTTTTTTCTCCCTTGGGCAATCCAGTTACACAGGCATGGTGCCAGTACTCCTCCACCCAAGTTGCATTGGGTGCATGTTTGCCCCACTATGAACTGCTTTTTGCCGATTCAGAGTACACTGTTAATTATTGTTATTGTTACTGTTATTGTTATGTAAACCCCTTTCCCATGTGACAATACAATCTCATATGGGTCAGTGATGGTTTTCATCCACCTTATTCCCATTTGTTTCCTTCCCTTCTCGACCTATTTTGTTTATCGGGCACTGGGCTGTGTCCTTAGGCATCCCCTTTTTTCATTTTTTTCATTTTTTTCATTCTTCTGTCTCACTCTACCCTGAGCTTTTTGCATCTCTCGACTTCATATCTGATCCCACCCAGTCCCTCTCATCCCATTCCTATCCCTTTTTTTCTGCTTTCTCCCTTCCTCTTACACTCTTCCCGTCCCTAGCTAGTGACGCTCCTTTTCGATCCACCCTCTCTGACAACATTATTTTCAATGAGATTGCCTCTCCATGTTCTTCCATTTTCATTCGCGCATGCGTGTCCTTTATCAGCCACCTTTGTACCGCTTTACTCGCGGTCTAGTTTTTTTGTGTGCATTCACGCATGCGCCATCCCTTCATTACGTGCCATCCTCCTCCGGCAGCCATTTCCGTCCTGTTTGCAGAGGCCGGTGCGCGCTCTAGTTTTGCCTGGCGCGCCGGTACTTCTTGGCCGTCCTGGCTCCCGTCTACTTCCGCATCCGGTTACACAGACGAGACCAGTCTCCTTCGGCATACACCACGCTGATATCTGGTAAGCTGTACTCAGCCACTGCTATCCTCTTACATTGTCATTGTCCTTTTTTATTCTCTCAAGCCGCTGTGCTTGAGTCCTGCACACACTGACTGCTTTTCTTTCCCTCCCCTCCCCGCCTTACAGTCCGGCGCACCCGCCACCTTGCTTCTATCACCAGGACTCCTTCCATCGTGATTTACCCAGGGTAAGACCCCTTCACATCATGCCCTTTCTCTTGCATTTCTCTGGCTTCCTTTCCATCTCCCTAACTTGCACTTTTTGTTTCCAGTTTTAATTTTATCCTGCCATCTCACGGCTTTCCTGCCTTTACTCTCCCTCGATACGGACACTGGATGGTCACCTGGTTCTGTTATTCAGGGTAAGGTCTAGTCCTTTTACTCCAGCCTCCCCCTCCTTACCCTTGCGCTTCATTATTCCTGCTTTCCTTCTACTCACAGCCATCTACTTTCCCTTACGTCCAGGCGCACCCGCCCTTGCTCGCCTCCACAGGCTGTTTGACCTCCAGGTCACGTCTCTACACAGGGCCAGACTTGTCCTCCTAGATCCCCCGACTAGGCATTTCATTTTTTACTGGCCTTGTGGTGAGTTTTTCTTGAGTTTTTTGACTCTGCCTCCCATGTGTACTTCTTTTCTACATAGCTTTCATATTATCTCACGCACTTTCGTGCTTACGCTGTTCTCTCCTCCCTTTAGGAACCATATTCCTTTTACCCAGCCATTCTGGCATTTACTCGTCACTGTCAATACAGGTATTCATGATGTGTGCTATAAATTTTATTTTTTTCTATCCATAGTTCTGTTTTGTACCTACCCCTTTCGTTCTGATCCTACAATTTGGCATTCTTTTTGTCTCATCCACTACTGATAACCTTTGTCTCCTGATATTTCCTTTTTTCATTTTTGATGTTTTTGTCATTTCCAGTGTCTATTCTCATTTCACCCGGCTTACGCCCAGCTCTTCCCCATGTTATTATTATTAATTATTATTTATTATGTTTTGTATGCTTCAGTGTGTTCTGTACTTTTTATTCTGCTGTGTGTATGGTTCTCTCCTTTTCTTTTTCCCCCCTACACTTCACACCCACCACGCAACCTTTCCGCACGATAGCAGACACCTTTATATTGAGTCACTCTTATTATGTACCCTGTTTTTTCCGCGATTTTGTCATGATTTTATATCATGAAAGCGGCACAAACACTCATGTCACTGTTCTTGTCACCCTCGCACTGTGGTACGTAGGGTTCACACACACTTAGGGTCATCCCTCTCCCTTTAGTGTTCCCTTTTAGATATAGCAACATTGTGGCACTTCAATTCCCTCACCTCATGTTTTGTATCCTCCCCAGCCCTGAAGAGTCACGGGATCTTTCCCGTATGACGAAACACGTGTCGGCTGGTTGCTCTCTTTTGATGTTGCCTTATTAAAAATCTTTTAACAATTACTCTGGTGTCGACCCAAGCAATTTGATCTTTAAAGAGACTCCTTGTTCCATTTATATCCTCAATACGTGTGCCCGGGACTGTTTTCTCAAATTCCAGTGTGGGTTATTTGACTCATACACCAACGGGGGTTATAGGGTAGTTCCCCCGACCTGGCAGCACCGTACACATTGTAGCATATTCACACCACGCGTATTTGTCCGTGCGCCATTCTCCCTGATTTATTAAAAACCCTGCATTCAGATATAACCTTAAGGTTTCTGGGAGGGCAGCCGCAGCGTAGTAACACTTATATAATCACACCTTCATAGTAGGTTATGGATAGAGATAGGGTCGCATCGGAACTCTTCGAGAACTTGTCTAAGGGAATCACAAATAGTACAGCATCCACTAGTGGTAACCCCCAACGTAAAGAGGGTCTTAAGGATAAATTCTTAAAACTAGAGAGGCTTAGGAAGACTGAGAACTCCAGGTGGTGGGATAGTGCCACCCTCAAACAGTATTTGAGACTTAGCAGAGTACCAAGGGGTCTACGTTCTCAGATCTTCCCCACGTTCGATGATTTAGATGACGATCTACTAGGTAAATGGGAAGAAACTCTCACTTCCAACTCGAACACACTGATCAACATTTTAATAGAGAACGCTGAACGTAAGGTAGCAAAACTCCAGATCGAAATAGCAAATCTTGAAAAGGAAATAACTGATCTAAACCTGAAGGAAGCGACAGAAAAAAACTACGTCATTTTGAATGACATTTTGACAAAACACCAGAACGAAATCAAAGATAGAAAAGCAAGACAATTAAAAAGGGACGAAGCGGATTACAGGGAGGGACGTGTATTCACCTTCGCCAGGAAATACGATAGGGTAGTTCAGATTGCCCCACAAGGAGATAGACAAACAAGAACAGTCACTCCGTCTCTCTCTTCCAGTTTATCCTCTCTCAACACCATCTCAACTAGTGACAGTGAAGGTGAGAATTCTACCAACAATTCAAGCAAACAAGGCCCAACTACATCGTCTTTTTTAAAGGAGGTTCTAGCCATACGAAGGGAAAACAGGACACAACAGAGACAAGGATTCCAAGACAGAAAACACGTAGAGGAAAAAGGGCAGGCTCCAGAAGATTACAAAAAGAAACTGAGGTCTGGGGACGGGAAGAACAAGTAGACCAGCCAGATCTCGGTATACAGGTGGTCAACCTTTCCTCTCAGAATCTCGATAGTGGGATGATCTCATTACTTAGCAGAGGCTTGAGCTTCAATCCCCATGAACAAGGTGACACATGCAGACACAAAGTAGATCTGTTCAAATTTGTCAGAGGCTTAAAAATCAAAAAACACTTTTGTGGTACTCCACCCATGACTAGGAATATCAAAAACATTTGCATAGAAAATTCATCTGGCATGCAAAGCATTAGGGACATCCAAGACACACATTTACTTCTATCCCTTACGGACTCAGATGATACACCCATCAACATGGAGAATCTTCTACATGAACTTGATATTGAAACAGACCTGACGCAGAGCAGTGGCCTTAAGACTAAGTCCAAATGGACGCCTACACTCCCAGGGGGCAATTCCGTAGACACTTTTTACAATCTAGTTTTGGCGGACATGGAGAAACACGAAGAAAAGGTACTCAACAACAAACATAGGACCAAAGATAACTTACGCAGAGAGGAAAGAGTAGCTTTGAAGACTTTAACATCCAACACTAACATCATAATTAAAGAAGCCGACAAAGGCGGTAATGTGGTAGTCATGGACCGGGCTGACTACCACAATGAAATCTTGTCTCAATTACAGGACACGTCCTGTTATGAGCGACTCACCTACAATCCCACGAGCATACTTGTCACCAAAATCAACAAATGCCTCTTAGAGTGGCACGTATTGGGTCTCATTGATGATCAAGAGCTTCTTTATCTCAAGATACATAGGCCTGCATTCCCTTGGCTATACACCTTACCCAAGATACACAAGTCAGCGCCATTTCCACCGGGGAGACCCATTGTTTCTGGTATTGGCGGTCCAACGGAAAAACTCGCGCAATACGTCGACCTTTTCCTTGGCCCTATGGTCAAAAACCTGCCTTCTCACATCCAGGACACCAAACACATTCTGAGTATCCTGGATGATTTACAATGGCAACCAGGTATGATATTTGCTACTCTTGATGTGGTTTCCCTCTACACCACCATTGAACCTAAGTTAGGACTGGAAGCTATCACCAGCTTGCTACACAATAGGCCAGCCACCCTATGGCAACATACGAACATGCTCATTGCCATGATGGACATCATCTTGAACAATAACTTCTTCATATATGACAACATCTGGTATAAACAAAACAAGGGTGTGGCCATGGGCTCCAAGTTCTCACCATCGTTTGCCAACCTGTACATGGGTGTCCTGGAATCCAAATGGATTTGGAGTCCCTTAGGTGCACCATGGGTTGATTCCATAATCTACTGGGGGCGCTATATAGACGATTGTCTGTTATTATGGTCAGGGTCACAACACAAACTTGATGAATTTTGCAGACATCTGAACTCCAACGCCATGAATATGAGATTTACTAGCCACTCTAGCACCTCCTGCATCACATTTCTGGATGTGGAGATTTACATCAAATCAGACACATTACACAGTCGGTTACATAGAAAGGAAACATCATGCAATTCCATCCTACACGCTGAAAGCTCCCACCCGTCCCATCAAATTGAAGCAATCCCGTATGGGGAATTTGTCAGAGCTAGGAGAAATTGTAGTGATCAACTGGAGTTTCAAATATGTTTGGCCGACATGAAACAGAGATTCAAAGCCAGAGGCTATAATGCTCACACTATTTGCAAAGCAGAAAAGAGAATCAACAACATAGACAGGCAGGGCACACTACTCAACGCAAGGACAGTCACCCAACATGACCAACCTGTCAGACTTATCACTGACTATAGTGACATGGGCCTTGCCATGAGGAAAAGCCTCAATAAACACTGGGGCATTCTACAGGCAGACACCACTCTCAGAGAGGTTATTACCACCAGACCACAAATTACCTACAGGCGGGGTAGAACATTAAGAACCAGGCTCAGCCCTAGTGTACCATCTCCCCTTATCGATCATTCATGGCTCACTCCTCACACACTGGGGTTTTTCAAATGTGGTTGCTGCGGGGTGTGCAGACTAGCCAATGATGGAGTCAGAATGTTCACAGCCGTGAACAAGCAACAATACAAAATCAAGTACAACATCAACTGCAATACCAAATTCGTGGTTTACAGCCTTGAATGTGCCTGCAAACGTTGGTACATTGGTAGCACCATCAGACCATTAAAGGAACGAATTGGGGAACATATCAGAGCTTTGAATCAACAGGACACTAGATATCCTATGGCAGTACACGCGGCCACCTGCCCCAGTCAAGGCGCAAAGAAACGATTCGCTTTCTTCGGATTTGACGTAGCAGCGAACTATGCCAGGGGCGGCAACAGAGAACTGAGGCTCAGGCGTCTTGAAGCTACATGGATCATGCGTCTACGGACAGTACAACACGGACTTAACACTGATCATGAACTGCATTACTTTTTGGGTGAATGACTGCCTAATTATCAACTTCTTTTTGCCTCTTCGCAGTAAATTGTAGAGTATGTACATGCTAACCCCTCTTTTTTTCTCCCTTGGGCAATCCAGTTACACAGGCATGGTGCCAGTACTCCTCCACCCAAGTTGCATTGGGTGCATGTTTGCCCCACTATGAACTGCTTTTTTGCCGATTCAGAGTACACTGTTAATTATTGTTATTGTTACTGTTATTGTTATGTAAACCCCTTTCCCATGTGACAATACAATCTCATATGGGTCAGTGATGGTTTTCATCCACCTTATTCCCATTTGTTTCCTTCCCTTCTCGACCTATTTTGTTTATCGGGCACTGGGCTGTGTCCTTAGGCATCCCCTTTTTTCATTTTTTTCATTTTTTTCATTCTTCTGTCTCACTCTACCCTGAGCTTTTTGCATCTCTCGACTTCATATCTGATCCCACCCAGTCCCTCTCATCCCATTCCTATCCCTTTTTTTCTGCTTTCTCCCTTCCTCTTACACTCTTCCCGTCCCTAGCTAGTGACGCTCCTTTTTCGATCCACCCTCTCTGACAACATTATTTTCAATGAGATTGCCTCTCCATGTTCTTCCATTTTCATTCGCGCATGCGTGTCCTTTATCAGCCACCTTTGTACCGCTTTACTCGCGGTCTAGTTTTCTTGTGTGCATTCACGCATGCGCCATCCCTTCATTACGTGCCATCCTCCTCCGGCAGCCATTTCCGTCCTGTTTGCAGAGGCCGGTGCGCGCTCTAGTTTTGCCTGGCGCGCCGGTACTTCTTGGCCGTCCTGGCTCCCGTCTACTTCCGCATCCGGTTACACAGACGAGACCAGTCTCCTTCGGCATACACCACGCTGATATCTGGTAAGCTGTACTCAGCCACTGCTATCCTCTTACATTGTCATTGTCCTTTTTATTCTCTCAAGCCGCTGTGCTTGAGTCCTGCACACACTGACTGCTTTTCTTTCCCTCCCCCTCCCCGCCTTACAGTCCGGCGCACCCGCCACCTTGCTTCTATCACCAGGACTCCTTCCATCGTGATTTACCCAGGGTAAGACCCCTTCACATCATGCCCTTTCTCTTGCATTTCTCTGGCTTCCTTTCCATCTCCCTAACTTGCACTTTTTGTTTCCAGTTTTAATTTTATCCTGCCATCTCACGGCTTTCCTGCCTTTACTCTCCCTCGATACGGACACTGGATGGTCACCTGGTTCTGTTATTCAGGGTAAGGTCTAGTCCTTTTACTCCAGCCTCCCCTCCTTACCCTTGCGCTTCATTATTCCTGCTTTCCTTCTACTCACAGCCATCTACTTTCCCTTACGTCCAGGCGCACCCGCCCTTGCTCGCCTCCACAGGCTGTTTGACCTCCAGGTCACGTCTCTACACAGGGCCAGACTTGTCCTCCTAGATCCCCCGACTAGGCATTTCATTTTTTACTGGCCTTGTGGTGAGTTTTTCTTGAGTTTTTTGACTCTGCCTCCCATGTGTACTTCTTTTCTACATAGCTTTCATATTATCTCACGCACTTTCGTGCTTACGCTGTTCTCTCCTCCCTTTAGGAACCATATTCCTTTTACCCAGCCATTCTGGCATTTACTCGTCACTGTCAATACAGGTATTCATGATGTGTGCTATAAATTTTATTTTTTTCTATCCATAGTTCTGTTTTGTACCTACCCCTTTCGTTCTGATCCTACAATTTGGCATTCTTTTTGTCTCATCCACTACTGATAACCTTTGTCTCCTGATATTTCCTTTTTTCATTTTTGATGTTTTTGTCATTTCCAGTGTCTATTCTCATTTCACCCGGCTTACGCCCAGCTCTTCCCCATGTTATTATTATTAATTATTATTTATTATGTTTTGTATGCTTCAGTGTGTTCTGTACTTTTTATTCTGCTGTGTGTATGGTTCTCTCCTTTTCTTTTTCCCCCCTACACTTCACACCCACCACGCAACCTTTCCGCACGATAGCAGACACCTTTATATTGAGTCACTCTTATTATGTACCCTGTTTTTTCCGCGATTTTGTCATGATTTTATATCATGAAAGCGGCACAAACACTCATGTCACTGTTCTTGTCACCCTCGCACTGTGGTACGTAGGGTTCACACACACTTAGGGTCATCCCTCTCCCTTTAGTGTTCCCTTTTAGATATAGCAACATTGTGGCACTTCAATTCCCTCACCTCATGTTTTGTATCCTCCCCAGCCCTGAAGAGTCACGGGATCTTTCCCGTATGACGAAACACGTGTCGGCTGGTTGCTCTCTTTTGATGTTGCCTTATTAAAAATCTTTTAACAATTACTCTGGTGTCGACCCAAGCAATTTGATCTTTAAAGAGACTCCTTGTTCCATTTATATCCTCAATACGTGTGCCCGGGACTGTTTTCTCAAATTCCAGTGTGGGTTATTTGACTCATACACCAACGGGGGTTATAGGGTAGTTCCCCCGACCTGGCAGCACCGTACACATTGTAGCATATTCACACCACGCGTATTTGTCCGTGCGCCATTCTCCCTGATTTATTAAAAACCCTGCATTCAGATATAACCTTAAGGTTTCTGGGAGGGCAGCCGCAGCGTAGTAACACTTATATAATCACACCTTCATAGTAGGTTATGGATAGAGATAGGGTCGCATCGGAACTCTTCGAGAACTTGTCTAAGGGAATCACAAATAGTACAGCATCCACTAGTGGTAACCCCCAACGTAAAGAGGGTCTTAAGGATAAATTCTTAAAACTAGAGAGGCTTAGGAAGACTGAGAACTCCAGGTGGTGGGATAGTGCCACCCTCAAACAGTATTTGAGACTTAGCAGAGTACCAAGGGGTCTACGTTCTCAGATCTTCCCCACGTTCGATGATTTAGATGACGATCTACTAGGTAAATGGGAAGAAACTCTCACTTCCAACTCGAACACACTGATCAACATTTTAATAGAGAACGCTGAACGTAAGGTAGCAAAACTCCAGATCGAAATAGCAAATCTTGAAAAGGAAATAACTGATCTAAACCTGAAGGAAGCGACAGAAAAAAACTACGTCATTTTGAATGACATTTTGACAAAACACCAGAACGAAATCAAAGATAGAAAAGCAAGACAATTAAAAAGGGACGAAGCGGATTACAGGGAGGGACGTGTATTCACCTTCGCCAGGAAATACGATAGGGTAGTTCAGATTGCCCCACAAGGAGATAGACAAACAAGAACAGTCACTCCGTCTCTCTCTTCCAGTTTATCCTCTCTCAACACCATCTCAACTAGTGACAGTGAAGGTGAGAATTCTACCAACAATTCAAGCAAACAAGGCCCAACTACATCGTCTTTTTTAAAGGAGGTTCTAGCCATACGAAGGGAAAACAGGACACAACAGAGACAAGGATTCCAAGACAGAAAACACGTAGAGGAAAAAGGGCAGGCTCCAGAAGATTACAAAAAGAAACTGAGGTCTGGGGACGGGAAGAACAAGTAGACCAGCCAGATCTCGGTATACAGGTGGTCAACCTTTCCTCTCAGAATCTCGATAGTGGGATGATCTCATTACTTAGCAGAGGCTTGAGCTTCAATCCCCATGAACAAGGTGACACATGCAGACACAAAGTAGATCTGTTCAAATTTGTCAGAGGCTTAAAAATCAAAAAACACTTTTGTGGTACTCCACCCATGACTAGGAATATCAAAAACATTTGCATAGAAAATTCATCTGGCATGCAAAGCATTAGGGACATCCAAGACACACATTTACTTCTATCCCTTACGGACTCAGATGATACACCCATCAACATGGAGAATCTTCTACATGAACTTGATATTGAAACAGACCTGACGCAGAGCAGTGGCCTTAAGACTAAGTCCAAATGGACGCCTACACTCCCAGGGGGCAATTCCGTAGACACTTTTTACAATCTAGTTTTGGCGGACATGGAGAAACACGAAGAAAAGGTACTCAACAACAAACATAGGACCAAAGATAACTTACGCAGAGAGGAAAGAGTAGCTTTGAAGACTTTAACATCCAACACTAACATCATAATTAAAGAAGCCGACAAAGGCGGTAATGTGGTAGTCATGGACCGGGCTGACTACCACAATGAAATCTTGTCTCAATTACAGGACACGTCCTGTTATGAGCGACTCACCTACAATCCCACGAGCATACTTGTCACCAAAATCAACAAATGCCTCTTAGAGTGGCACGTATTGGGTCTCATTGATGATCAAGAGCTTCTTTATCTCAAGATACATAGGCCTGCATTCCCTTGGCTATACACCTTACCCAAGATACACAAGTCAGCGCCATTTCCACTGGGGAGACCCATTGTTTCTGGTATTGGCGGTCCAACGGAAAAACTCGCGCAATACGTCGACCTTTTCCTTGGCCCTATGGTCAAAAACCTGCCTTCTCACATCCAGGACACCAAACACATTCTGAGTATCCTGGATGATTTACAATGGCAACCAGGTATGATATTTGCTACTCTTGATGTGGTTTCCCTCTACACCACCATTGAACCTAAGTTAGGACTGGAAGCTATCACCAGCTTGCTACACAATAGGCCAGCCACCCTATGGCAACATACGAACATGCTCATTGCCATGATGGACATCATCTTGAACAATAACTTCTTCATATATGACAACATCTGGTATAAACAAAACAAGGGTGTGGCCATGGGCTCCAAGTTCTCACCATCGTTTGCCAACCTGTACATGGGTGTCCTGGAATCCAAATGGATTTGGAGTCCCTTAGGTGCACCATGGGTTGATTCCATAATCTACTGGGGGCGCTATATAGACGATTGTCTGTTATTATGGTCAGGGTCACAACACAAACTTGATGAATTTTGCAGACATCTGAACTCCAACGCCATGAATATGAGATTTACTAGCCACTCTAGCACCTCCTGCATCACATTTCTGGATGTGGAGATTTACATCAAATCAGACACATTACACAGTCGGTTACATAGAAAGGAAACATCATGCAATTCCATCCTACACGCTGAAAGCTCCCACCCGTCCCATCAAATTGAAGCAATCCCGTATGGGGAATTTGTCAGAGCTAGGAGAAATTGTAGTGATCAACTGGAGTTTCAAATATGTTTGGCCGACATGAAACAGAGATTCAAAGCCAGAGGCTATAATGCTCACATTATTTGCAAAGCAGAAAAGAGAATCAACAACATAGACAGGCAGGGCACACTACTCAACGCAAGGACAGTCACCCAACATGACCAACCTGTCAGACTTATCACTGACTATAGTGACATGGGCCTTGCCATGAGGAAAAGCCTCAATAAACACTGGGGCATTCTACAGGCAGACACCACTCTCAGAGAGGTTATTACCACCAGACCACAAATTACCTACAGGCGGGGTAGAACATTAAGAACCAGGCTCAGCCCTAGTGTACCATCTCCCCTTATCGATCATTCATGGCTCACTCCTCACACACTGGGGTTTTTCAAATGTGGTTGCTGCGGGGTGTGCAGACTAGCCAATGATGGAGTCAGAATGTTCACAGCCGTGAACAAGCAACAATACAAAATCAAGTACAACATCAACTGCAATACCAAATTCGTGGTTTACAGCCTTGAATGTGCCTGCAAACGTTGGTACATTGGTAGCACCATCAGACCATTAAAGGAACGAATTGGGGAACATATCAGAGCTTTGAATCAACAGGACACTAGATATCCTATGGCAGTACACGCGGCCACCTGCCCCAGTCAAGGCGCAAAGAAACGATTCGCTTTCTTCGGATTTGACGTAGCAGCGAACTATGCCAGGGGCGGCAACAGAGAACTGAGGCTCAGGCGTCTTGAAGCTACATGGATCATGCGTCTACGGACAGTACAACACGGACTTAACACTGATCATGAACTGCATTACTTTTTGGGTGAATGACTGCCTAATTATCAACTTCTTTTTGCCTCTTCGCAGTAAATTGTAGAGTATGTACATGCTAACCCCTCTTTTTTTCTCCCTTGGGCAATCCAGTTACACAGGCATGGTGCCAGTACTCCTCCACCCAAGTTGCATTGGGTGCATGTTTGCCCCACTATGAACTGCTTTTTTGCCGATTCAGAGTACACTGTTAATTATTGTTATTGTTACTGTTATTGTTATGTAAACCCCTTTCCCATGTGACAATACAATCTCATATGGGTCAGTGATGGTTTTCATCCACCTTATTCCCATTTGTTTCCTTCCCTTCTCGACCTATTTTGTTTATCGGGCACTGGGCTGTGTCCTTAGGCATCCCCTTTTTTCATTTTTTTCATTTTTTTCATTCTTCTGTCTCACTCTACCCTGAGCTTTTTGCATCTCTCGACTTCATATCTGATCCCACCCAGTCCCTCTCATCCCATTCCTATCCCTTTTTTTCTGCTTTCTCCCTTCCTCTTACACTCTTCCCGTCCCTAGCTAGTGACGCTCCTTTTTCGATCCACCCTCTCTGACAACATTATTTTCAATGAGATTGCCTCTCCATGTTCTTCCATTTTCATTCGCGCATGCGTGTCCTTTATCAGCCACCTTTGTACCGCTTTACTCGCGGTCTAGTTTTCTTGTGTGCATTCACGCATGCGCCATCCCTTCATTACGTGCCATCCTCCTCCGGCAGCCATTTCCGTCCTGTTTGCAGAGGCCGGTGCGCGCTCTAGTTTTGCCTGGCGCGCCGGTACTTCTTGGCCGTCCTGGCTCCCGTCTACTTCCGCATCCGGTTACACAGACGAGACCAGTCTCCTTCGGCATACACCACGCTGATATCTGGTAAGCTGTACTCAGCCACTGCTATCCTCTTACATTGTCATTGTCCTTTTTTATTCTCTCAAGCCGCTGTGCTTGAGTCCTGCACACACTGACTGCTTTTCTTTCCCTCCCCCTCCCCGCCTTACAGTCCGGCGCACCCGCCACCTTGCTTCTATCACCAGGACTCCTTCCATCGTGATTTACCCAGGGTAAGACCCCTTCACATCATGCCCTTTCTCTTGCATTTCTCTGGCTTCCTTTCCATCTCCCTAACTTGCACTTTTTGTTTCCAGTTTTAATTTTATCCTGCCATCTCACGGCTTTCCTGCCTTTACTCTCCCTCGATACGGACACTGGATGGTCACCTGGTTCTGTTATTCAGGGTAAGGTCTAGTCCTTTTACTCCAGCCTCCCCCTCCTTACCCTTGCGCTTCATTATTCCTGCTTTCCTTCTACTCACAGCCATCTACTTTCCCTTACGTCCAGGCGCACCCGCCCTTGCTCGCCTCCACAGGCTGTTTGACCTCCAGGTCACGTCTCTACACAGGGCCAGACTTGTCCTCCTAGATCCCCCGACTAGGCATTTCATTTTTTACTGGCCTTGTGGTGAGTTTTTCTTGAGTTTTTTGACTCTGCCTCCCATGTGTACTTCTTTTCTACATAGCTTTCATATTATCTCACGCACTTTCGTGCTTACGCTGTTCTCTCCTCCCTTTAGGAACCATATTCCTTTTACCCAGCCATTCTGGCATTTACTCGTCACTGTCAATACAGGTATTCATGATGTGTGCTATAAATTTTATTTTTTTCTATCCATAGTTCTGTTTTGTACCTACCCCTTTCGTTCTGATCCTACAATTTGGCATTCTTTTTGTCTCATCCACTACTGATAACCTTTGTCTCCTGATATTTCCTTTTTTCATTTTTGATGTTTTTGTCATTTCCAGTGTCTATTCTCATTTCACCCGGCTTACGCCCAGCTCTTCCCCATGTTATTATTATTAATTATTATTTATTATGTTTTGTATGCTTCAGTGTGTTCTGTACTTTTTATTCTGCTGTGTGTATGGTTCTCTCCTTTTCTTTTTCCCCCCTACACTTCACACCCACCACGCAACCTTTCCGCACGATAGCAGACACCTTTATATTGAGTCACTCTTATTATGTACCCTGTTTTTTCCGCGATTTTGTCATGATTTTATATCATGAAAGCGGCACAAACACTCATGTCACTGTTCTTGTCACCCTCGCACTGTGGTACGTAGGGTTCACACACACTTAGGGTCATCCCTCTCCCTTTAGTGTTCCCTTTTAGATATAGCAACATTGTGGCACTTCAATTCCCTCACCTCATGTTTTGTATCCTCCCCAGCCCTGAAGAGTCACGGGATCTTTCCCGTATGACGAAACACGTGTCGGCTGGTTGCTCTCTTTTGATGTTGCCTTATTAAAAATCTTTTAACAATTACTCTGGTGTCGACCCAAGCAATTTGATCTTTAAAGAGACTCCTTGTTCCATTTATATCCTCAATACGTGTGCCCGGGACTGTTTTCTCAACGACAACCCTGTATGTTGCTCTGAGCTCGCTGCCGTGCCGCGGGTGGTGATACCCAAGCCGTGAGCGACCCTATGAGCAGTGAGGCTCAGAAGCCAAAATGGCGGCACCTAACCGATGCTCGTAACCCCCAGAGGAGTGGAAAGCCTGCACAGCACGGAACGGGATGATCAGCGACCCGCTGGAGAAGACCAGCCCCTCCGACGCCCTGTCTGGCCATAACAAAACGGAAGGTGAGAGCGCGGCCCGGCGGGGGCAGGGCCCGGTGAGACGGCAGTGAATACACCCGGGCACCTTGCGGGATAAGCAAATACTCCGGGAACTCCACCCGGGGGACCTGCCCACCCATCCCGAGGAGTCGAACGGATCCGACCGACACCAACTCCCGGCGCTCCTCCTCGCGCCAGATCATAGCCCCCGTCTGCACGGCGCTAGGCCCCAAGGTGCGCGGCGGGGGGGCTTGGCGAGTAGTTAATCCGTCGAGAGGGACCGACCCCCCTAGACACCCAGCCCGGCCTCGCCGTCATTAAAGGATGGACCGCACCTGACACAGATGGCGGGGGAGTGCGGATAAATACGGGCCCACAGGGGACGAGACCCGCCGTGCAGGCCTCAAAGGCATCCCGTTCAACTGCGAGGCAAATAAGTGATCTGCTGCCTCTCCCCGGGAGGGGGCCCAACCCGCCCGCCTCCTAAACAGGGACAGACTCTCCCCCCACCCTCCTACACGGAACCACATATCCCACCTGAGCGGTGTCAGCGTGGCCGTTGGACCCGCCAATCCTACCTCCTCAGCAGACTCCGAAGCCCCGTCTGCACGGCGCCAGGCCGCGAGGCGCGCAACGGGAGGATCGGTGTGTGGAAGCCAACGACGGAAGGGCAGAAAGGCAGGGATGCCTCAAGCGACGCCTAGAACTCCACTGGAGCTACCGGAGGCGGGGTGACGAATGGGGCTGAAGACGGAGAGGTGTTGAGGGGCACAACCTCCGGGGAACAAAGCAGGCCACGACGGGATTGACTACCACTGGCCCAGCGTTTCCCCCAGACGGCCTCAAACAACCAACGTGGTAACCACGGATGACCTCCACACAGAAAGGCTGCCCTGGTCCATGCAACGCCCAGCAGCAGGAAAATCCTCCCGACCGTTGGAAACACGCACCCCAGGCACATAACCGGATAAGAGCACGAGAGCCGTGGCAACTACGTGCCTCTCACTACGCAAAGTGTAACCATAGCACCAGTTGCGACCCAGGACAGAACAGTACAGCCCGGAACCCACACACGCTGGATCCTACCAGCCCGAAGCTTGGAGGTACACTAAGATCCCCCCGCAACAGCTGCGATTCGGGGGGGAATAGAGCGGTCACTGCCACGCTGAGGGAAGGCGCCTTCGGATGCAGTGGAAAGGACGCGCAATAGCCCCAAAGAGAACCGGAGGAATTAACCAAATTCATTGAGGAGGGCGCACAACAGTAAACAGCTCCCTTCTCCCCCCCTGCCGCCCAACAACTGTAGTCCTCTAAGAACTCTTGATAGTGCGTACCCCAAAGGTATCATCAGAGGAACGGTAAATATCAGGAAGAGTGCGCCCAGCGCCGAGGACACTTGCGGACATAGGCAGATCCATACTGAGGGGAGCAGGGAACATAAGAAGAACCTTTGCTGAGGAGAGGAACCAGAGAAACTGAAGGAGGAGACTATCCCTATGCTGTGTGCTGTTTGAGGGATTGGCCTGCAGTGGTTGCCTGATTGCCAAAGAAAGGAGAAAGGAACGTTGTGCCTACTTTCATCATCTTGCAGAAAATCTCCAAGGGCTTGAAGATTGAGCTTGCCTCCTGCTGAAGTCTCAGGGACAACAAGACTTCACCAACCAGCTTCCCTGAATTCCCTTGCTGGGAATTTGAAGTGCTTACTGTTGTGTTGGGCCTTCTGAGAGACTGCGTGTCGCTGGGAGCTGGAAGCACGACTCACGAAGAAAAAGCGTCTCGCTGCCGCAGCAGTTGTCGTCGCATCGCTGACAAAGCGTGCCGCCGCTGTCGCCAGCGCATCACCGAAGCGCCTCGCATCACCGGAGAAGAGTGTCGCCGTCGCAGCAGATGCCGTCGCATCATCGGAGAAGCGTGTCGCAGGGCCTGTCGCGGCTCCAAAGATTCACTGAGTCGCCGCACGGCCGTCGGGCGTGCACGCATCGCCCCTTCGTTGTCGCATCAAGAGGAAGGTGCCATTTTGTTTCATTGCACCGGGTCGTCATCGCATTGAGGCGCTGCTGGTCGCATTGCCACTGAAGCGCAGTAAGAAACCGAGACATCACCTCCCCACGCAGTGAAGAACCAACGCATCACCTCCTCTCCGGTAAGGAACCAACGCATCACCGTCCCCTACGCAGCAGTAGGGAACTGACGCATCACCTCCCCCGGAGCAAGGAACCGACGCATCACCGTTCTTGCGTGTAAGGAACCGATGCATCACCTTCCCTGCAACTCTTTTGTTTGTATCGCGTTATGCATCCAAAGGTACATTGAACGTAGAGTGTCGCATTTATCACCTGCATTTGAACTGAACTATTTTCTACCATTGACAGTCATATTTTTCATAGTGTATTGTGGATTTTTGTCGTTTTGGGGCTTGTGTTAAGTCTATATAAAAATACTTATTTTTATAATACAACCTGTGTGGTGTCCATCTGTAGTGTTGTCACTGTGTTATTGTATGTGTTCACAAATGCTTTACACACTGCCTCTGAGATAAGCCTGCCTGCTTGTGCCAAGCTACCAAGGGGGTGAGCAGGGGTTATTTTAGTAGTGTATCCCCCTTACTCTGATTAGAAGCAAGGGTCCCTATTTGAACAAAGGTACCTACCTCTGCCAACTAGAGACCCCCAGTTCTAACATTGGTGGTCAGCGGTGAGGATTCTGGACTTGCATTTGTGACTCATATACAGTGATTGTGAACACTACTAGTGAGTGCAGACCAAACGCAACCACTTACATTTTGGTAGATTGTTTTTTCCTGGGATTTCTATTTTTGCCAAGAACTGCCAAGTTTAGTCACCATGAGCAAAACAGCATCCATCGCATCTGTGGATTTAGATTTTGAAGAAGAGAGGCTGGAAAGTTACACTGTGAAACAGCTGAAACACTTCTGCAGGAAATTTAAAACTGCTATGACCGGTCTCTCCAAGAAGGATGAGTTCCAAAAGGCGCTGAGGGCCTGGGTGGAAGCAAGGAGTACCCCTGAGCATGTGGAAGAGCATGAGGAGGGGGCTGAGGATGCAGGAGGGCAGCTAGATGGGCTATTGGGTCCAGGGGGAGGAAAGCACCTTCCCCAGCAGGCAGCAGTGTTTCTTCCAAGGGCCTGTCCCCAGGAGAGCTGGAGGACAGGGAGAGAAGTAGGGTGCATGAAATGGAGCTGACCAAGCTTAAGATGGGTGGGCAGTTAGAATTGGAAATTAAGAAATTGGCCCTAGAGGAAAAGAGGATGCAAATGGAGCATGAGAGAAGTTTGAGGGAGTTGGAGTTGAAAGCTAGGAGCTTAGAGATTACTCCCTCTGGTGGCAGCACACCATCCATGCCTGTTGTAGCAAGGGTGTATATACCTAAAGATGTGGTGAAAGAGTTTTATAAAAATGATGACATTGGGCAATGGTTTAAAGCCTATGAGGTAGCTATGACCTCACACAGGGTCCCTGAGAAGGATTGGGGAGCGGGGTTGTGGGGGCGGTTCCTTAGTGAGGGGCGGGATACCTTATTAGACTTGCCCTCTGAAGTCCACAATTCTTATGGTCATATGAAAGAAGCATTGATGTCCAGGTATGGGTTGACTCCTGAACTGTATAGGCAGAGGTTCAGGAATTGCAAAAAGTTGGAGGGCAGTACCTGGGTAGAATATGTGACTTTTTTTGCAGAGCATTGGATGGTTGGGTGAAGGGTAGCAAAGTGAATGATTTTGAAGCGCTCTTTGATTTGATTGCATGGGAGCACTTGTCAGGAAATTGTTTTCCAGAGCTACGCCAGCACCTTATTGATAGTAGGCTGACTAACCCTAGGAAGCTTGCTGAGGAGGCGGACCGCTGGGTGAGCACCCGGGTCCACAAGGGTCACGTGGGAGACTCCGCCAAAGGTGGGCAGGGTCCCCAGCAGAGGAGTGGGGGGGACAAGGGTAAATAGAGGGAGTTCCAGAAAGGGCCCCAAAGTAATCCCCAAGGGAAACAAGGGAAGGGTTCCCAGCCTCCCCCTGAAAAGAAGCCAGGGGCCCCGACAGCTAAGCCTGTTCACAGGGGGCCCAAGACTTGCTTTAAGTGTGGTCAAGTGGGCCACTGCTCCTGGGAGACTAGATGTCCCTTGTATGGAAAATCAGCACCCACTGGTGCACCACCCCGGCAGGTAGCTAGTGTAGCCCTGGGGGAGGAGATGGGTGCCCAAGGTGGGTGGGGTCCCGTAGCAATGTCCTTGGTCTCTTTAGGAGAAAGTGAGATGGTCCCCAGGGCCCAACTGCCTGATAACACTAAGAAATACAGGCAGTGGGTGACCATCAATGGCCAAAGGGTGGAGGCTCTGAGAGACACCGGAGCCAGCGTGACAGCTGTCAGTTGTCAGCTGGTGTCTGAGGAGCAGGTTATCCCCAATGCATTTTGCCCAGTAGTTGCCGCGGACAACTCAGAGAGCCACTGCAGAGTGGCTCAGGTTCCCTTTGAGTGGGGGGTCTCAGGTACCTTTCAAGTAGCTGTGAGGCCAGCCATGCCTGTAGACTGTCTGTTGGGCAACGATTTGGAAAGTTCACCTTGGGCAGAGGTGGAGAGAAGGTCTCATCTAGAGATGTTGGGTCTGCCTGAGTGGGCGTGCGCGACCACTCGGTCTATGGCAGCCAGTAGAGGTGTTCAAGAGGACCTGGAGCCTGAGAGGGGGGCCCAGGTGCCTGCCTTGAAGAAAAGAGGCAGGGGGCGCGGGAAACCGGCCCCCATAGTTCCCACGGTCCAGGAGGAAGCAGAACCTGAGGGGGATGCTCTGGAACCTACAGCGGAGCAAGTGGCCGAACTGGGGGACCTGCCTGAGCAGACCCATTGTCAGCAAGAAGGAGGACCCTCCAGGGAGGAGTTCTGTGAGGAGCAGAACAAGTGCCCTTCTCTTGTGGGTTTGCGGCAACAGGCCATGAACCAGGCAGCAGGTGATCAGTCTGGATCACATTGGATCTACTGGGAGAATGGTCTCCTGTATAGCGAGCCTAAGGTTGCTGAGCCTGGGTCAGCCCATGTGCTGGTGGTACCCCAGTGCTTCAGAGCCTTCCTACTGGGTTTGGCTCATGATGTGCCTTTAGCAGCACATCTGGGGCAGGGCAAGACCTTTGAAAGGCTTGTCACCCACTTTTATTGGCCCCAGATGCGCAAGAGTTCATACACTCATTGCAGGACATATCAGACTTGCCAGGCAAGTGGAAAAAGTGGGAGGAAGCACAAGGCTCCCCTCCAGCCATTCCCTGTGGTCAGCACCCCCTTTGAACTGGTGGGTATTGACATTGTGGGGCCACTGGACCCCAAGACAGCCATGGGCAACAGGTTCATCCTGGTCTTGGTGGACCATGCCACCCGGTACCCGGAAGCCATCCCTCTTCGGACAGTGACGGCCCCCGTGGTGGGACGTGCACTGATGGGGATTTTCTCCTGTGTGGGGTTCCCCCTGGAGGTGGTGAGTGACCGTGGTACAAACTTCATATCCAAGTATATGAAGTCCCTGTGGCAGGAGTGCGGTGTTACCTATAAGTTCACCACTCCTTACCACCCCCAAGGAAATGGGCTGGTTGAGAGATTCAACCGTCCCCTGAAGAGCATGATTATGGGTCTGAAGAACCCATGAGGCGTAAGTGGGACGTCCTCTTGCCATGCCTTCTCTTTGCTTACCGTGAGGTGCCACAGAAGTCCTTAGGGTTCAGTCCCTTTGAACTGCTCTATGGTCACCCGGTAAGAGGACCTCTGAGTTTGGTGAAAGAAGGCTGGGAGAAAGCTCCCAGTAAACCTCCCCAGGATATATTTAGCTACATGCTGGCCTTTAGAAACCAAACTAGGCGATTCAGAAAACTCACTGAGACGAATCTGGAAGCCAGCCAGGAGGAGATAAAACGATGGTATGATCAGAATGCCACTCTGATCGAGTTTCAGCCTGGACAGAAAGTGTGGGTCATGGCCCCCGTGGAGCCTTGCCCGCTCCAGGATAAGTGGACCGGGCCATTTGAGGTGGTGGAGCGCAAGAGTGAGGTCACCTACCTGGTGGACTTGCGATCACCCAGGAACCCTTTGCGGATCCTACATGTCAACCGCCTAAAGCCCCATTTTGAGAGGTCCAAAGTGGGCATGCTCCTAGCAACAGATGATGGAATGGAAGAGGAGACAGAACCTCTTCCTGACCTCCTGTCTGCAACAGAGCAAGATGGGTCAGTGGAGGGTGTGAACCTCTCTAACTCCCTGACACCTGAGCAGCAGGAAGACTGTCGCCAACTGTTGGGACAGTTTCCTGACCTGTTTTCCCTGACTCCTAGTGTCACTGATTGGTGCGTCCATGATGTGGACACTGGGGACAGTCATCCTGTCAAGCACAAGGCTTACAGAGTGACTGACATGGTGAGAGCTTGCATCAAGGAGGAGGTCTCCAAGATGTTTGCATTGGGGGTGATTGAGTCCTCTCACAGCCCTTGGGCCAGCGCAGTGGTCTTGGTCCCAAAGGCTGCCGCGCCTGGTGCCACGCCCGAACTCCGGTTCTGTGAGGACTACCGAGGACTCAATTCAGTCACCAGGACTGACGGGCACCCCACCCCCAGAGCTGATGAGCTCATTGATCGGTTAGGGGCTGCCTGGTACCTCAGCACGTTTGACTTAACGTCTGGGTACTGGCAGATCGCCTTGACTGATGGGGCCAAAGAGAGGTCAGCATTCTCCACACCAGATGGGCCCTACCAATTCCGGGTTATGCCCTTTGGGATGAAGAATGCCCCTGCCACTTTTCAGAGGTTGGTCAACCAGGTGTTGGTTGGACTGGAAGATTTCAGTGCCGCCTACCTGGATGACATTGCAGTGTTCAGCGCCAGTTGGGAAGAACATCTGCGCCACCTCTGGGAAGTGTTGATGGCGCTGCGGAGGGCAGACCTCACGATCAAGGCGAGTAAGTGCCAGATCGGGCATGGTTCCGTGGTGTACTTGGGACACCAGGTTGGGAGCGGCCAGGTGGCGCCCCTACAGCCCAAGATTGATACCATTCTGGCTTGGGAGCCCCCCAAGACCCAGACAGAGGTGAGAGCCTTTTTAGGACTCACCGGGTATTACAGGAGATTTGTCAAGGGGTATGGCAGCATCGTTGCACCCTTGACAGAGCTGAATTCCAGGAAGCAGCCCAAGAGAGTGATTTGGACTGACACCAGTCAGAGAGCTTTTAACGCCTTGAAGACTGCCATGTGCACAGCCCCGTGCTTCAGGCGCCCAACTTCTCAAAAGAATTTGTTGTTCAAACAGACTCTTCAGAGCATGGTGTAGGGGCTGTTCTGGCACAGTTAAATGAGGAGGGCCTAGACCAACCTGTAGCCTTCATCAGTAGGAGGTTACTTCCACGGGAACAGAGGTGGAGTGCTATTGAGCGTGAGGCATTTGCTGCGGTCTGGGCGCTGAAGAAGCTGAGACCATACCTGTTTGGGACTCACTTCCGGGTGCAGACAGACCACAGGCCCCTCAGATGGTTGATGCAGATGAGGGGTGAGAATCCAAAGCTGTTGAGGTGGTCCATTTCCCTACAGGGGATGGACTTCACGGTGGAACACCGCCCTGGTACAGAACACGCCAATGCTGATGGTCTGTCCAGATTCTTCCGCCTTAGTGATGAGAACTCCCTAGAGGTAGGATAGTTCTCCCCACATTTCAGCTGGAGGGGACACATGTTAGACTTGGCATCCTTGGCGTGGGTCTCCCTTCCATTTTTTCACTTTGCCTCCACTGTTGTTGATATGTTTTTGCTGGTCTAGATGCTTTGGGCACTTTGCCACTGCTATTCAGTGCCAAAGTGCAAGTGCTCCCTATGGTAAATTGATGTATGGATTAGTGACTCCATGTTTGGCCTATTTGATTCACTGTCAGACCCTAGTACAGTGCACTGTTTGTGCCCAGGGCCTGTAAGTCAAATGCTGCTGGTGGGCTTGCAGCACTGGTTGTGCCACCCACAGGAGCAGCTTGTAAAGTGTGTCTCAGGCCTGCCATTGCAGAGCCTGTGTGCAGTCTGGTACTGCCATGTCGACTTGGTAAGTGCACCCACTTACCAGTCCCCAAACCTTCCCTTTCCTGCATATTAGTCACCCCTAAGGTAGGCCCTAGGGCAGGGTGCATTGTATTTGTAAGGTAGGACATGCCCTGGTGTGGGTGGCATGTCCTGATAGTGAATTACAGCCAATTTCGTTTTTCACTATTGCAAGGCTACCTGTCCCCATAGGCCAGAATGGGCAGTTTGATTATAACATCTTATAATCCTAACTGACCCAGGGAACATGGTAGAAAAACGAATTTAGTATGCCTGAACTCAGAATGATAAAATACATATTTTAGTGAAGTTGGTTTTAACAGTCTGTGTTTGAAAATACCACTTTTAGAAAGTAGGTATTTTCTTGCCTAACCATCCAGCCTGCCTCTGCTAGCTTGTGTATTGTATGTCTGGGTTTGTGAGTGACAGGGGTTGGGGGACTTCAGGAGACAGGGTGAGTCAGCACAGGGCTGAATAGACCTACCTGCATGTAGAGTGGTGGGAGCAGTAGCACCTGGGCCTGAATAGGGCTGTGCCTGCCTTCCACAATGCTGGCTCCACCTCCTGTGGTGCGTCTGATGTCCCTGGCCCACATTGACAAAGGAAGAAGGTGTGCACTGGCAGAATGCACCCAGAACTGGTTTGGATTAGGTACAGGACCCTCTGCCTTCAGAGGACAAAGGATTTGCTAGTATAAATATTGGGACCCAGACCCCAAGACTTTAGATCACTTCTGGGAAACAAGAAGAACCTTTGCTGAGGAGAGGAACCAGAGAAACTGAAGGAGGAGACTATCCCTATGCTGTGTGCTGTTTGAGGGATTGGCCTGCAGTGGTTGCCTGATTGCCAAAGAAAGGAGAAAGGAACTTTGTGCCTACTTTCATCATCTTGCAGAAAATCTCCAAGGGCTTGAAGATTGAGCTTGCCTCCTGCTGAAGTCTCCGGGACACAAGACTTCACCAACCAGCTCCCCTGAATTCCCTTGCTGGGAATTTGAAGTGCCTACTGTTGTGTTGGGCCTTCTGAGAGACTGCGTGTCGCTGGGAGCTGGAAGCGCGACTCACGAAGAAGAAGCGTGTCGCCGCCGAAGCAGTTGTCGTCGCATCGCCGAGAAAGCGTGCCGCCGCTGCCGCTGTCGCCATCGCATCACCGAAGCGCCTCGCATCACCGGAGAAGAGTGTCGCCGTCGCATCATCGGTGAAGCGGGTCGCAGGGCCTGTTGCGGCTCCAAAGATTCACCGAGTCGCCATACAGCCATCGGGCATGCACGCATCGCCCCTTCGTTGTCGCATCAAGAGGAAGACGCCATTTTGTTTCATTGCACCGGGTCGTCATCGCATCGAGGCGCTGCTGGTCGCATCCCCACAGAAGCGCAGTAAGAAACCGACGCATCACCTCCCCACGCGGTGAAGAACCGATGCATCACCTCCTCTCCGGTAAGGAACCGACGCATCACCGTCCCCTACGCAGCAGTAGGGAAGCGACGCATCACCTCCCCCGGAGCAAGGAACCGACGCATCACCGTTCTTGCATGTAAGGAACCGACGCATCACCTTCCCTGCAACTCTTTTGTTTGTATCGCGTTACGCATCCAAAGGTACGGAGGGCCTGATTCACAGAACTAACTTACGTCAAAAACGTAAAGTTAGTACTTTTTGGTATTCACAGAATACACTTACTCATTTTGGTATTCACAGAATGAACTTACTCATTTCGGTATTCACAGAAGTTAGTAGTCCTAACTTTAGGACTCCTAAATGCCTTCTGTGAATACCAAAAGTCTTAAAGTTAGGATTTTTCTCAGTTTAGGAGTAGTAAAGTTAGGACTCCTAACTTTAGGACTCCTAAATGCCTTCTGTGAATACCGAAAGTCTTAAAGTTAGGATTTTTCTCAGTTTAGGAGTAGTAAAGTTAGGAACTGAGAAAAATCCTAACTTTAAGACTTTCGGTATTCACAGAAGGCATTTAGGAGTCCTAAAGTTAGGACTACTAACTTCTGTGAACACCGAAATGAGTAAGTTCATTCTGTGAATACCAAAATGAGTAAGTGTATTCTGTGAATACCAAAAAGTACTAACTTTACGTTTTTGACGTAAGTTAGTTCTGTGAATCAGGCCCATTGAACGTAGAGTGTCGCATTTATCACCTGCATTTGAACTGAACTATTTTCTACCATTGACAGTCATATTTTTCATAGTGTATTGTGGATTTTTGTCGTTTTGGGGCTTGTGTTAAATCTATATAAAAATACTTATTTTTATAATACAACCTGTGTGGTGTCCATCTGTAGTGTTGTCACTGTGTTACTGTATGTGTTCACAAATGCTTTACACACTGCCTCTGAGATAAGCCTGCCTGCTCGTGCCAAGCTACCAAGGGGGTGAGCAGGGGTTATTTTAGTAGTGTATCCCCCTTACCCTGACTAGAAGCAAGGGTCCCTATTTGGACAAAGGTACCTACCTCTGCCAACTAGAGACCCCCAGTTCTAACACCAATAAACAAATTTAAACAAAAAAAACCTCAGTATCAGCATGTAAAGTGCAAAACATTAAAGGCAAAGGCCAGTCCATACTCAAGTCCACACTTGTGTGCTTTGAAATTCCACACAGACGATTTAAACACAGTCCACAGCCATGGGAATATCACCAGGATAGTGTTACGTACCAAGACTCGACCGCTGTCCACTCCTCAAACCCACCAACGTGGAGGAACTTCTGGGAGAAGGCCGCCGTCCTTCACCGAAAGATGCAGGCGGGCTGGAGACACGAAACCTTCAGATGCTATGACGCCACCGGAGCAACAGAACTACAGCTCCCAGCTGCTTGTGCGGTGTGGGGCGCGCGCACCGGAAGTGACGCGGCGTAGGCTTCCTGTCGGCTACGTAAGCCGGAGCCGGGGAGACAAACGCCGCAGATTATCCTGTGATGTTCGCAGAGCCAGACCGAAGGATTCCTCAATGCCCGGTGGGGTAAGGGTGTCAGTGACACCACCCAGAGCATTTATTTCTTCTACCACCGATATTAGCTGCCAAATGCACCGCGTTTGAATAACGGAACGTGCTCGTTCTTTCTATACTGAAGAAACCCGATTCTTTTGCCAAACACTAAGTAGCAACCCCATGGTTTCTACTGAGTTCCCTATACTACATTGCCAAGACTTTCTACATATACCAGGTGGTATATTATCCTCATATCTAATGAGCTTATGCACAACAAGGAATGGTTGCATTTGTTATTTGTTAAGTTCGCTATAAAAAGCTATCCTGGATACTCCGATACTCGTTGGTATATATGTTGTAAGTGTGTGTCTTTTGTTCGTCTTCTAGCAGGGGGAACAGTGAGAGGTAGCTGAAGTAAGCCTATTCCTTCCTCCCTTGTGAGGCCCAAGCACACATCTCTACTGGTGGGTACTATAAACTCACAAATCGCAGTGTCTATGTTCTAGAAGAGTTTATGAGATATTGCCTAAATTTATGTTTGTTTGCTCGCAGTTCATACGCCTGAGTATTGTGTAATTCCTTCTAGGCCTTAGAAGACAAGGTAGCCAAGAGAAGGTCTTTGATGAATACTAAATTGTCCTTCTAACTTGCGTCTGCCAGAACTTGTTATTTTGCTTTACAGGTAGGCCTGTTTAAGATATTATTGTAAACCGCTAAGTGATATGTTCTTGGCTGTTTAAGTGCCATGTCACTTTAATTAGCCTTTCTTTTTCACAGGTCTCCCTCCCCGCTGTTCCCATCCTTTCCTTCCCCCGATTGACCCCCTTAATCTTCCGTGCCCTCATGGCAATTCGGAATTGAGGTTGTCAATAGGTGGACCCCATTGAGCAACGAACCAATCCTGAGAGGCTTCCGAGGGACCGTGACAGAATAATCTGACTAAAAGATAATATACCTCTCCCGGTCGGTTCGTTGTTTACTATGGCCACCCTAGAGGACGTGCTAGCCACGTTAGGTACCCTACAACAAGAAATAACAGCTTCCAGGGCTGAGACAGCAGCCTTACAAGACACAGTGGATAGGCTACAGAGAAACCCCTTTGATGCTCAGTTAGGTCGAGGCACCGGAGGGAGCCCCTTTCAGTTTGGGAGTCCCTCGTTTCACACACCAATGACGGTAGAGTTACCCACGCCCATACCCTTGGCGGCTCCTGAGCGCTTCCATGGAGAGGCATCCAAGGTGCAGGTTTTCATGACACAGGTTTTACTGCATTTTTCCTGTAAACCTAAGGCCTTTCCCACGAACTAGGGTAGCCTTTATGATTTCTTACTTAACGGGGGATGCAGCTCAATGGGCGGTGCCCTTTGTACGTAGAGATGACCCTCTGTTGTACGACTGGGAGGAGTTTAGGAAGGAGTTTGAGACCGTGTTCGATCGTAGAGCAGCCTCATTCTCGGCGGACAGAGAGCTGTTAGAACTCAAGCAGGGCAACAGGGATTTGGTAGTGTACATCAATACTTTCCAAAGGCTAGTGGCCGAAACACAGTGGCCTGAAGAGAAAAGGGCTGCCTGTTTTACCAAGGGCTGAAGGACGAAATGAAGGATGTTTTAGCTCAAATCGATCCTCAGCCTTCTACTTGTGTAGATCTTATCAATCTCACACTGCGATTGGATTATCGCATGGGGGAACGCAGGGGGGATCGGAAGAGGGTGGAACGACCGCCCATGCGGTTTGACAAGAGTAGAGGTACAGGGGGGTCGTCTGGATCTCCTGTTGAGCCTATGGATATAGGTGCAGTGCGAGCCCCACTGACCCAAGCAGAGAGAGAGACGAGACGACGAAACGGACTGTGCATGTATTGCGGCAAAAAGGGACATTTCGTAAAGGAGTGTTTAGCCAAACCACGTACAAACCCCGGGGTAAAAAGGCCACCAAGGGTCAACCCCGATAGCCCACAGGAAAACTAACAAACTCAAGGAGACCAGAAGGGGGATCCTTGGGTGGTGTGAACATCCCTTCCCTTACAAAGAAAGCTGAGTTGTCTTCCGAACATTTTTTTCTCTCCGTCCGATTAATGACCCATAAGGGATGGCAAAACATAGAAGCCATGCTTGATTCTGGAGCCACAGGGCTCTTCATGGACGTCTGTATGGCCCGAAGGCTATGCCTAGGGTTGATTGCTAAAGACAGCCCCGAAGAGGTATTGGCTGTCGATGGGAGGGAATTGAGTACAGGTCCTATAAGATTCCAAACAGATAGCCTAGAAATGTGTTGTGGGAGCGGACAGACGGAATGGTTGCGTTTCAACATTATACAGGCTCCACAGTACGGTGTTATTTTGGGTCTTCCTTGGTTGAGGTTGCATAACCCGGTCATCGATTGGGAAGAAAAATCAGTGAGCTTTAGTAGTTCATGGTGTAAGGAACATTGCTTCCCCGAAGAGGCGAATCCAGTGACCAGTTTAGTTACGCTACATCAGGTGGCAACAGCTGCTGAAACTGATGTCAAATTACCCCCGTGGTATCTAGACTACCAAGATGTATTCTGTGAGAAACAAGCGGATACATTACCCCCTCATAGGCATTATGACTGCCAGATTGATTTATTGCCCGGAGCGGTAATTCCTTGTGGGAGACTGTATGCCTTAACTGAAGCAGAGAATACCCATTTGCGAGAATACCTGGATAAGTACCTAGAGAACGGATTTATACACCCCTCAAGGTCGCCTGCAGCCTCTCCTCTCTTTTTCATACCGAAAGCGAATGGAGAGAGAAGAGCCTGCATAGACTTTAGAGCCTTAAACAATATTACTATAAAAAACAGATATCCCTTGCCTCTGATACCTGTTCTTCTTGAACAGGTTAAAACAGCTACCATTTACACTCGACTAGACTTGAAAGGGGCATACCATTTGGTACGCGTACGAGAGGGCGATGAGTGGAAGACCGCCTTCCATACGAGATATGGGCTATATGAGTACACGGTGATGCCATTCGGACTGTGTAATGCCCCCGCGGCATTTCAATATTTTGTTAACGAGGTGCTGCGGGAGTTTTTGGACAGGTTCGTGGTGGCATACATCGATGATATTCTGATTTACTCTTCCACAGTCAGGGAACACCGTTCACATGTTTGTCAGGTGTTTGAAGCACTACGGCAGAATGGACTATACTGTAAACTCAGTAAATGTGAGTTTCATGTGAACAAGGTCGAGTTCCTGGGAGTTATGCTGTCGCCCACAGGCCAGGAAATGTCTGAGAGAAAGATACTGGCAGTAAAAGAATGGCCACAACCTACTAACGTGAGAGACATACAATGCTTTCTTGGTTTTGCAAATTTTTATCGCAGATTTATAAACCATTTTTCAAACACGGTAGCTCCGATAACCAAGCTGTTAAAGAAAAACTAGCCATTCATCTGGACAAAAGAAGCTGAGAAGTCCTTCCAAAGCCTGAAAAGGGCCTTTGTTACTGCCCCCATTTTGGCTCACCCTGACCCAGAAAGCCCTTATGTGGTAGAGGCGGACGCCTCTGATGTGGCAGTAGGAGCCATACTGTCGCAAAGACATAAAACCACAGGCCAGCTACATCCTATAGCCTACATGTCACGGAAACTGAACCAGGCGGAGCTAAGGTACACCATAGCAGAAAAGGAGCTGCTGGCCATAAAGGAAGCCTTCAGCGATTGGAGACACCTATTGATGGGAGCCAAACATGTGGTGACCGTATATACGGATCACCGCAACTTACAGTTTATGCGGTCCACTAGAATGTTGTCACCACGTCAATTGAGATGGATGCTTTTCTTCTCGGAATTTCACTATATAGTAACGTATAGACCCGGAGCAGAAAACAAAAAAGCGGATGCGTTGTCCCGGCAGGAAACCCCCTCAGAAAAAAGGATAGAACAACAACATTCTATTTTGGACCCACAAAAAGTCATAGGACTGATTCACACAGATACCTTCCTACAAAAAGTAGCTCAGGGGGTAAAAAATCGCTATTGGAGGAAATGGCTTAAGGACCACGCCCAATGGTCATTGACCAACGGACTTCCAATGAAGAACAATCAACTGCTGGTACCGAATAAGGCCTTACGTAAAGAGGTTTTTCAGTGGTGTCACAGTACTCACAGCGCTGGACACAATGGTATTAAGAAAACCCTCGACAGGATCCATCGACAATTTTGGTGGCCTTCTGTGGTAAAAGACACAACAGACATGATACACAGATGTGAAACATGTGTACAAGCCAAAACAGACCATGGAAAACCCCAAGGCTTACTACAACCACTTCCAACTCCTTTGATCCCTTGGGAAACCATTTCCTTGGACTTTATAGTGGGACTACCAAAGGACAAGGGCTGTACCGCCATTCTAGTGGTGGTAGACAGTCTCACAAAAATGGGGCATTTCATCGCCTGTGCACAAGAACCCACCTCTGGACAACTGGCCAAGCTGTTGATGCAGCACGTAATCAGGTTACATGGTCTTCCAGCCAATATCGTTTCTGATACGGGCCCTCAGTTTACAGCCCGGTTTTGGAAGGCATGGTGTGCCGCTTTGCATATGAAGTCTTCTAAATCAACCAGTTTCCACCCGCAGTCAGACGGACAGACCGAGAGACTGAACCAAACCCTCAAACAGTACCTGAGATGTTACGTTGAGGAAAATTCCGATGCTTGGGTGGAACTGCTATGTCTGGCAGAAGTAGCCTACAACAGCGCAAAACATCAATCTACACAAACAGCTCCTTTTTATAGCAACTATGGGTTTCACCCCCGATTCATACCATTGATTCATCCAGCGGCCAACCAAGAGGTGCCAGAAGCACAATCTAGAATAAGTCACATTCAACAAACTCTGAAGAAGACCTACAGGAACCTGAAAGAAGCTAAGGGAACCTCTAAAGCAAGGGCCGATAAACATCGCAAACCAAATCCTGTTTATAAAGTGGGGGATGTGGTATGGTTATCAACCAAAAACATCCGGTTCCGCAAGTACAGCGTTTTTAATCCCAAGTTCATCGGTCCTTACAAAATAAAAAAGGTGATCTCGCCTCTTGCAATGCTACTGGCACTTCCGAAATCCCTGAAAATACACCCTGTGTTCCATATTTCCCTTCTGAAGCCCTCTTACACACCCATAAAAAAGAGACCGTCTCCTATATGGATCGACAACAAACCGGAGTATGAAGTTCGGGCAATCTTGGATTCCAAGATGAGGGGATCCAGGCTCTGGTATCTTGTATCCTGGAAGGGCTATGGAATGGAAGAAAATTCGTGGGAGCCAGCAGCTGGGATGCATGCTCCGAAATGCATCCAGTCATTCCATGCAAAATATCCCAACAAACCTGGTTCGTGTAAGCGGTCTTCGGAAGAGGGATGTGCTGTTACGTACCAAGACTCGACCGCTGTCCACTCCTCAAACCCACCAACGCGGAGGAACTTCTGGGAGAAGGCCGCCGTCCTTCACCGAAAGATGCAGGCGGGCCGGAGACACGAAACCTTCAGATGCTATGACGCCACCGGAGCAACAGAACTACAGCTCCCAGCTGCCTGTGCGGTGTGGGGCGCGCGCATCGGAAGTGACGCGGCGTAGGCTTCCTGTCGGCTACGTAAGCCGGAGCCGGGGAGACAAACGCCGCAGATTATCCTGTGATGTTCGCAGAGCCAGACCGAAGGATTCCTCAATGCCCGGTGGGGTAAGGGTGTCAGTGACACCACCCAGAGCATTTATTTCTTCTACCGCCGATATTAGCTGCCAAATGCACCGCGTTTGAATAACGGAACGTGCTCGTTCTTTCTATACTGAAGAAACCCGATTCTTTTGCCAAACACTAAGTAGCAACCCCATGGTTTCTACTGAGTTCCCTATACTACATTGCCAAGACTTTCTACATATACCAGGTGGTATATTATCCTCATATCTAATGAGCTTATGCACAACAAGGAATGGTTGCATTTGTTATTTGTTAAGTTCGCTATAAAAAGCTATCCTGGATACTCCGATACTCGTTGGTATATATGTTGTAAGTGTGTGTCTTTTGTTCGTCTTCTAGCAGGGGGAACAGTAAGAGGTAGCTGAAGTAAGCCTATTCCTTCCTCCCTTGTGAGGCCCAAGCACACATCTCTACTGGTGGGTACTATAAACTCACAAATCGCAGTGTCTATGTTCTAGAAGAGTTTATGAGATATTGCCTAAATTTATGTTTGTTTGCTCGCAGTTCATACGCCTGAGTATTGTGTAATTCCTTCTAGGCCTTAGAAGACAAGGTAGCCAAGAGAAGGTCTTTGATGAATACTAAATTGTCCTTCTAACTTGCGTCTGCCAGAACTTGTTATTTTGCTTTACAGGTAGGCCTGTTTAAGATATTATTGTAAACCCCTAAGTGATATGTTCTTGGCTGTTTAAGTGCCATGTAACTTTAATTAGCCTTTCTTTTTCACAGGTCTCCCTCCCCGCTGTTCCCATCCTTTCCTTCCCCCGATTGACCCCCTTAATCTTCCGTGCCCTCATGGCAATTCGGAATTGAGGTTGTCAATAGGTGGACACCCATTGAGCAACGAACCAATCCTGAGAGGCCTCCGAGGGACCGTGACAGATAGGGCCAGCAAATGGGCAGCTCAGGCACCGCTCCGGGAGGAATGGGGTGGGAAGGGGGACTCTGCTTCAAATTTGTGGAGAACCGGAACTGGGTGGGGGATGACTGTCTGGGGTAGTCGGAGGACTCGACCTGGGAGGGGGAGAACTGGTTGACGTAGAGGGATCCCTGGATGTGGGAGCCTGAGGGCTGGCTGGACCTGGTGGAGTGGTCGCACGGGGAGGCAGTGAAATGCACTGGTGAGGCTCAGTGGCTGATGTTGCATGTGGAGGGCTGGGCCTCACTTAATTGGGGATACGATAGCCCACAAGTGGTTTGGGCCAAGGGATAGGTGAGGTGGCCACAACAGCTTCCTTCTTCCCAGAAAGTGGAGCAGGTGCTTGTGGATCCTTCCGGGAAAAACCTTCAGATCTGGTTGTATGCTTGGGGGGGTGGGCTTCTACCCTGCCTCCCCTGTTTTGGAGCTACCACTACCTCACTGCTTCTCTGTCCTTGCTTCCTAGGGGGTGGCTTGGTGGGAGTGGAAGTCCTAGGCACAACAGCCCTCTGAACTGGGGGTGGGTGCAGTTGCGGCACGGAACAGGCCCACGGCAGCCAGGGCAACTTCCTGTTCTGATTCAGGATCAGCTGTAGATCTTGGAGGGCTCTTGGACGGTGAGGAATGTGAGGTCTGCAATGTGGATGCATGTTTTTTGTGTTTCGGCTTCTCTGTGTCCTGTGATGTCTTTGTGGTGGGCTGGCATGTGTGTTCCTGGTGTGCCTTGGGGATGATGTCTCATGTCTTTGTCGCTTGGACTCCTGTTGTCATGTGCTGCGTGGGGATGACTTGGGGCCTGAGTGCTCTGGTGTGTGTGTTCTCTGGTCAGGTGGGGTCACAGGCAGGGTGGTTGCGGAAGGGACCGGAGCCGGACTGTGAGCCTGTGACTGCAGAATGGCTGCCGTCAGTGTGGAGGCCAAAGACTGGACAGTCCTGTGCAGGCCACCGACGTCAGAATGGATGCCCTCCATGAACGCAACAACCTGTGACAACTTGTTGCCATGATCCTGGAGGGCATTCAGGAGCAAAGTCTGCCCCACAGACACCTGGCACAAGATGTCTATGGCCTCCACACTGAGGGCAGCAGGGGACACAGGGGCTGGGGCAGCGGTGCCTGGGGGAAAAGATACCCTACCCTTCTTAGGGCAGCGGGCACGGATAACATTTGGGGGAGCATCAGGGAGGGTGGACACAGGAAGGGGTGTGGCGGACGATGAAGCAGAGGTCGATCCTTCTTTGCCCGACAACACAGAGGAGTCACTGCTGTAGTGTGAGGAAGTGGAGGTAGGCGTTTCTGGAGCAGACTCCTCCAGGGCACTCCTGTCCCCCTCCGATGCGCTGGTCCCCTCAGTGTCGCTGTACTCCCGGGCACAGTGATGCTAGTAGCTTCACCGACGGTTCCGTGCCCCTCTCCTTCTCTGACCTCGGTAGATTCTATAGGAGACAGAGACACTGTTCAGTGAAGTGGCCGGACCACAAACATGTTAGGCAATACCAACTGAAAAGCTTGAACTCAAGGCACACATTTGACTCTCCATGTACTGTCTGCATAAGTCTAAATATTGCTATGATCTGCTGATGCATGTTAACATGCTTATCGGAAAGTCCTGCTCCATGTTGCCTCCATACTGCAAAATTGCTACGCATGTGTAGGCATTTCAACATCACATCATATTGTCTGAAGGCACATCGACATGCGTTCAGCTAAGAGAGCTACACATCTGAATGAACTGTGTGTGTCACACTGGAATCTTGAGGTGATAGAACCACATTCATAGTAAGTTAAAGGAAACTATTGTTAAGTGACATGACATCCTTACATCCACTAATGTAAGTAATGCAACTACTGTTGAACATTGGTAAGCAATCTGTAGCTGTATCAATTACATGGAAATGCACAACATCAATCTCAAAAATCACCCTGACATGATGCTCACTGATGTCCACTTCTAGTTGATGCCACAGAGACTGACACTTATGCTGATGTTACCTGCCCGCATGACAATGCAGACATTGTAGAGGCACAGAATATCTGCACTCACCACTGAGTCAACTTAGAGGCTATTACACCACACTAGAGACAACTCATAGGTTACCGCCTTGCTCTGGGCTGGGATTCGAGCAGTCTTTCATGTGCAACATCACACTTTTACCCATACTCACCCCCGACTTGCTGCTGCTGGGCCCTCAGGCGCCCGTCCAGCTCTGGCTGTGTCACTACCAGGATGCGGGCCAATAGTGGGGTCATGTTCCGGTACGCCAAACGACCAGTCCGAGGAACCAGGCCCAGCATCATTTCGGCAACGTTTTTGCTAAGGCGGCAGATGTCATCCCACCTCTTGTGGCAGTGGTTGTGTCGACGGTTAGAGACCCCTAGGGCCCGCACCTTCCGGGCGATGGCCCTCCATATTGCCTTCCGCTGATGGACCTTGAGCTGTAGGTATGGGAGACAAGAGGAGACATTTGTAACACTTTGTAGTGGTGCATTGTGTGTCATTACACAGTGCATACACATGAGCGAGTCTACACATAATGACAACAAAAGAAGGATGGCATGTCCACTGTACATTTACCAGATGCAAGAGGTTATTTCACACTAATCTAGACATTAAAAGGCCCTGTACTCTCGTGCATACTGGGCTCACCTCCATAGTATCCCTGTAGAATGAGCACACCCCATAATCACAAACCCCTGCCCAATCGAAAATTACCATCTCACTAATGTACATATGTACAAGTAATGAACTCATAGAGGACATGGCACAGGGAATGTGTGTCCTAAAAGAGATTCCATCGACTCATCATTGTAAATGTACTACAGATAAACCTGGTTCGGGCTAAATCGCAGGCACACAGGGCTCAGGGGGAACAAGGCTCAACACCATGCACTTGAATTTGTTTGGCTACACAGACTCCAACACGTATACATCATAATTTCTGAGATTCACATGTGTGCTGTTTCACAACTATGGAGCTGCCAAACTGACGAGTGGTCCATCCTCCTCATAAACTGATGTGCATCAACTTGAACATCATGTATGGGAAATGCAGACGACTAAATCAGATAGCACAAATATAGGCTTGCAGTCTGAGGCACAGAGCACTGTACAGTGACATGTTGTGAGCCTTCGGACCCCCCTAAGTAACTTTGGCATTCACTTACCAGTACCTCGGGAGCACCATAGAGCTGGCCGCACTGTCCAAGGACCTCGTCCACCAGGACCTCCAGCTCCTCTGTGGTGAAGGGACGGTCCCTCAGGTTCTCAGTACGAGCCATGACCAGTCCAGAGATGAGGCACAGCAGCAGTTCGTGGTGAGAAATGGCAGGCAGCAGGGTCTCTAGGCAAGTGACAGGTGTGGACATTTCACAGACATATATATAGGCCCCTAGGCTTGTTCCAGTGTTGCTCTGCTGATACCATTGGCCAGCCTCGTTCGCATTATTCAATTGGGGCCAATGCCGGGCCCCGCAGTGGCGGAGCACGCCTACCGCGAGTTTCAGAAATGTAAGCCACTGGCGGTTCCCATTGGCTGATGGCTATTCCTCATAGGCGGTGACGTACCGCGGAGGTCAGGAAGCGGGCACCGCTATCCTGCATCATTCAATTGGGGCCAATGAGTGTTACCGCTGTGGATGCCAGCTACCGCGCCTGTGAACACATTTTTCATTTCCATTCTCGCTTTGCTGATTGCATCACTCATCCAAACACATTCGCAAAAAGTGAAATGTGCACCCTGTTAGGTATCATAGAGTGTGACCTTTCAGTTTAAGTCTTCACACACATGGTATGTCCAAGAAGAGGAGAGTGAAATGACAATCTTCGTTATGTCTTGTGCCCAGCATGGTATGAAATGAGTTAAGTAGTCGAAAAGGACAAAGGTCTTTCGCACTGTACTAATGTTGTGTATTGAAACATGGAACCTGTGAACACTGTTTGAATATCACTTGCTGATTGACTGTCTGATTTTTGGCCATGGGTTGTCTCTTGAAGGGCCAGTGATGTTGACTGATATTTTGTGTTGTCCATTGGATGGAAATCAGACATACTTGTAAGCTCTACACTTTCTACAAACGTACTGCTGTGGCATGCTGTGTGCCTACATGCCATCGCCTGCATATATTTTCACACATGTCAGAGGAGAGCACATCTGTTACAAACAAACATTGCTTTGTCCGACCTAATTGCTCATTTTCAGCCATGTGTGCATGTATACACAATCTATGTGTATATGTTTACCATTTTGGTGAACATGGCAATGTCTGTCATGCTAACTCCTCACACAGTCACGATGCACTGATCACATCATGTTCATACTTGTCAGTCTACTGTGCTGCTTATTCAAGTATTGTTGCTCCAGTTGACACTCAGTGATCTCATTTCGTAAAGTTGATGTGTTTTGTGGGACTGAGGTCATGAGATGACAGCAGAGAATGCAACTCAACATTGATGCTATTACCCACATGTGCCGTGCCATACACCCACAGGGCTTCTCACACTTAGATGTATCACTGTACCACATGTCATACACTGTGACAAATTTTGATGTTGTAGTAGTTAGTATGTCGAGTGAGTGTAGGAAATGAATGTCTGTATGCAGGTCACTTGTGCATTTAACGTCTTCAAGAGTCATGTCAATGTTGTGTTTGTGTGAGTCTTTGTTTAAGCTGTTTCACACATATCATCGATTTATCATCTTTTGCTTGTGTACCCTGCCAGAGTACGTAGAAGGAGACCACCTATCTTTCGCCCTGTACCAGTCCTGGCAATGATGGAGGACACTGAAATCATTAGGAAATTTCATCTGGATCACCTCACACTGCGAGAGCTATGTCTTCAGTTGGAGCCCCATTTGAAGCCCAACAGAACATATTCTGCTGTACTGTTTGGTACAGTCAAAGTGATGGCTGCACTGCATTACTTTGCCACTGGGTCTTTCTAGTACACCGTTGCCAGCGCAGGTGGGATGTCACAGCCTATCTTCATCATGGTGTTGCGTGATGTCCTGTCTGCATTGATGACATACAAGGACAACTACATACACTTCCCAAGGCGCAATGAATTGGCATCTGTGAAGGGGTATTTTTATGAACTTGGACGCATCCCACATGTTGGAGCCATTGACGGAACACACATTGGCCTAGTTCCACCACAGGCACGTCAACACATATATCGAAATCGCAAGCATTACCACTCCATTAATGTGCAAGTGGTATGCCAAGCGGATCAGATCATTTCGCGCATGTGTGCCAAGTATCCCGGGTCGGCACATGACTCTTACATTCTGCAGAACAGCAGCATACCACAATTGATGTCAAATCTTCACCCAGAGCGTGCCTGGCTTGTCGGTGAGTGGGCTGTGTCAATGAATGTGATTTATGTGTGACATGCTGCTCTTCTCACATATTACTGATACATTGTTGGTCTGTGTTTCTCACAACTAGGTGACTCAGGGTATCCCAATCGTCCGTGGTTGCTGACCCCACTGCGGAATCCTACTACGCCCAGGGAAGTCCACTTCAATGATGCCCATGGGAGGACACGTCGTGTGGTGGAGCGCACTTTTGGACTTCTAAAGTCTAGATTTAGGTGTCTGGACAAGAGTGGTAGTGCACTACTCTACTCTCCCCAAAAGGTGTGTCAGATAGTAGTCGCCTGCTGCATGCTCTACAACCTGGCCTTGCGAAAAAAGATCCCCCTGATTCAGGACGATGATGAGCAGCAGCAGCCCCCCGCTGCAAACCCACACATGCCCAGTGACGATGATAGTGGGGAGGAAGAAGTCCTTGACCTGCGTGCACAGCTCATCGCCAACTACTTCCATTGAGTGTACGTTAGCATTGATTAACTGTGACTGTGTCGGTGCGCTATGCTGTTGTCTCCCAAACTTTGTGGGTTGTTGCAGGGATTCTGCACACATACAGAAATATGCACAGGATTATAGGACTTGGGCAGGCAGGGACTGAGTCATCCGACCACCTGTGTACCCATTACCCCAGGACCAAATAGCTGTCGTGCCTCAGTAGCTCTCCTACTCACTGACAGTGATACAGGCACTTATACAACCCATAACACAACACTGTCACATCCCTCTGGAATCACGGTAACAAGACACACCCTGTCGCCCTCTCTCTTATACTTCTCCACAATAATATCAGTTGAATCCAAGATACGTCTCTAAATGTTTATTTCAAAAAACGTGTACGAACATTCAGTATATGTGCCACAACAAGCAGATCAATGCATCATACAAAAACAGTCAGCATAGACACATTTCCAGATGTCATGAAGGGAGAAGTCATATTAATAAGCCCTCATGAGGAAGACCTACGGGCATATCCCCCCTCCCCTTGCTAGAAGAAGTCATGTAATGTACACCAAAAGCCCTCTGGGCTTTGTCAGCAGAGCCCATTCCTCAGCCCATAGATGGTGAAATGTACTGTACTCCAGGACAGCACATAGAACAAGCTCTGCGGACAGTTCTCATGTGAAAGACAAACGAAGCAACTTGCAAAACAACAAAGACATGTATTGACGTGCGCTATAGCTGCATAATGGAAGCCGGGCTCGTACTAGGCGACAATGTTCACAACGGCCATATAACAGACTACCCTTGCTCAGGTCTGTGGAACCAAGCGAAACAGACCGCAAAGGTTAGCAGAGTCCAAGTGAATGCAGACAGGCCCAAAGTTTGAGATAAATCTGATTGAATTTCAGAAGGAGGCGAGATAAGGTCAAACTATATTGAATTTGTTCCAAAGATTTGCGGATGCTGGTAAGTGTTTACTAATCCAAGAAAGCACTAGCAGCTTCGTAGGCAATCAGTTCCAATAGACGATCAGAATCAGCTTCAGCAAACAGGACCGCCATCCAATCGAGTAGTATGAAGGAACAGATGTGCTCCTCGCACCCCGTGGATGAAAGGAGCATTTCAGGGCAACCTGGAAGAGGTTCGATGTAGGCATGGCACAGGAGATGTTGCGCAAACGCACAGGCAAAGCTGGCAGCCCGTCTGCCATGTTGTAAGGCATCCCATAAACGGCTATCACCGGAACAGTCCTGGTCGTGGGCCAACAAAGGACTCACCCACAGGTCATAATCCAGATCAGCAAGAGATGTGTTGGAAAGGCAGACATCCATGGCCCACTAAAAGGGGCATCGGCGACAGTAGAACACAGGTTGCACACAGCTAAAATAGGCATAGCGGAAGGTTAGCCTATAACTGATGCGCAGCACAGCTAATGGCAGAAATCAAAAAATAAGCTGCATTCATTCACGGTACAGTTGCAACTGACCGGGGTTGGGCTGGACCACAGGACAGGCAGCCATTGCGTAAGAGCTGTGTAAGAACCCGCACTCTGCAGAACAGCCAAGAGAATGATGCTAAACCGCCAAATGCACTAGAAATATTGTATGAATGACCCATGGTGGTACTCCTAAAATAGTCTGAAACGAGGTAACAAGGCCGTAGCCCACAAGTTAAACATGATATGTGCAAGGCCTTCAGTATCATAATTTTTTGATGTTTGGTGTATCACTTGGCCAAGATGGAGTGGGAGAGTCTTGTTTAGCACTGACTGGCTCTCGCAAGACGTTCGAGCCACCTGCAATTTGAAGGTCTTACGGGCTGATGTGAGAGCGCCTTCTTGTAGGAACAAAGGCACTTTCAGCCTGCTTAACTCTTTGAAGTATGCTTTCATAGTGGGAATGTGTGGCCACGACTAACTATCAACACTCACATATGGGGGAGTGAACAGTACATTGCTACAGCAAGTGACACGTTGTGAGACTGATACTGTATAAGGGAGGCCTGCCCATAAACCGCAGCTGTTTGTGTTATTAAGGATTAGATGACTTCCGTAAAAAAGGGGATTTAGCGTGGAACTGTTGGCTGGGACTGGTGTCCATCTATGAAAAGTGGCTAAAAACAACAATGGTCACTTACAAGTCCTGTGTGACTGTACTTGACTTACTGGCCACAACAATGTCCCTAAATGATATTTTACAGGATGTGTTTGGATGCTGGCTCTTGTTGGCACACTGCTAAGGGTTATATTGTTCAGCGCTGTGTGCTGTTTTTTACCAGTTACGTCATGTCCATGTTGAGGGTAGTAGGGGGATGGTAGGACACTTCTTCACCTCCCTGCACAGTTCACCCCTTGACATCCGGGTAAATGCACAGAAGTTAAAATTGCTTACTTGAAATGTAGCTGAAGTGTTTCACCAAAGTTGGCCAGGGAAAGGTACAGAGACCTGAGAGGATTGTGGCAGCTTTCTCAGCTGACAACGATTTTCAGTTCCTTATCTCTACTGATGAAGGATAATATCCAGGAACACATGTGACTAGAGATTCCCAGCACTGATCTGCAACAACCTTGGTGAAACACTTCGCTGGAAAGTCAAGTAAGCATTTCAAATGAAGTGCATTTACCATGCTGCTAAGTGTTGAACTGTGCTGGGAGTTGAAGTACTGTGCTCCCATCCCCCTTCTGTCCATGATGATGGTGTTGTCCAGTGTGATCTAGAATGCTTCTTGTACAGTTTTGCCTAGTGCTGTGCCTTAGCTGTCATGCCATCATATGTCAACTCAATGTTATTTTCTTGTGTCGTTCTAGGTTCCGCCGCTCTCTCAATGGATCGTTGCATTCAAATCTTGTGATACATTGCAATGTGAGTTAACATGCAAATTGCTATGACAAACATGCTACTGACACCAGGGCATATTGGTGTGAATTGTGTTTATTTATACATGAGTGACAGGTGAGGGGTTGAACTTGAAAGTGATGGTACATGGATAGTTAGGGTAGAACACACAATGGTGGAATTCCACAGTCCAACAGAACACTCCCATCATTGTGGCAATGTGGGATCGGATCTACAACAAAGTCAATGATCGTTGTGACACTGGTGACATCAACGGTGGCTCCTAGAACTGGTACGGCCCGGTGCTTTGCCACGTGATCCTCCCGGGGTCTTTTTCAGGTGTCCCCTCTGCCGTTTGGCCGGGGGGGAACCTGCTGCATGCTCCGAGGTGTCTGAGGAATCACTGTGTGGTGACTCACCCCTCCCTGTGGCCGCTGCTGAGGTGTGACTAGAATCCTGCTGGCCCCGGGTGGGGACAGCTATTTGAGCTGCATGCATGTCCCTCAGAACACCCACAAGCTGGCCCATGTACTCAGCAATTTGACCCAAGCGTGTGTCCATGGACCTCTGCAGCAGGTGGAGTTCACTCAGTTCTTCAATGACCTGGCCCATCTGTCCCTGGTTTTGTTGGTATGCACCAAGGACTGTGTTCACGGTGACCAGGGCCTCAGTCTCAGTGTCCTCCTGTGACTGTCCCCCAGTTGACCTCCCACCTGCCCTGCAGACACGGACCTATGGCGTTGCCTGGCACCGCCGCCGCACACTGTCCCCAGCGTCCCCAGGCTGCCTGGAGGTATTGGCAACAACTGGCACAGGGACAGTGTTGGAGGCAGCGGTGGTGATGGTGGAGGTGGCTGCCACACAGGTCGTTGTTGCAGGGGTCTGCGTTGTAGGTGCAGCTGTTGTGGGAGTCGTGGTGGTGGTAGTGGTGGGGACAGTGAGGGCCGGAGACTGAGCTTGCCTGGGCACGCTGGAGGGGCCAGGTCGGTCTTTCTCATCCGAGAAAAACAGGGAATCTGCATCCGAGAGTTCACCTTCCTGGAGGGGAGACTGGCTTGGCTCATCCATGGCACGATCGCCTGCTGTTGCTAGCGAGTCACCTGTTGAACAGAGGTTATATTGTCAGCATGTTCAGTACACATCACAACTTTGTTGTTCATGTTATGCACATTTTCATTTGAGATGACCTGACTTTTGACCTTGGCATTACTTGGAATTCGTAACAGTTTGTCAGCAGTCGAACATGATGTAGAGGTACATACATTGCTCATTGGCGATGTGACATGGCGTAAGCAACAATTTCATATGTAGAGATATTGTATTTACACGGACATGTTCTCTGGTAGCAACTTGTTGCTCATCCACTTCAGTTTATGCTTGGATATTTGTGACTTTTCTATGAGTATCTGTGTACTATGCTGCCACTTCATGATTTCTCTTGTTTTTTACTGACTCTCGCGGTAGGTGTGCTCTGCCACTGCGGGGCCCTGCATTGGCCCCAATTGAATGATGCAGGATAGCGGTGGCCGCTTCCTGACCTCCGCGGTGCGTCACCGCCTATGAGGAATAGCCATCAGCCAATGGGAACCGCCAGCGGCTTACATATTTGAAACTCGCGGTAGGCGTGCTCCGCCACTGCGGGGCCCGGCATTGGCCCCAATTGAATGATCATATTCTGCACTTTTCATTTACAATTACCTGACTTAGGAAATTGCCATTACTTTGCATTCGTAACAGTTTGTCAGCAGTCGGACATGATGTAGAGGTACATATTTTATTTATTTATTTTATTTTATTTATAGGTTTTATACCGCGCCTGAATCACCCCTGAAGGGGTATCTCTGCGCTAAGGATTTGCACTAGCCAAGAGACAGACCTTAAGGAAATAGGGCAGTTTTAAGAAGTTTTCTAAAACGCAGATAGTCAGGGCACATTGCTCATTTGCAATGTGACATGGCGTGAGCAACAATTTCAATTGTAACGATATTGTGGTTCCAAGGACATGTCCTCTGGTAGCAACTTGTTGCTCATCCACTTCAGTTTATGCTAGGATATTTGTGACTTTTCTATGAGTATCTATCTAGTATGCCGCAAATCCTAGATTTCTGTTGTGCTTTTTGTACTGACCTCCTGTGTTTGTGGTGTGTGACTGAGTCTCCATGCATGTGTTGTTTTGATGTGAGCCTTTATGCTTTGAGACAATGTGACTTGTACATTGGATTTTGGCCATTGCGATTCAGGGATTTGCTTTGCAGTTACATGTGACTTCGTCAATGACACTGTGATTATTGTGACCTTTCAATGTGATTAGCTGTGTGTGCACTGGCTACAACTTATGGAGCTTTACAGGGTTGGCTGGCAATTGCGGAATGTGGTGGTGATGTAGCTCCCCAGTGACATGGCTACCTACCTGTTAGGAGGCACTGTCGACGGTGGTGGCTGCCACATGGCTGTGGGGTGGGGAGGGTGCTCCATGCTGTTTGGGAGGGAGTACAGAGGGCCTTGTGGGAGTGGTGGTCTTGCAGTCAGGTCTCAACAACCCCCTCCCCAGTGAGATGGCTACCTACCTGTTAGGAGGCACTGTCGACGGTGGTGGCTGCCACATGGCTGTGGAGGGAGGCCAGGGTGCATGAGCTGACTACCTACCTGTTAGGTGAGTCAGTGTGAGGAAATGCTAGCCTTGTGAGACATTCATATTGAAAGTGTGCATTCTACATGAGTTTGATTTGGTCTGGCAATTGAGGCTCAGTTGTTGTGCACAACAGTACATTACAGTGGGATGTGATCATTTTGTTCGCTTACCAGCCTCCACTCCCCCCTCGATTCCGGTGAGACTCTCGGGATGCAGTATGGCAAGCACCTTCTCCTCCCATTTGTTGAATGTTAGTGGTGGAAGGGGAGGGCCGCCACCAGTTCTTTGGGCCACCTCGTGGTTCCTGTATGCCCGAGCCTTGACCCAGGCCTTGAGGTCGGTCCACCGCCTTTTGATCTCACGCAGTGTGCGTAGGGTGGTCCCTGCTGCATTGACTTTGTTGTAGATCCTAGCCCACATCTGATTTTTGCGCACAATGGGTGTCTGTTGGACCAGGTTCCCATACAAATGTGGTTCTACCCTGATTATCTCATCTACCAGCACTTTTAACTCTGTGTCTGTGAATTTTGGCATTTTGGGATTGGGCATGGTGCAAATGAACGAAAGGTGCAGAGTGCAAGTGTCACGAAGTCACCCACCTGATTTCCGGTTGTTTCCTCTTCAATGCTGCTAGGTCCCAACTCCCTCCAAGATCTACCAGAGCCGCAGGGAATAACCACGTCTATTGCTCTGATCTACCTTCGGGGGAAAGGGGAATGGGAATGAGAAACAAGAAAAAACACACAGGATCTCCGTCTTCTTTTGGAGAGGTTCGTGTGATTGTTTCTCTGAAGATGAAGTGTTTGTGGGCCTCAGGAATACCTTGATGATTGTGTCTGTAAATGAAATAAAACACTACTAAGACTTTGAACTCTTCTCCAGATTTCTGCTCAGATTATTAGCTCAATGTTAAACTTAACATAACCCACCAGAATCAGGAATGCCCACTGATTCACTTCTTTTGGAAGGTCTCACAGTTAACTCTTTTCTGCACCTGCGTACCTTTCAATGACACCAAAAATAATTCCAAACAATGTAATCTGACAGATATTGCATCATTAAATAACATCAACCATAATGGGTTTTCACATAAATATTAATATTGTTAGTAAGTTGAAATCAAGGTTTAATCACTTCAAACCATGCACATACCTTCTTTAAAATAAAAGCGCAGCCTCAAAGGAATCTGGTGCACTAAACAAGAAAAGAAATAAAATACAAATAAAACAGATATGCCTGAATGCTATACTCTTGACTGGGTCTGAGAGCTGACAGAATAATTACCCGTGATTAATCTGCACACAAGTTACAAGAAAAGGTCTTCGGAAAACACTTGGTTCATTAACTTTAAATAGTCTTTTAAGTCTGTAAATCTGTGAGCGCTATTTTAGGAAGATGAAGCTCCTTCCTTTTAAAGTCCGAATTATTTGCTCTCAAATGTCTTTTTCCCTTTTTTGAAAAAAGTCCGAGCGTCTTATCACTTTTACATCTCTCAAAATGACTAAAGGTTACCGTACTTTCAAAGCGTTGCCTGGTAACCTCTTTGTTTTCTTTCTTCAGCAGGGAGCCGGGAAAGGAACTGCCCGGAGGAGTTATCGAGCCGGACTGCACCAGGAAGGAGGAGGGAGCAGAGGGGAACTCTGAGGAAGTGCCGAAGGTCTTGAAAAGCTGAAGCACCGGTCCGGAATCAGGTGAGTTGCTGTTCGACGAAGCGAAGCACCGGCAGCTCAATGGGTGGGGTTTTTATAGTCTAGTAGCGCTTGGGATTTCACGTGTTACACGTGCATGCTACGTAGCGCATGGAGTTCTAGAAACGCTCGTGCAGGCTCAACAGTTTATTAACATAACACGTGTACTTGTGCTGGTACGCTAATTCAAGCACTGGCATTACTAGTTCTTTTGACAAACAAGCATTGATGCAAACAAGCATTGATGCAATCAAACAACAAGCATTGATACAAACACCGGTACCAGCTAATCATCTTGACATAATACCATTTTAATCAAATACAGATATAATGAGATAAATATTTAGTTGGATACATAATACAAATCTGGTTTGACCAATGCTGAGGCTGGTTTTCCCATAACAGCAAGGTGGTGATGAGGATGTGTGAGGTGTGTCAGGTGTGTGGATGTGAAGTGGTGGTGCGTGGAGTTGTGTGGGTGTGATGGTGTGCTGTGTGCCAAAATGGTGTCCTGTCTGTCTCTGTCTCTCTGTCTCAGTGCCTGCTTTGCAAAGGATGCTGGTCCAGGAAGGGGTTGGTTTTGTACTGTGGTATATGGGTGTGCCCACATGAGTGATGACCACCAGGTGTATCTTCCATGCTGACCATGGCTTTCATTTCAGGAATGCATTTGTGGTGTGTCATTGGTGCGTGTCTGATGTGATTGAGGGCAGCTGAGAGTACAGGCACACTTTGAGCATTGTAGTGCAGTTTGTACCGTCCGCCATTCATTTTGCCTTAGCGCGACCGCGGTGGTCGGAACAGCCATGATCGTTACACCAGCTCCGCTTTCTCATCGTAATTAGCCGTGCGGTCATTCCGCAGGAGGTGCGGCCTTTTTGGTCCATTGATCAGCTTTCCCCGACTGCAGCGGTCGGATTTGCAGCTTTTCCGACCGTGGCGGACGGACTTTTGTGGATTCCGTCCACCGCGGATGAACTTTACGTGCTTTCCATCGTAATTTGACCCGCGGGAATGCAGCGGCACAATCTGATGTTTTTTTCCCGCAGGCACTGCGGTCGAATGGATTTTCCGTCCGCCATCGTAATGAGCCCCTAAGTGTAGAATATGCAACAAATAGCAGCTTTGCATATCAAATAAAAAAATTAATTGCACTAGCATATGTACCTATTACTGACGTAGCTGAGCACTACAATTTATTAATTGAAAGTCCCTACTACCAACATAAGGAGCAAAAATTAAGTCCCCTACTTGACTACTTTGAGGATACCTGGGTGGGAAGGCTACACTGATCTGGACACAGAAGACAACCTAAATATTCCATTTCATGGTGGAATGTATATAACAGTACCCTAAATAAAGAAGCCAAAACTAACAATGCTGTGGAAGGATGTTATAACGCCTTCCAAGCCACAACAGGCAGAACTACACCAACTCTCCAAACACTTTTGGAATGTATCCAAAAAGAACAAAGCTACCAACAACCAAGAATGGAACAATCTATAACTCAACTAGGCCCAAAACTAACCAAGCAAACTAAACAAATGTTTGAGTACTTACAATTCAAAGTAAGACTCTACCCAACAACTAAAGGATTAGAGTATCTAGAAACAATAGCTAAAAGCCTACTTTAAATAAATCTACCTCCAAACCACATTTTTTTGTGGTTTGGAGGTAGATTTATTTAAAGTAGGCTTTTAGCTATTGTTTCTAGATACTCTAATCCTTTAGTTGTTGGGTCTAAAAACAAACAGTCAAAAAAGTTTATTTTCCAACTCCAAAAATATAATTATTTTGTCAGTTATTTTAACTAAAATTGTAAAAATAAACTGACATAATAATTATATTTTATATAAAACAACTAACTGTAACAATTACATTATAAACATTTCCCTCCCACTATAAATAATTTAAACTTACTTACAGTTTTCGTTGCTGAAGAAGAGTAGTCCAAAGGTCCATAATAAAATCCACAGTTGTTTAAAAAAGAAATATTTAAAAAAATAATCCCCCAAAAAATGGAAAAATACAGCTGTATAAAGAATAATCCATCAGCAATAGGTCCACCAACGATAATCCATAAAAAACCTGAAAAAAAGATTTTAAAAAGAAACGCTCTAGGAAAACTCAAAAAATTAAGGAAGTGTAAAATAATCATTAGTTTATTAAAACTAATACACACTTCCTTAAAAAAAAAAAGCACTCTTCTCCCGACGATAATGTCCAACCGACAAAAACCTATTAGGAAATAAAACAATCCCTCCTGCACAAAAACGCATATACACTATATAATATTACAAATAAATACGTTACTAACAACAAACTTTAGACATAATTACACACACCTATCAAACTCTAACACAGACCGTTTAACAAACCAACCACATTTCCCAAACATCTAATTTAAACATACAACTCACCTAAAATTACAAAACCTAACACTACATACACTATGGGGCCGATTCCGATCTCGGCCGGTAGGGCTCCGAATCGGATTCGGATTAACCGGATCGGATTCGGAGCCCTATTTCCCGACCGATTCGTATGCGCGTCCGGGCGAGCGAGTACGATGCGAAATCGCCGACCGACTCGTCCAGGCGTCCCGACCGCTCCGACCGACTTGTTCCCGGGTCTAACCGCACCGACCGACTCGCTCGGACTCGACTCGCACCGCGCAATGGAGACGTTCCCCGGCCGGGTAAGTACGATGCGCGCCGCGAGCAGTCCGACCGAGCCGCGCACTCTGGCTCGAAAGAGCAGTTGGAGCCGTACTTTGGGGGTCCGTGTCGGACCCCCCTGTACGCGTAACCGCGCAAGTCGCACACAGGGGGGACCCATGGGTCCCCCTACCTGTGCGTGTATGGCGCGAGTCGCTTCGCCGCGTACACGCTGTAGGGGGCGCCCTTGTCCGCCTCGCACCCATTGAGTCAATGGGAGCCCGCGTACGCGTTGTACGACCGGCTCCCATTGACTTCAATGGGAGTCCGACCGACTCGAGTCCGATGGCATACGTGCGCATCGTACTCGTTCGGTCGGGCTGCACGGGTCCGATTCGGTCGGAAATCTCTCCGGGTCCGGCTCAATCAGAGAGATTTCCGTCCCGAATCGGAATCGGCCCCTATATATTACTAGACCACCTTCAAATTACACTTATATTAAAGTTTAATTAAAGAAAATTAATCTTACCTTAAGCGATGCAACGCAGCTTCCAACCGCGAGCTTTTCCCCTCACAAATGACCCAAAACAAAACCGATAGCCTACAAAATACAGCTTTAGGTTAAAAATGGCTACCTTAAATGATAAATATTATTCATTTTTATTATTGCATATGTTATATATTACAAATGCTTTACTGTAAATATTTGAAAAATACTACAAAATATGACTTAAATATAAAAAAATGTTTGACATATTATTTGTAATGTAAAATTATAATAATAAATATTATAAGAACATTAATATTTATTATAATTAAAAAAAATATACATGTAATGTTTAATGTATATTTAAAAATGTGTATGTTTTACTAATATGATTTTTTTAAATAATGGTATAAAAAATGTTTGTGTTTACAAAATAACGTATGTATTAATTAATATTATTTATATTACGAATATAAATAAGCTTTCCAAAAATAAAACATTATATGTTAAAAAATACAAACAATTATTAATATGCTTTCAAATTTGTTTTGTCAAACTACATATATTGTTTATAATATTCACTATTTGTATGAATGTACAAAATTATGTATAATATAAAAAATTAATGTATCTACTGTTACCCAAAACATTATATGTTTTAAATATTGTACAAAAAGTGAGTTATAACTGCTTATTTGTTGTCCAAAAATAAACAACTGAATAATGTAATAAAACAACAATTTCTAATACTAATTTTTCCTAAATGTTATATGTAAATATTCAATATTTACCAAATAAGTAATGTATAAACAATTTTTTTTTCCTGGTTAAAACAATAAAAATAAATATACTTAAAAAAATAAAATACTTTTTCGAATTTTGTATTATCAATGTCTCATTATAAATAAAAATATAAATAAAATATAATGATGTTTCTGTGTTTTTTTTTACATGTTATGAAATATTATACCTATAATAACATTTTGATATTGTATCAATGTACTAATCAATCATGTCACTTATAAAGCGCACTACATACCCGCGAGGGTCTCAAGGCTACTATAAAAACTATTATATTTGTCCAAACATTTATAACTATATATTATAACTATATCTTTATCCTTACACCATAATATATTTATATTTTTATTTCTTCACTATACCCACTATAAACTACATTAACTCAGGAAAGGTGTTAATTAGCAAACATTATAATTTACTACTAATTTATATTAAGTCAGGGCAGACACTGGAGACTAACCTTATATAATTTACTATTCCCACTCCAAACCACATTAAATCAGGGAAGGTGCTGGACACTAACCATGTATAATTTACTATTCCCACTCCAAACCACATTAAATCAGGGAAGGTGCTGGACACTAAAGATATATAATTTACTTTTCCAACTCCAAACAACATAAAATCAGGGCAGGTGCTGAACACTAAACATATATAATTTACTATTCCAACTCCAAACCACATTAAATCAGGGAAGGTGCTGGACAATAAGCATATATAATTTACTATTTCCACTCTAAACCAGATTAAATAAGGGAAGGTGCTGGACACTAAACATATATAATTTACTTTTCCAACACCAAACCACATTAAATCAGGGAAGGTGCTGGACACTAACCATATATAATTTACTATTCCAACTCCAAACCACATTAAATCAGGGAAGGTGGTGGACACTAACCATATATAATTTACTACTCCAACTCCAAACAACACTAAGCCAGGGAAGGTGCTGGACACTAAACATATATAATTTACTATTCCCACTCCAAACCACATTAAATCAAGGAAGGTGCTGGACACTAAACATATATAAATTACTATTCCCACTCCAAACCACATTAAATCAGGGAAGGTGCTAGACACTAAACATATATAACCTAATATTCCTAATAACAATTATATTAACTCTTGTAAAATACTACGCACTAAACATATGTATGTATCTGTAATTAAATATACATTGCATAGTATTTTTTTTGTTTAAACATATTTGTTATAATATCTCAAACATATTAATATCCCCAAAAATATAATAAAATTGGCAAAAAATATTTTACAATGTTAACCAAATACAAAATTATAACCAATTACATACAAAATAATAACTCTCATTAATAAATTAAAATTTCAAAAATTATTTTAAAAGTTTAATTTTAGAAAATAAAATTTTAATAAACTTAAAACATAGTCAACTTCAACAACTATTTTTTTTTAAACTTGTTTTTATTGGTAGCATTGCGTCATAGCATATACATTTTGTCATATACATATCGTACGGCATCCAGTATTCTCAAACAGTGGTTCTTCCCATGTAAATCAGAGAACTTCAACAACTATAAACACAATATCCCAGTACTACAATAATGAAATTACAATTTTTAAAAATTATGAACAATAAATTTTATAAAACTTTCACCACCCTTAAACTCAATAAATGCCATATTACACTCACAGATTGCTTTTTCTTAATTTTTAATTGAATTCAAAATTTTTAAAAAACATTGAACATTTAGTAAAAAAGAAATACCCACCCTTATCCCCTATTAATACAAAATCCCACTTTTATATATTTTTTTAACATAACTATAATTTTTACATCTGTTTAAAAAAAATTCTTAAAAATAAATTTTAAAACTCCCCACCCTTATCCCCTATACACCCAAAATCCCAACCCTAAAAATGAAGGGGCTCATTACGATGCCGGACGGAAAAGCCTTCCGTCCTCTATGGTGTCGTAAAAATACTTCCCGCATGACCCGCAGCATTTCCGTCCGCTAAATTACGTTGCAATGTACTGAAAATCACACCGCGGCGGACGGATGTCACAAAAGACCTTCCACCACGGTCGGAAAAGCTGCAAATCCGACCGCGGCGGACGGGGAAAGCTGGTCAACGGCTTGAAAAGGCCGCTCCTGCCGCAGCATGACCGCACGGCTAATTACGATGAGAATGCGGAGCTGGCGGACCGAGCACAGCGTCCGACCGCCACGCACGCATATAGGCCAAATGAATGGCGGACGGAACCAACTTCACAACAATGCCCGAAGTGTGCCTGTACTCCCTGCTGCCCTCAATCACAACACACATGCCACAATGATACACCCCAACTTGCTCCTGGTAAGGAAAGCCATGCGCAGCATGGAAGAGACATCTGGAGGTCATCACGCATGTGGACACACCCACATACCACAGTATGAAACCAACCCCTTCCTGGACCAGCATCCTTTGCACACCACAAGCCGAGACAGAGAGACAGGACACACCTCACACACTTCACATATCTCCACCACTACCTTGCACCCTGCACCCCTCATTCAATTGCACCATGCCCCCCAAGTCAATGCCCAAATCCACCGACTCAGAGTTGAGAGTGACGGTAGATGAGACAATCAGGGTAGAACCACATTTGTCTGGGCACCTGGTCCAACACACCCTACTTGTCCGCAAGACTCAGATGTGTGCAAGGATCCACAGCAAACTCAATGCCGCAGGGACCACCCTACGCACTGTGCGTGACATCAGGAAGCGGTGGGGCGTCCTCAAGGGCCGGGTCAAGCAGCGGCTACAGGGAGGTGTGAGTCAAACCACGGCGAATCTTCAGACACCTCTGAGCATGCAGCAGGTTCTCCCCTGGCCAAACGGCAGAGGGGGCGTCCGAAAAAGACCCCGTCAGGATCACGTGGCAGAGCACCGTGCCGTACCAGTTCTCGGAGCAACCGCTGATGTCACCACTGTAACACCGAGCATTGACTGTCGTTGTAAATACCAAACCACATTGCCACAAGGATGGGAGTGTTTGCTTGGACTTTTGAACTCTACCATTGTGTGTCCTACCCTAACTATCCGTGTACCATCACCTCCTACTTCACCCCTCACCTGTCACACATCGCAAAATAAACACAACTCACAACAGTATGCCTTCGTGTCAAGAGCATTCTCATCACAGTAAGTGGCATGTTTACTCACATTGCAATGTATCCGAAAATGTAAAAGCGAAAATCCATTGAGAGAGTGGAGGTACCTGGAAAGACACAAGGAAACAACAGTGCGTTGCCATATTATGCAATAACCGCAAAAGCACACCACGAGACAACACTGTACAATATGCATTACAGACAACACCGGCAAACACCATCAACATGGACAGCAGGGGGACTGGAGCACCCGACTGCACCTCCCAACACAGTTTCACCCTTAGCATCCTGGTGAATGCAGTCCAGTTGAAAAGCTTACTTCTGTTACCGTTGACGTGTGTCACCTAGGTTTGTGCAGGTCAGTGCTGTGAATCTCTAGACACATGTGTGTCGCGTTATCCTTGCACATCAGTAGGGGTAAGATACATTGTGATCGGTCTCTGCCGAGGAAGCTGCCAGATTCTACTCGGGTCTCTGTACCTCTCCCTGCCCAAATCAGGTGAAACACCTCAGTCACATGACAAGTAAGCATCATGACTGAACTGCATTTATCAGAATGCCAAGGGGTGAATTGTGCTGGGAGGTGAAGCAGTGTGCTCCCATCGCCCTAATAACATATTCATGGACATGACGGAAGTTGTCACAGATCACACAGCGCAGAACAATGAAATCCTTAGCAGTGTGCCCACAAGAGCCAGCATCACAACACATCCTGTCATGTGGACGATGGTGACATTGTCGCATTCACACACTCAAGTACTGTTGCACAGGCATTTTCAAGTGACATGTACGGTCTATGCATGTTTACCCACATGTACACCAGTCCCTGACAACATACCCACGATAAATCTGTTTTACAAACGAAGTTATCTTCTCCTGAATGGGCACAAGTGCTGCGGTCACAGGGCAGGCATCGCGTATATATGAACTGTTGCACGCCGTGTTCCTTGCTGTAGCAATGTCCTCCTCACTCCCCCATATGTGATTGTGGATATCCATTTGTGGCCTCATATTCCTACAGCGAAAGCGGACTTCAATAAGTGTGCAGGCACAATGGGCTTCTGTTTCAACAAGTAGTCGCTCCCACATCAGCCCTGGGACCTTCGAATTCCAGGTGCCTTGACCGTCCCACGCGATTCAGTCACTGCTGAACACGGCACTCCCATTTTTTTCCGGGGTACTGACACAAGAATCATCGAAAGCCTCTGATACTGAAGGCAGTTGCACACTTTTATAAAACATGTGGGCTCTGGCCTTGTCCCTTCGTTTCACGCGATTTCTGGAGTTCTACCGGGTGTCATTCCTCCAATTTCCCGACTGCATTTAGCGGTTTGATATCACTACTTGTGGCTGTACAGCTGAGCGCTGGTTCTAAGAGTGCTCTCACGCCATGTCTGCCCGTCCTGTGGTCCAGGCGAACCCCGGTCAGTTGCAACTGTATCGTGACCGCATGCAGCTCCTTTTTGGATGTGTCCCATTAGCTGTGCTACGCATCAGTTATAGGCTAACCTTCCGCTATGCCTATTTCACCTGTGTGCAGCCTGTGCTCTACTGCCGAAGATGCCCCTTTCAGTGGTCCCTGGATGTCTGCCTTTCCAACACATCCCTTGCTGCCCTGGATCATGAGCTGTGGGTGAGTCCTTTGTTGGTCCATGATCAGTACTGCTCCGGTGATACACGTTTGTGGGATGCCTTCCAATGTGTCAGACAGGCTGACAGCTGCGCCTGTGCGTTTGCGCAAAGGCTCCTGTGCCATGCCTACATTGAACCTCTCCCCGTGTGCCATGTGATGCTCCTTTCATCCTCGTGGTGCGAGGAGCACATCCGTTCCTTCATACTGCTGGATTGGATGGCGGTCCTTTTTGCTGGAGATGATTTGGATCGTCTTTTGGAACTGATTGCCTTCGAGGCTACCTGTGCCTTCTTGGATTCGTAACTACTTAACAGCAACAGGAACTGTTGGTGACTAATTCAATGTCCTTTTAACTTTTTCAAGCCTACTAACAGGAATTGTCATTCAGCTCTCTGACTTTTGCCCTATCTGCATTTGCTTTGACTCTGCTGACCTCTGCGGTCTGTTTCGCTTGGTACCACAGACCTGAGCAATGGGGAGGCTGTCATCTGACCGTCATGGACATTGTCGACTGGCATGAGCCCGGCTTCCATCATGCAGCTGTAGCACACGAAATTCACATGGCATAGTCGTTTTGCAAGTACATTAGTATTTGTCTGTCACATGAGAAGTGTCTGCAGAGCTTGTTCTCTGTGCGGTCCAGGAGCACTGCCTGTACATTCTGTCCGTGGTCAGAGGGGATTGTCCGTTGTCATTCTGTTCTGGTCAGGCCCTAGCACCCCCACTCAACATGGTGTCACTGCTGCTAGAGGACACGGGTGCCTTTTAGATGTCATGGGGAGGCGGGCTAGTTGCTCCACACTTTGAGAGTGATCCATCCAGTGATGTGAGCGACACAGCACATGGGATGTACATTTCACCATGTACTGGCTGAGCAATGGGTCTGCTGGCAAAGCCCATAGACCTGGGACATCTCATTCAACTCCTCCCAGCAAGGGATGGGGGGATATGCTCGTGGATCTTTGTCCAGAGGGATTATTGATATGACATCTTGCTTCATGTGTTATGGATGTGTCACTATGGAAACTGTATATGTACTCATGCATTCTCAACTTCTTGTGGCACGTATGTTGCCTGTATTGCAACTGTAGTAAAAAAAGCACATTTCAAAGCGTGTCTTGTCTGCAACTTATCGACCTGTGTACACGTGCTTGCAAACCTCTGGGTGAGTGGGAGAGCTAGTGAGGCACTATAGCAATTGGGTCCTGTGCTAATGGGTGTTTCTGGGTGCTCAGTCCCTGCCTGCCCAAAGTTCTCCAATACCGCGCATAGTCCTGTATGTGTACAAAATGCCAGTAACAGATCTCAAAGTTTGTTAGACAACAGCAAGGCACGCAGACAGAGTCATGGTCGCTCATTATTCACTTACACTCAACGGAAGTAGTTGATGATGAGCTGTTGTCGCTGATCAAGGCCTTCTTCCTCACCACTGTCATCGTCACTGGGCATGTGTGGGTTGGGTGCGGGGGGCTGCTGCTGTTCATCATCGTCCAGAATCAGAGGGATCCTTCTGCGCATGGCCAGGTTGTGTAGCACGCAGCAGGCGACTAACATCTGGCATACCTTCTGTGGTGAGTACTTAGGTGCACCACCAGTCTGGTCCAGGCACCTAAATCTTGACTTCAGCAGTCCAAAAGTGTGCACCAACACACGACGTCTCCTCCCATGTGCATCATTGTATTGGACTTCCCCCAGCGTTGTTGGATTCCGCAGTGGGGACAGCAACCACGGACGATTGGGATGCCCGGAGTCACCTAGTTGTGAGACAGACAGGCAAACAGTGTGATCTGAATGTGTGGGGAGAGCAGCATGTCACACATACATCACAGTCATTGACAGAGCCCACTCATCAACAAGCCAGGCCCGCTCAGGGTGCAGATTTGCCATCAATTGGTGTATGGTGCTGTTCCGCAAGATGTAGGAGGCATGTGCCGACCCAGGATACCTCGCACACACGTGTGGGATGATCTGATCAGCCTGGCATACCACTTGTACGTTGATGGAGTGGTAGTGTTTGCGGTTCCTATAGATGTGTTCACTTGCCTGTGGTGGAACGAGGGCAATATGGGTACCATCAATGGCTCCCACAACATTTGGAATGCCTCCCAGGTCATAGAACTCCCCCTTCACAGCTGCCAATTCATCCCTCCTCTGGAAGTGGACAGGTCTGTCCTTGTAAGGCATCAATGCTGACAGGATGTCACGCAACACCATGCTGAACATGGGCTGTGACATCCCCTCGGCGCTGGCCACAGTGTACTGGAAAGACCCAGTACCGGAGAAATGCAGTGCAGCCATACCCTTCACTGTAGCAGACAATGCAGCTGGATATTTTCTTTTGGGCTTCATATGGGGCTCCAACTGGGCACATGGGTTTCGTAGTGTGCGGCGATCCAAACGGAATCCCCGGATGATTTTGATGTCCTTCATCGTCGTCAGGTCGGGGACAGGGTGAAAGATGGGTGGTCTCCTCCTACGTATGTCAGGGTACACAGGCATGGGCTGAGTTCTAGATGAAATGTGGTGCACAGCTTACCCAGAGACTCGCACAACCACAACATTGACAGGCCTCGTGGTCACGTGAAATGCACAAGTGACCTGCATTCAGACGTTGTTTTTCTTCACTCACTCGACATACTGACACTAGGACATCCAAAGAAGTCAATGTGTATGGCATGTAGTACACTGCTACATCAAGGATGAGCTGCCCTGTGGTCAGATGGCACAGCACTAGTGTTTCCCAGCATCAGTGCTGAGTTGCATGTTGCTGCTGTCACTGCACGAGGGCAAGCTTCAGTCCCACAATACGCAACACCATTACGGGATGAGGGCAGTGAGTGTAATTTGGACAACGCTACATGGTAGTTCAGCACGGTGGACAGACACATGTGGACATTATGGGGTCAGTCCTGCGTGAGTGTGTGTGGAATTTGCGTAACAGACATTGCAATGTTCACCTGAATGAGGTACAAATGCACATGGATTGTGAATACATGCCCACATGGCTGCCAATGAGCGATGATGTCGGTCAGAGCTATGTTTGTTTGTTCCACATGTGCACTCCTATGACGTGTGTGTGAACATTAACAGGCAATGACAGCTGTGTGTTGGGAGCGCTAGGGGTTACAAGTATGTCTGATTTGCAGACAGTGGACACCTCTGATTGTCTGCCTACATCACTGGCCCTTCACAAGTAGACCCCTGGCCATGGGACGCTAGTCAGTTGTCAAGGGATGTACAAGCGATGTTCACAGGTTGGATGTTTCATTACACAACATTGGTACAGTGCGAGAGACCTTTGTCCTTTTAGACTCCTTCCCTCATTTCGGTCCATGCTGGCCACGGGGCATGACTATGTATGTACTTTCACTCTCCTTTTCTTGGACATGCCAATGTGTGTAGACTTGACTCAAGGGCCACACTCTCTCATACTTTCACAGTGTAGTGACCAGCTGGCCACTGTTCTAGTTGTTCTGATGTACCAGCCACTCCCAGGGGGCTGGCTTACCCCCCACCCCACAGCCACCCAGCACAGGCGTCACTGGACATGTGACCCTGCCAACAAATGGGGCCGGACGCACGTGGCCTGGGCCAGTTCTCTTATACATGTACGGTGTCTGTGTGGTTACTTTATATGCATGGGGGCCTCGTGGCCCCCAACATTACACATGAGGTGCACCAATCACTTTAGGCAAATGAGTTGTGATGGGTGATGTAATTCGAATGGCGCCAATGCAAATGCAGTATGTGTTCGCATGCGCGGTAGCTGGCATCCGCGGCGATGATACGCATTGGCCCCAATTGGATGATGCAGGGTTGCGGTCGCAGCTTCCTGGCCGCCGTGGTGTGGCAACCACTATGCGAATGAGCCATCGGCCAATGGGGCCCTTCGGCGTACATATTTTGATGTTGCGGTGTGCGCGCTCTGCTACTGCGGGGCTTGTCATTGACCCCAATTGCCTTCAGGGGCACCAAGGGTCACTCATGGGGATGGGGTGGGCCTCGCACTTTGCATTTGGCAGTTTGCCACATTCATCGTGGTGCCACCACGCTTGCTGGAAGTTGTAGTTGTTCAGGGGTTGCATGCGTGGAGATGTTTGGTACATACCTCTGCTGTTGGGCGCGGCGGTGTCTTGTCTGCGGGAGGTGCAGCAGGTAGTGCAGTGGGAAGGCCTGTAGCGTTGGATCCATGGCGGCTCCGGTGGTTTAGATAGGTGCTGTATCGGCTCTTCCTCTCCGTTGTTGTGTTTCTGCCATCCGCAACGTGGTGGTTTTTACGCGGCGGTGGGAAGGGCTGTTTGCCACATCGTAATCTGTTTGGTGGACGGAACGTGTTTCCACACGCCGGTCCTGCTCTATTGGTTCCGTCCGCCACCCTTGCGTACGCAAAAAACGTGCGGAGCCTGACAGACCGCGGCAGACGGTAAATGGCCTCTGTAGGACCATTGTAATTTGGTGGTCGCAATGACCGCACCTGGGGCGGGAAAATGAACGTTTTCCGCCACCACCACCAGCACGGATGGGCTTCCGTCCGGCATCGTAATGTGCCCCTATATTTTTTATTTAATTAAAAAAAAAAAATTACATTTTTTTAAAATTTTATTTTCAAATTTTTAAAACACTACCCACCCTTATCTCCTATGAACCCAACACCCCGCTCCTAAAAAAAATGACAATTTCTTGAAATTTTTTTAAAATATATCACATTTCAAATTTTAAAAACACTCCCACCCTTAACCCAACATCCCGCCCCTAAAAAAATATTATACATTCAATTTACATTTTTAAATACATTTTACATTTTTCCCCAATTTTTTTTAAAACACTCCCCACCCGTATCCCATATAAACCCAACATTCCGCCCCTATAAAAATATTATACATTCAATTTAAATTTTAAAATAAATGTTACATTTTTCCCCAATTTTTTTTTAAACCACTCCCCACCCTTATCCCCTATAAACCCATCCCACTCCTAAAAATTAGCATACAATTTTTTAAAAATTTACTTAATAATTATATCATTTACAAACATTTGACAAAATAAAAAAAAACTAAAACGATATATTTTACTAACAATATTTTAACAATCGATATTTTTTACAACAATATTTTTTACAACACACAAAATCGATATTATATACATAGATATTTTTTACATCGATATTTAATACTAACAATATGTTTTACTCAATATTATGTCAAAACGATATTAAATACTCAATATTCTGACTACTTACCGAACCACATACAGAGGTAATGTTATTGGCTAGGGTGGACATGAAGGTACATGAACGCCTCATTGGCCACCACATTGTACTTCTGCTTTTATTGTTTTCGCTCACTTTTTCCATTAAAACTCAATGAATCTGACTCAATGCAAAGTGTACTGAGTGAGTTCGAGAATTCAATAGTATGGCCCAATACCCCAGCCTGAAATATTGTACAGATATTCTAGCGGCTGACACCGCTGTGCCATTCAGAACCCCAGCAGAATTGGCAAATAATAAACCCAAAAGTCTCTTCGAGCTGGCACATTCTGGAATGGGGGGGGATCTCACAAACTGGAAGAGATCACAGGGACTGAAGTTAGATGCATCTTGGAACCTGTACTCAGGAGAGATGGGTTGAAACCAGATGCCTCCTTAAACCTGTGCAGAGGATGCTGGGGCAGATAGCTCATGGCCTGTTACAACCTGTACAGTGCAGAGGAAGGCTGACACCACAAACTAAGAACATGCCCGGAGCAGGCAGGAAATTTAAAGAAATGTTTTTAATCATAAGGGTAGTCAGACTTGACCCGAGACAAAGCAGGAAAGGGATAAACAGCAGAGGTTATAGTAGTGACAGGGTTGGGTGAGGAGTACCAGGGTTGTGGGAGGGTTGGATCGGGCTGTCGAAGGGACAAATGGGGAGGGCCGCATAAGGGAGTCATAGGCTGGCTAAAGGGGCGCTGTTGCATGTATATTATGACTCGGAAAAGAAAAGACAAATGGAGCTGTGAAAAAGGAAAGCAAAGCTGTATAATGAGTCATGAATGAGTACAAAGGAAAGGGATGTGTTAGGGTATGCTAGACTGTGTATAGAAGAACCGGTGCCTGAACCAAGAACATTATGATTTTCCCTGTCAGCCCCTCATCGTACGCACGGCTTGATTTCAACATCCTCCATTCACTTCTTGGACAAACGGCAGCCTTCCTCCACCTCCCCTCTCTCTGCCCCTCGTCAGCCCCCTGCCTGCTGCACCCCGTCCCCAACTGAGGCCCCGGCTAGAGGGGCACGAAGGCCGGAACAGGCTGCAGCTGGGGCATGGAGCGGGCCACTCTGTTGATACCCTCCCTCCTTCCTGGGGTGCTGTTCTTACCTGCTGGACGGGGTTTGGGCCCCAGAGACCTGCTGGAGCTGTTCCGATAGCATAAGGGGGCCAGGAGCCGGGTCCGGGTAGAGTGTGGTCGCAGCGGTGTGTCTGCGACCGGGCTCCGGGGAAGGAGCCGAATTAGGAGTAGAAGGCGGTACCCCCGACAGAGCCACCCCCAGCCGCGCCACCCACCAGGGACACCATTTCTACAGACACTTTATTTAAACAAGTGCACGTGTATTTTGCAGATCTCAGTAGCCAATAAGATTTAGCCCAGCAGTGCTTTCCCGACAAAGGGCGTGAAGGCTGGCTTCACATGTGCTGCTGTAGCGTGCGCATGGCTGCTCGTCCCGAGCCTATACTCCATGGGCGTTAACTTCAGAGAAAAGGTGGGACATGCAGCAAATGTTAGCCATTTGCAGGCTACCATTTTTTTATGACACACACAAATGCCAATCCTAAGTAAAGGAGGAGTCAGACTCCACAAAATAGATACAACAGATCGCCTACAGCGCAAGCACTGTTTAGGCTCGACCTAAAAAAGTGCAACATACAGCCGCTATTAGTACTCACGGGGGCAGTGAATGCCAATCGTGTTAGTTCACTAGCGACCTCTCTGAGATCCAAGTAAAGTGCAAGTAGCAAAAATGTGAAAATAAACAAGTACAACAGGTAAATAAATATTACAGCAGATTCAGTAGGTAAAGACGTCATGTCACTGTTGATGTGGACCAGCTCCAAGAGAATATGAAAGCAAAAATATACTGACTGTAATGGTGTATTAGGACGAGAATAAAGCAAATTGCAAGTCTACAACAGTGAAACATCCAGCAGTCACCAATATAACTGACTGAATAATACCAGTATTTGGCACAACAAAAAAGCTTGGTAACATTACAGCATTAATAGTATGTACATCTTGTATAAAACAATGTATTTCTTTACCAGGCTTCTTGATTGGTAAACTAGGAGTATTACAAATGCTCACGATGGTCACTAAAATCTCCAGTTTCAGCAGAGCAGTGAAGACTATGCAGATCCCAGCCTCTGCTTTGAGACATAAGGGTACTGTGGAATTCATGGGAGCTTTTTCATAGTATCAACCTTCATTTTGACTAGCAGTTAGGATAGAACCTACATTGTTAGCATGTGTGAACTACAAATGGAAAGAACTTGCTCAAACACATTGGACTTAGATTGAGGTGACAATTTAGCACGATCCATTTTTCATGAATTATTTTTACAAAGAACCACCACAACATTTTCTTTCCCAGTCAGTACATCAAATAAACACCATCACTGTTACATTATAAAGTACATTTCAATTTACACAAAAGATCCCTTCTTAGGAGATTTGAATATGAGGTAGAGCTTAAGTGGAAGGTGTGTCGGTTAGTTGTAGAACCTATATAGATGGGTATGGGAAAATGTAGGTAGTGAGGAACATGTTAGAAATGCCAACTGCATCATTAGTTGCACATAAGGTAGGTAGTGAGGAGATTGCACAGGTTTTTAATGCAGTCCTAATAGCACCAGTTGCAATGAGGCAGGATGTGGACTTTTCATTATTGACACATCATACATACATCCTTTTTCCGATCTACAGGATTTAAAGCATACCTAGAGCAGTCAGCTACCCCTGATTGTCCAACCTCCCACACCTAAAGCATGAGGAACTACCAGGGAGAGCAGAATCTCCCCTTTACCACCCGTGTTTCCAATCAGGCTTTCCTCTTCCCTACCAAATCTTCCCATTCCTCCCCAGTCCCTTCCTCTGCCCATTCATTGAAAGGATTGTATTTCTAGAGCCATTAGATTAGATTCAGAATATACAGATGTTTTTCTTTCTGTCTTGGACAGCAACATAATGATTTGCAACAGAAACCAATCCAGGAAGACCACTAGTTGGCCATCCTATGAGGAGGGCTCACAGCTTGGTCGATAGACCCTAAAGAAACAAAGAGCAAACAGTTTCTTTTGCATTTTAAATAGCATTAGCAATACCACAATAACAATCAAACACATCTTTCAAAGATTAAGATAATCTGCATGCAATTCAAATCTTGTTGTTTTTGCAATAATTATTCTTGGTCCAGTCTGTTTTCACTCTACATACCTCCGTAAAACCATTCAACATGCATCTCTAGCAGCAATAAAAGCAGCTACATCTATAGGTGCTTGTCATGGACAATTTGCCTTTTCTAATAAGCTATCTTTCACTTTGCTTGGTATAATATTACGTAACATTTGATTAACATCAGCCAAGTTATGTCTGTAACATTCAGATATTGTTTTCATTCTATAGGAACATTTTGGAGGCTTATTTCACATATTGAGGAATTTTCATTTGATGTTTACTAAGTTGTATTGGGACCAGAGAACATGGACGGTGACTAACACTCCTACTCCAGGGCTGGCATTTTCTCAAGAGTAGAAGTGCATTAGGTTGGATATGCGCAATATCATTGGGCTCGTAACTGTCTTCCTTACTACCTGAGGAAGAACACCATTCTAGTCGGGTCTCCTTTAAGTTTTTCTTGCTCTTCACCTGCCCATCTGTCTTAGACCCTCTCAAGTAATAGTTGGACTATGATTCCGACCGCTTTGATGCGCTGGTTCTGACTGCTGGGTGTGGAGTTAAACCGCCTCTGAGTACTATTTTTGTGACAGCTTCTTGGCCAATCCTTGTGCCAGTTATGCGGTCGCTTGCCGCAGGCACAGCAATCACTCTGCTTGGTTTCCCTATATTTGCCAGTGCCCTTCCTGCTGGCCCATTGGCTGGTGTTGCTTCCTCCCTAGGTATACCTGCACGTGCACCCCCACCATTCTATGAAAGTATGAGAAACTTAAGAAACACCCAACTGATCTCCTCCTTTTCTTTAGTCACTTCAAGTTTTCAATATTAATTTTGGAATAATGTAAGGAGGTGGCAACACAGTGGGTGAACTAGGCCTAACTCTATCCATCAAATGACTAATCTGGTATCTCAGTTTCTCATGAGTGTATTTCAATCCCCACACCTCAGATTCTTGTCTATGCTTCAGCGCTTCCTCCTACCAGTTTAGAATGCCTGGCCATTGTTCTGGATTGAATTTATACTTAGAATTCTATAATCATTATTTAAGGTCATTCCAACGCCCAATGTCTAGGGTACCTTCTTCTGGAAAATACTTTTTATCCTCTGTGCTAGTGCACTTAACTCAGTCTTCACTATATCTGCACATGTTTTTCACAAACTGGTTGTGCATTGCACGGGCTGGAGTCACTTTTGCTGGGGCTTTTCCAACTTTACATTTTCCTGTCCCCATTCCCCTACTTTACCCTCATCTACAACCAAGTATACAACTTAGGGTCAGTTGGCCTTGCACCACTGCTCATCCCATGGAGGGTGTGTGCTAGAAGGGCAAGAAGAGTAAGGAGTGTATAGCAGCTCTTTCCTTTTCTTGTGTAGGGAAGTTGCAGTGCTCTTCTGCTCCATTTCACTGACCCCCCTCTAGCCTTCAGAGACCTCGCCATCTCAGCCTTTTGGGGCACGCAGAGGTTCTGGGTTAGCTAGATCAGTACACCTCTTTCAATCACATATTTTTCCACTGGGGTCTGTGTTAGGAGTCTTAGGCACTCCTAGCTCACCCTTTTCTGCACTCTTCTAGAGCCTGTTAGAGGGTACGTTATGGTTGGTCACACTCTTCTGCGTACCTCTCCCCTCTCAGAGTCTCTTTCACACTTTGCTCGGTCACTTGGCAAGAAAGAACCATGTGTTAAAATATCATAGTTTATTAAACAATTCAAAAGCATAAAAGAAAATACTTCAATTTAAGTGTTGCCCATCAACATATGGGTAAGATCAGAAATAACTGCATCAACAATGTTAAAGATCAATTGGTTCAATTCAAACAGAAATGTATATCTATAAATTAATCCATGAGCAGCCGATCAAGGGGCAGCCCTGAATTCAAGAGTGATACAAATGATAGCATTCAGAGGACAAACTTCTTATTGAGATAAAATAACAATATTCAAGACTACACATTTAAACTGAAATAAATGCAATTGCTTGGGTACAGATTACCTGAAGTAAATAATCTGACAAAGCCAAAAGGCAGAATTATTGAGTCAGATAGTCTGACAAAGTCAATGGGCAGAATCTGACAAAGGCAATAGGCAAAATTATTAAGTCAGATAGACTGACAAAGTCAATAGGCAAAATCTGACAAAGCCAATAGGCAAAATTATTAAGTCAGATAGACTGACAAAGTCAATAGGCAAAATCTGACAAAGCCAATAGGCAAAATTATTAAGTCAGATAGACTGACAAAGTCAATAGGCAAAATCTGACAAAGCCAATAGGCAAAATTATTAAGTCAGATAGACTGACAAAGTCAATAGGCAAAATCTGACAAAGCCAATAGGCAAAATTATTAAGTCAGATAGACTGACAAAGTCAATAGGCAAAATCATTAAGTAGGAGCATTATCACCTTGGCAATAGGAGCTCTGGGCCCAGTCAGGAGCGATTGATCAGTCGGGAACCCTCACACGGCACCTGGGTGCTGGTTTGAAGAGAATTCGAAGCCACACCCTGGGTGCAGCTGTTTTATATGTTTGAATGCAGAAGTTTTATCATCTCTGACGTAGGTCCTGACGCAGCCCTTGACCGCCCTCTTACAGTAACTATGGAAAATTCCACACTTAGAACTGTGAAGTGGTATCATGGTGAAATTAGGGGCTTTTGACAGGTGGTCAGTGCTCCTGACCGCAAAAAGTAAACAAAGGATAATTTTTACCATAAGAAAGCTCAGAGTTAACATTTTAATACATTAATTCTTTGTCACGTAGCCGTCTTTCACCGCTTCGATTAAGCAAGCGCGGAAAGTTTCATAACTAAAAATATTGCAAATGTACTTGTGAAACCGCCAGATGTACCAAAAATGTCCTACGTGTGTGTGCTAATCTAATTCTCGTAACTGTGGAAATTTACAAGGGGGGGGAGAGTTTGTCGCGGAGGATGGCGCAGGCCGCTGCTGTCAGGTTAGTGAAGTCTATGAGACCAGTTTTTATGATAATAGGATACCCTGACTGTATTGGGCCTATACATATCTCTTACAAAGGTATGGTTGGTCTTGTATGTAGGTCTGTGAGAAGGTGAACTTGGGCCTATGTGTGGATTTGTAAGAAAGTGAAGGACCGTGGACAACTTAAAGACCCTTTATCTAGGCCTCAGTGGTGGGGCTTATCTAGGGATGCCAGGTTTGAAGGGTATTGCAGAATGGGGTGTGGGTGTCTGTTAGATGGTAAAACGGGACCCTCCTACACATCCCTTCTCTTGTTCATTATTGAACACGTCTGTGACACAGTACTTTGCTGGACCCTCAGGGGCTTGGTGCATACCGAGTGGGTCACTAATATACATGCATGCTGTCTGTGGTGGCAATTCTGGTGTTATAGTAACGTATTCTCCCCCATCCTCGGGAGCTAACTCCTCATACCCGTTAATGTCATGCTCCTCCCTTAAGGCGTATCTAGGTGGTGGAACCGGTGGAGCTGTAGGTGTGTTTGAAGAGGCATGAGGGGCAGGTTGTTCTAAGAGTTGCACATGGATCTGCCCATTCCCATCCCCGGGAGCACGGTCCATGTCCTGATACTGTGCATTGTTATTAATTCCAGTGTGAACGTAATTCATTCCTACTGCTTTGGTGCTGCATCTGTTGACACATTTAATTACTAGCTGTGCACCGCAACACATTAACAGGACAACACAACAAATAGGTAGCACAATTTTCAAGATAGCAGATAGCCATGAAGGCATCCAGTTCAAGTTGAACCAGTCCGTGATAGGATCTGCAGCGGCACCGCTTTCGTCACGCATCTTTTTTCCCAGATTGCCCAAGTCCTCAATGGCCTTAGCGAGCGACCCGTTTGCGGCATCATTAGCCGGTATGAAAGTGCAGCAGCTCTTTCCGATGGCACTGCATACACCACCCTGCATAGCTGTGAGTTGATCTAGAACATATCTATGCTCTAGAACCATAAGCCTTAAAGGCCTTAACTCTTCCTGTATGGCGTTGAACCCATCTCGGGTGTTATTTATCAGAGTCATTAGTTCGTATCGTGTGACCTGTAGCCACCGGGCATTAGCTGATGTTTGCCAAAGGGGCCACAGGCCTCCAAAGAATTCCTGGGCACCATTGAACAGGCGAAATTCTTCAGGAATTTCGGCGAAGGCATCGTTAGCGAAGTATTGAGCCTTCCGTCGGTGCCGGTGAAGCAGGGTGACGTCATTTGTCATGGGGTGCTCAAATACTTGAGAGATGTTGGATGCCGGGACAACGAGATACAGCTCGTGCATGGTAACCATGGTGCATAGGCCCTTCCATCGAGGAGGCAACTGGGGGTAGATGCGTTCTCCACATGCCCAAAAGATGTCCATGAGGCTGGCGGTGCCGTCTTGGAGGTCCAAATTAAAAATTGTTGTGTTACAGTTTGTGTTGCTGCCCACAGGGCGAGTACCGTTACCTAGGAAGCAAAGAAGAGGATGTTTTAGTTTATATGCTCTCTTCCATTTGTAAGCTGTTCCCTTCCCAAAGGTGTACCGTCTAGTTTCCTCTGCCCACACCTCCTCACACTGAGTCTCAACATCCCAATCAATATTCTGTTGATATTCTGTTTTTGCAAAGGGTTCTCCCAAGGAAGCTGCCTTACATACCAGGGCGTCTGGGCCGTGCCATTTGTTATCAAAATACACATGGGCCTGCAAGAGCAGCACAGACCTATATTGACATGGACAGTTGGCAACGTGTGAACTGTTATTTTCGTGTATCGGGGGTTTGTTATGGAGTTGTTTGTTTATTGTCTCCTTACATAGTGCCGGGGGGGATGTGAACATAAAAAACCCTGATGCTTTGAATTCATGCTCATGAGTTGTGAGCGGTGTCTCCCATCTAGGTGATTCCCATCTATACAAATTCTTATTTTCTGTCTCGAATTGCAATGCATCAGTGACAACCATGTGTGTTAGATAGTTAGAATCCCACGCGGTGGTGTTTACAAACACAGTGTCTATCTCTGCTGAGAAAAGCTGTATTTGGCCGTAGATACGGCAAAGAAACAAATGGAGGAGGCATTTGGCCGTTGGGGGTGGTATTTCTTGTGGGAACACCATTTTGTCTGCGCCAACTGCATGCGGGATGTGTGAGCACACAAAGCATGCTTCTTTTGTTACCTTTTTCCCTATTTGAGACATGTGCCGGTACCACATGTTATCTAGCAGGGCACTATGGGCTTCATGGTCTTTATTAAGTGTGTCAGGACGTATGGAGTGGAAATCAGGTCTGGGATGTTGGCGTGCAATGTGGACCATCGTGTCCTGGAGAGCGGTGGCCAAATCTTGTTTGTCATTATCTCTTGTTGGTCTATGACTCCTCCAGAACCTTGGTCTACCTCTTCTAAATCTGCGAATGTTGCGGGAGTTGGGACTGCGGTTCACTGGGGGACCTACTGTAATCTCTAGGAGCCTATCCCACGGAGTAGTAGTAATACTTGGGTCTGAGGCAGTAGCTATGCGTGTGGGGTGTGTACTAGTGTGTGCGCTACCAGTGGTATACTGTGGAAGTGATGGATCTTCAGTGTGGTGCGGGGAGTGTTCTTGTGCAGTTGTAATTTCTGTAATTTCTGGCACAACTGGTTGTTTTGAGAATGGTGCAGTAATATTAGCAGAGAGATGTGGCTTAAAAGTTACAATATAAAACAGATACCAATTAAGTGCGGCCAACGTTATAGTGGAAAAAAGGCAAAATGTTAAAACAAATAAAATACATAACTTTGCATTTCCATTAAGGTCCTCGATATTATGCTCATGGCGGTCATTATCTTCATCATCAAAGGAGGATGGAAACCCGCTGTCTTGGTGGAGCTGTACCAAGGGTATGTCCTGTCCCTCCTCTAGTCGATTGGCGGAGGTGGTGCGGGGTCCAAGCGGACGTGACTGCGATGGATCCATGCTTTTCTTTCAGCTATTCGTACTGCAGTTGGTGACGAGTCGATCACCTTGAATGGGCCCTCGAATTTAGGGTCCTTCCAGCGTCTGACGTTTTTCCGGATGAAGATCTGCGTCCCGGGACAGATTGGTGGGAGCTCAGGATCGGTGGGGCCCCTTCCCCTTTCTCTTGGATATCTGGATAGAAAGGAACTGCGCTGCGCTGGTTAGTTGGCACAGATAGTGGTAGAGTTCTGCCTTAACTATCTCAGATGATGACTCACTATCTAATTTGGGGCGTGTGGATGGAACTGTTACATTTATGGATCGTCCAGTGACAAGCTGATGGGGTGTGAGGTGATGATCCGAACTTGGGGAGTTTCTTAGTGCAAACAGTGCTATGGGCAGGCAATAAAGCCATTTCTTTCCTATTGTGGCACTTATCTTACTTATTTTGTTTTTGAGCAGGCCGTTAAGGCGCTCACAAATGCCGTTGCTTTGTGGGTGGTAAGCTGAGGTCAGCTTGTGTTTGATGCCTAGCATTGTGGTCAGGAAGGAAAAGATGGCGTTTGAAAAATGACTTCCGTTATCGGTCCGGATGGAGTCTGGGATGCCCCAGCGAGTAATGACATCACGTAATAGAAATGTGGCAGCTGCTTTGGCATCGCAGTGGACGCAAGGTCCACTTTCGATCCAGCGTGAGAATGGACATACTACCACAATGAGATAGCGATAATTTTGGCAGCGATCGATCATATCGACATAGTCAATGTGCAATTCTTTGAAGGGGCCTGATGGTCTAGGAATTGTAGAGGCAACGGTTTTGAGCGTAGGGGCTGGGGAGTATTGTTGGCAAATGAGACATTTATTAACATACAATTGTATCTGCTCATAGGCATTGGGGATGAACCAGTCTGTTTGCAAGGTGATGGACATATTGTCTCGGGTGACATGTGTGGGAAGGTGGAGTTGATCTAATGCCACTTGTAACAAAGCCTGTGGCATCACAGGTTTCCCTGTTACTGTTTGTCTGTATACGAAGTCGGCGGAGTCCTGCTGTACTCCCCTCTTCTTCCATAACTCTTTCTCTTGATCTGGTGCACTTTCTTGCATTTCTCTGAGGTGTAGTTGTGCAATATGATCGTATTGTCGCGTTTTGTCAATATCAAATGGTGTTGGTAATTGGGGTGATGTGTTTGAACTGTGTTCACTGCTGGTGTCGTGCTCTGTTGGAGGTACTGTTTGCGATAAGAGAATAGGGGCAAGTTGGACTTCCGGTGCTGTTTGGATTGAGGGGCCTGTTACTATTGGGCCTCTGGCTGCAGCTTTAGCTGCCCAATCAGCCAGAGCGTTACCTCTGGAGACAAAATCTTGGCCATTAGTGTGCGCTGTGCATTTTACTACGGCTACTTCAGCTGGTAGTGTAAGGGCCTCAATAAGTTCTTCAAGTAACATTTTGTGAATGACAGGTGTACCATCTGATTTAAGGAAGCCGCGCCTTCTCCAGCGGAGGATGCTGGAGTGAGTTGTTGTGGTGACATATGCAGAATCTGAATAAATTGTAATGCGGTCCTCAGCTCCAATGTTTAGGGCAGCTATGAGTGCTACTAGTTCAGCTGCCTGGGCAGAGTAATGTGGTGGGAGCGTAAGCTGCTGTACGATGTCTAAGGAATCGGAGGAGTCATTTTGCTGTGCTTTAACTACTGCTGCTCCTGTGTATCTTATGCCTGTGTCTTGATCAATGGTAGAGGAGCCATCAACAAAGTATACAGTACTATTTGGTAAGGGATCTTCTTTGGCTGCTCCTGACTCATCTGGTGAATAAGTGGCACAATCATGGTTGTCATCATCTGAGGTGGCAATTGGATGGGCAAAAAATGTGGCGGGGTTTACGGTGTGACATTTGACAATTTTCAGAGAAGGTAATGACAGTATGACTTCGTAGCCTGACACTCTTTGCGTTGTCAGTGTTGTTTTAGCTTTCTGTATTATTGCAAAAACAGCATGTTCAGTGTACATTGTTAGTGGGGAACCCATTACAATGGGGGTACTTTTTTCAACAGCAAATGCTGCGGCAGCAAGGGCCTGTTCGCAAGGGTAATGGCCTTTCATGACAGAGTCCAGCATTCCGCTGAAATAAGCAATTGGCTTATGGCCCATGGGGTATTTTTGAGTGAGTACTGCTGTCATGACTAACCCATCACAGTGAGTGAAGAGGTAGAATTCTTTTGTGTAATCAGGTGTTCCTAACACTGGTGCATTTGTTATCTCATCTTTGAGCTGGGTGTAGGCTGTTCTCATTTCAGGTGTCCATTCAATTTTATTATGTCTGTCTTTGCCCATTTTCACAGCTTTCAGCAATGGGGCAGTTATTGTTGCGAAATCAAAAACCCATTGGCGGACATAATTAACCAAGCCGAGGAATTTTTGCATGTCCTTAACTGTCTGGGGTTCAGGAGTGCCTTTTATTGCCTCAACTCGACCTGGAGTCACTCGCCTGCCTGATGCAGACAGTAGCTGTCCTAGGTAGTGTACCTCCTCCTGACAATACTGTAATTTTTGTTTGTCAACTTTATATCCTCTTTGTGCCAGCGTGGTGAGTAAGAGGATGGTGTCTTTCCTGCATTGCTGTTCGGTGGGGCTGCAAAGCAGTATGTCATCGACATATTGCAGTAAGGTGCTGTTACATTGGAAATTGGACAAGTCTTCTTTGACGACCCTGTTAAAAACACTAGGGGACTCACAGTACCCTTGAGCTAACCTTGTGTACGAAAATTGCACATTTCTGAATGAGAACGCCAGGAGGTATTGACTGTCTGGGTGCAAAGGAATGCTGAAAAAGGCATTTTTCAGGTCGATGACAGAAAAGTACTGTGCATCCGGGGGGACATTGGTGAGAATGACAGAGGGGTCTGGGACAATAGGGAATTCTGGTACTACTATGCTGTTAATTGCGCGAAGATCGTGTACCAAACGCCATTGATTTGTCTTCCCCTTCCTCACAGGAAAAAGGGCTGTGTTACACGGAGAGATACAAGGATAAATTACTCCCTGTTCTAGTAATGCCTGTATAGTGGGGGCTATGCCCTCCTCTGCTGCTTTAGACAAGGGGTACTGTTTTATTCTGGGCAGGATAGCACCTTGTTTGAGTGTTATCTTAAATGGCCTGGCAGATCTAATAAGGCCCACATCATTTGGGCCTGTTGTCCAAAGATGTGCTGGTACCTGAGCCAAATCGGCTTCTCGCACAGAATCATAGTCGGGGGTGATCGTTGGTGTTCTAATTTCCATTATCACTGAGACGGGCACATTGTTATCATAGATAATCTCCGTTTTAGAATATTCCTCAGGGGATCCAAACAGCTGAGCATCTGAAATGTGTCTGACCAATCCTTCCTGTTCAAGGAAGATGACACAAGCCCATGTGTGGGCATTGTCATCGCATGCCAGGAAAGCACCATAGGTGGGTGTTATTTCAAGGGCGCAGATGTCAAAAATCAAGTTTTTATCTAATGCCGGTGAGTCTGGTACTTGGGGTCTAAAGAGAAATTCTTTTGGTAGCTGAACTGTGCGACCTCGTAATTCGGGAGTGGTGGCGACAATTGTGTGGACAGCTGCAGAGAAGGCCTGCTCATTGACTGGGCGTGCTCTGACTTGGCTATCTAAGGAAGACTGTGCAGTGACTGCCATCATCCTAGTTAGTGGAGTACCTGGAATGGAGCAAATCATTGTTCCATTGTCATCAAAGTGGATGGTCATGTTTAGTTTGGCCATGAGGTCGCGTCCTAAAAGATTGACTGGGGAGCTGGGTGAATAGAGCAGAGGCTGCTCCACTGTATGGCCTCCTATCTCCATTGAGACTGGCTTGGTGAAGGGGACCCTTGCTATTGCCCCAGAAAATCCCTGTGTGTCCGCTGTTTTGGTTGAAATGGGCAGAGGGCCACCTGTAATGCAGGAGTATGTGGCACCTGTGTCAACAAGAAAACTGTATATTTTGTTATTTATCATAACACTTGCAATAGGGTCCTCTTCAGTATTGCTTGTGCATGACAAAATTGGGCACACAAGAGTTGTCTGTGGGCTGTCCTAGCCAGTGTATCCTCCATGCTGATATTGCTGGATGGTGCCCTGAGTAAAGGGGTTGCTGGAGGCAACAATTGTTCCTCCTAGAGGCACATTGTTTTGTGTTTGGGGGACCATCTGGTAAGTAGGCTGTTGCTGTGGCTGTAACTGTTGCATTGGAATCTGCATTTGTTGGACCGCTGGCTGAACCTGAAGCATTGGGGGCGCTTGGAGCTGCACTTGCTGTTGCTGTGTTGGTTGCACATATGAGTATAGTACTTGGGGCTGCTGGGGGGTGGCTGTGTGCGCTGTTGTTGTTGGAATGGTACCTGTGCTTGGTAACCAGGACGCATATATTGCTGACCCATATCGCGCTTTTTACTGTTACAGTCTCTCTGGATATGGCCTTGTTTCTGGCAATAGTAACAGATTATTGGTGGTGCCCCTTGTCCTGGCTGTTGTGGAAACCTTTGCTGTCCCATCCCTCGCCCCCTTCCTTGTCCACCCGTGTTCCAGTTCATGTTTGGTCTGTTATTGTAATAGGGCTGTATGTTGGTGCTGTACGCAGGTGGTGCTGGCATGTACTGTGTCATTGCCTGTTGTGGCTGCTGGACATACTGTATGGCTTGTTGGGGCTGAGCTTGTATGTACTGTACTGCAGGTGGTGCTTGTACCTGCTGAGGGGCAAGTTGGGTATTGCCTGCAAGAGCATTTATGGCAGCCTGAGGGAATGATGTTACTGCTGTCATTTGAGTGACGGGTGCCGCGAGCATGACTGTGTCAACATTGTCTTTTTTCTTATTTAGTTTCTGCTGTACTAGTTTGGCAGCGGCATTCTCTATTGCCAGCTGTCTAGTCTTCTCCTGTTCCTGTCTCTTTTTACAGTAATGTACAATGTGATCTTGTATCTCTGCCCATGGCTTGCATTCCATTGCTACAATGCCATCTAATTTCTCCTGCACTTCAGTTGGCAAACCTTTCTTTACTGTGTGGTAAAATAGTCTCCCATATCCTCCATTTGCGTCCCATCGTTGCCCTAACTCCTGGTGCCACTTTTCTTTCATTCTAGAAAGATAGTTGGCAGGGTCCTCATTTGGTTGCATAGTCTGTGACAACAGAGCCCCAATGTCAGGAACATCAGGGAATTTCCTGCGCAACTCAGCCCATGCTACTGTTCTAATCTCGTTGAAGGAAACACCATCATGTTTGGTGTTTGTTTTGGTAAGATTTTTATGAATACGTATAAAAAGATCTTCTGCATCTTCTCCAATGAGGGAGATCAGCAGGCTTTTTACATCTCCGATTGCTATGATTTGGCCTGTGGTGCAATTTTCAAAAGCTGCAATCCATTTTCCCGCACCCTCTGTGAGGGGTGGGAGCAGCTTTTTGACATTTTCTTTGTCTAATGTAGACCAGGGGATATAGATGGGGGATCAATGATGTTTTTATAGAGCAGTGGCATCTGGCGTGTTACCCCAGGGCGTTGCGCTGTGGGTCCTGTAGAATCATACTGGCGAGCATATCTCTGCCAGACTTTGAGGCTCTCCCTCATGTAGTCATAGTCCCAATCCTGATCTCCTAATCCTTTGAGGATGCATTCAACTGCTGTGGCCATGTACTGAGGTTCAAAAGAGCCTTCCCTTGGCCAAGGGCGCATTTGTGGCGCCAAGGGCTCTGACCAACCAGCCAAATCGTCTGTAAAAGGGTTAACTGCATAATCTGAACCTTCCCCCAATGTCACTATCTCATTGGGAGTGAGGTCATTACTAGCTTTTGGTGGAAGTGGTCTACTGAGATACATCATGTTACGTCTATTTTTCATCCTAATGGTGCGTAAGGAAGCGGAGCCCGAGACGTCATATAGTATGTCGTCGGGGCATCCATGTGTCCCCAAGATTTTAAGTCTCTGTGCCTCGGTGGTCCTTTCCTTTCTTCTTACCACTGGGTCTTGTTCCTGTGGGTGTTCACAATATATTGGGATCTCACCAAACAGTGGATTGTGGCCTACTAGCACCAGTGGGCGTGTCTTCTCCCGTTCTAATGCTGTTGGGGATTGGTGGGCTTGGTGTGTGTTGGAGACTGTTTGTGTCATTCCAGAGGCGGCAGCGTCACAGTGGTGGGGACGCTCCTCATGGAGATATTGCACATTCCCTTCCCCATTCCCGCTGATAATTGTCTGTGGGTGGTGCTGGACGAGGTGGTGTCGCGTGGGTGAGGGTGGTGCTGGAGAGCTGGCCTTAGTGATCATGTCTGTAATGCTTTTGTTCATGTTCTCTAATTTAAATGACAAGCGTCTCATTGTTTTTATCTGTTCTGTGTGGCTAGGTGATTGATGCATGTATGACTGTTCTTCTTCAAGGTGCTGTGGTGAAATACTTTCCAGGCTGGTGCTTTTGCTCAAGTCTGCATTTTGTCTATAATTGCCATATGAGGAGGGAAGACCTGTGAGGGGGGCATGCTGTCCCTCAGTTATGCACAGCAATGGTGGTGTGGGGAACTCAATGAGCTGCCGCTGCTCTGTCATAAGGCCAGATCCTGGTACTTCAGCATGGGGGGCAGCAGCCATGAAAGGCATGTTACTTTGCAATTGGGGGTGCGAATTTGAAACCAGGTGTGTATTGGTGTGGTGAAATATATTGGGGTCATGTTGTTGTTGAGTGTCAATGTCACGGAAGGGGTTTGATTTAGAGTATTGTTTAGTGCTGAGATCATGGGTAACAATAACAGGTGAACGCGAGGGACAGGGCAGGGCTTGAAAGATGGAGTCATGCGAGTGGCGAGATGATGTCTGAGAGACAGAGTTAGAGCCTTCCTCATCGTCTTCACCTGGGCGGGGGTGTGCAGTATTGACTGTTGGTGTAAATTTTAGTGATAGCTGTGCATCTATGAAGCCTGGGATCCCTGATACCGCTGTCTCCCTTACTGTACCGTTGGGGAGAGGCAGGTGTATGCTGCGCAGGTCTGTCAGGTCGGGGTATACATCCCCGGGGGCATGGGTGGGGTCAGTGGTCTGTTCATGTGGTGGTACGGGTGACTAGGTGACGTGTGGGAAGCCTGAAATTCCTCAACCTGTGTGACGTGTAATTCTGGGCCGAGGTGCGGTGAGGAAGATGCCTCGTTGGATAATGGCTGAAAACCTGCAGCCGGGGACTCATTAGTGGTGACTGGTAGTTCCAATTGCTCCTTACTAGTCATCTCAGTATACATACCGCTAACGTGATAAGGTGGTGGGGGCGGAGCATTGGGTACAACCGGTGATGTGGGGTCAGAGTGTGTTTGAACCTTATCTTTAAAAATGCGCCAAAGGTCTAAAGTAGCCTTTCTCCTCTGTAGTTTAGTACCGGAGTACTTTGTGTCTAGAAAGGTGGTGGCATGCTCCAATATTATAGGGTCAAAGCTTCCCTCTGACGGCCAAGGATGAGTCATCTTTGTCGTATGCTTATGAAGCTCACGGCAGTGCTTTGAGATATGGTGTTCTTGACCTCCAAATGTTCTTAAGACATGTTGGAGTGGAGTCGCCATTTGGGTATGCGTAATCGTAGGCGCTTCAGGCAAGGCCTAAATTACAGGAGCGCTTTTTCTCAGGTGCTAGGGACAATGTCTCTGATGAGTTCTTGCTGTACTGCCTGAATGACAATGTCATATACCCCGTCCTGTAGGTCCCGCTCTTGTGCTGAAGTATAAAGAGGGAAGCGAAGCTGGCCGTCAAAGCAGGCTTCAGCAATATAACTCTGGAGTGGGTGCCTTGGCCATGTGCTAGATAATATGGCAGTCAGTAGCGATCCATGGGGACGTATAATGAAGAAGATGTGAAAGTGGGTAGAAGTTTTATACACAGTAGAGCTCAAAATGCCATTCATGAATGTTGTTTTAAAAATACAATGTGTTTGAGGATGAAAGTCAATTTTTGTTGGAAAGGGATGCACTTAGATGTCAGGCGAGTATTCAGCGGTAGGAGAGTGAGTGTCAAGGGTAGGGGTAGGGACGTCTTCTACTAGCTCCTCTCCTATGGCGCTAATAATAAAGTGACACAGTGCTTTCCTCAAGTCCTGTTCGTCTGGTCCGGTGTATATCCCGTTGGGGGAGAAATCAGGAAATTGGAGTTGGTTGTCAGAGAGAGATGCAATGATCTTGCTCTGCAGTGGGTTGCGGGGGTAGGATGATGTTAAGGTAGTAGGTATCCCTAAGCCTGGTGCTATTAAGCGAATGCGTATGTAAATATAATCTTTTGTTTTATGAACAGAGGTACTCAGGATCCTGTTCATGGGGACTAATAATAATTGAAGAGACTTAGAGTGTTTCCTAAAGTGTCAGTGCTTGCAATGTTTTTGTTCTTTGACTTTAGTGACAATGGGGTGTGGAAAAGCTGGTGCAAGCGAAAGCGTTATTTGCTGTGCTTGAGTATAATCGATCCCTAGGGCTTGAAATATAGTGAGAAGGACAGTGTTTGCTAAAGGTGTGACGTAACAAAAGGACGATGGGTGACCAGTGGAGAGACCTACCACGTTGTTGTTCACTAAATACACGATGATGGGAGAGGCTGTAGTATCAGGGGATGGGTCATTCATTCCCTATAATGAGTGGAAGTGCGGAGATGGACAAGTCGGGGGTTGCGCAGTGGGAACGTCAGGTGCAGGGACCTGTAGGTCTACTGAGTAGTCCTGCAGGAGTGCCACAAGGAGTGGGGACTCATCAGCTGAAGACAATGATTGAGGGTGAGCACTACTAGATGCTGATGCTGTGGGAGATGCAGGAGCGGAAAGACGAGGGAGTGTTGCTTCTTCAGAAAGTGCCGTAGAATGTGCGGAGTTAGACTCGTCGTCTGTGTGAATGACGGGGGGAGAATTAGCAAAGTAAACAGAGGAACTCAATGAGGGTGGGGAGGATGAAGAGGAATTAGAGGAATGGCCAGGCCACAGCAGATCCGGGCGGGTGGTATCTGGTGGAGGCAGTGGCTGGGAGGAGACGTTAAATGAGGGCGGATAGTCTACGAGAGACAGAAGGGCAAGGCGTAGCTCAGTGGTGGGGGTAAAGGTGACCCCTAAAGTATTCCAAGCGGCTGCAAGAATGTCACTTTGATGGCGTGTAAGAGGGGTAAAGCGGTCCAGGGAGGTGTGATAGACAGCAGTGGCCGTACCACGGACTGAATGAATGAGAAGACTTATGATCTGTGGGGGGTCAAGGGACATAACGGGGTAATAAAAAGGGGCCAATACAAGAGGAGTGGGGATACACCTCCACCCCTCCTTTTGGCTACCACTTGACGCAAGGCAAGAGGCAGACAAAATGTGTGAGAGACAGAAAAGAGGCGCAAAGTGCGTGCAATGAGGGCCGAAAAATAATGCAACTACTTAGCGGGATCGCAGCTAAAATTAAAAAGGCAAAGCAATCCAGACAACAGCTCCCTAGCGCAGTCGCCGCTAAACGGAAGAAAGTGCGTGTCTTGGCAACTGAGCACCAAAGTAACTGGCAGTCTGCCACTCGGCTATGTTCGGAAGAGCTGGCAGAACGGCAACAACTGGGGGGGGCTAGCGTGGAACAACAGGCAGAACTATCATCAAAAAGATGAGACACAAAAAACAGACACAATGAACAAAAAATAAACAATTATTAAATAAATGAAATGCATTTCTGAAGAAAAACGAAAACCATCAATGTGAGGAAGAGCAGAGAGCGAGGAAACAAAGAGAAAAAGGCGGGGCTAGGGGAGCTGCAGGGCAGCTGCGATCGTTCGACAGAGACTTCCTCTTTCTGCGAAGGCAGAGAGCCGAAGAAGGCTGAAGGCACGACAGAAAGTGACAAACGATCTGAAACAGGAAGTTCCTCAATCTGGAGTGGCGCAGCTAACAAATGAGAAAAGCGCCTACCAGAGACCGAAAAAAACTTAAGAGACAGAAAGAGAAGAGTACCCAAGCAGTGCAGGAGAGAGTCAGAAAGGGACCAATCAGAGAGGGTGAAGAATGAATGTGTGAATACACCCATGAACATCACTTACAACGGTGGGCAGACCACACCCCAAGAGGACCCGAGGGCAGGACAACAGTCACTGAAACCAAAGAACCTCAGAACCACAAATGCATGACCACCGCATACCAGAACGTGGGCAGCCAGCCACGGAGAAACTCACCAAGTGAGAACAAACACACGACGCAAACCCCAAATATCAGCCACTACTGATAGCAAAATCGAAAAAAAACAAACACACAAATTATGCGGTAAAGACCTCAAATGCATGTATCAGGCAGCAAACACACGCCAAAATGCGGCCAGTCACATAAGAGAGCTGGCACAGGACCCAAACATCAAATAGCAACCACAAATGGCAAAACCGAAAGAAAAACCAAACATACAAATTATGCGGTAAATATCTCAAATGCATGTATCAAGCAGCAAATACATGCCAGAATTCGGCCAGTCACATAGGAGAGACTCGGCACAGGACTCAAACCCCAAATAGCAACCACAAATGGCAAAACCGAAAGAAAAACCAAACATACAAATTATGCGGTAAATATCTCAAATGCATGTATTAAGCAGCAAATACATGCCAGAATTCGGCCAGTCACATAGGAGAGACTCGGCACAGGACTCAAACCTCAAGCCATACAATTAAAAAGAAACACAATAAAAAATAAACACACAAATTATGCGGCAAATACCTCAAATAACAATATACATGAAAAAAGGCAAATACACGACTCATATGGCAACAGAATAATAAGAAAGGTGAAGAGACCCCACGCAGAAAGAAAGCAAAACGAAGTATAGGACAGCAGAGAGGGAAGGACCAAAAAGATGCCTCACAAAATATGACCAGCCACAGAGGACGTCGTGGCAAGACAGTCAGCCACAGGGGAACAAGAGAGCAGACACAGGGGAAACCCCAGAGGACACGACAGCCGGGACGGACCACCCCACAAGCCACAACCTGAGGTAAATCCAAGGAAGAAAAACAAAACTATCCCTGACTTACCCAGGCGGGCGGGGGCAGCGGAGCGTCCGAGGCGCAGCCTGGAGGGGAAACCCGTGCGTGAGTCTCAAGACCACACCGTGGATGACTCGCCGACCGAGACCCTCGTTCGTGATCGCCACTTTGTTAGAGGGTACGTTATGGTTGGTCACACTCTTCTGCGTACCTCTCCCCTCTCAGAGTCTCTTTCACACTTTGCTCGGTCACTTGGCAAGAAAGAACCATGTGTTAAAATATCATAGTTTATTAAACAATTCAAAAGCATAAAAGAAAATACTTCAATTTAAGTGTTGCCCATCAACATATGGGTAAGATCAGAAATAACTGCATCAACAATGTTAAAGATCAATTGGTTCAATTCAAACAGAAATGTATATCTATAAATTAATCCATGAGCAGCCGATCAAGGGGCAGCCCTGAATTCAAGAGTGATACAAATGATAGCATTCAGAGGACAAACTTCTTATTGAGATAAAATAACAATATTCAAGATTACACATTTAAACTGAAATAAATGCAATTGCTTGGGTACAGATTACCTGAAGTAAATAATCTGACAAAGCCAAAAGGCAGAATTATTGAGTCAGATAGTCTGACAAAGTCAATGGGCAGAATCTGACAAAGGCAATAGGCAAAATTATTAAGTCAGATAGACTGACAAAGTCAATAGGCAAAATCTGACAAAGCCAATAGGCAAAATTATTAAGTCAGATAGACTGACAAAGTCAATAGGCAAAATCTGACAAAGCCAATAGGCAAAATTATTAAGTCAGATAGACTGACAAAGTCAATAGGCAAAATCTGACAAAGCCAATAGGCAAAATTATTAAGTCAGATAGACTGACAAAGTCAATAGGCAAAATCATTAAGTAGGAGCATTATCACCTTGGCAATAGGAGCTCTGGGCCCAGTCAGGAGCGATTGATCAGTTGGGAACCCTCACACGGCACCTGGGTGCTGGTTTGAAGAGAATTCGAAGCCACACCCTGGGTGCAGCTGTTTTATATGTTTGAATGCAGAAGTTTTATCATCTCTGACGTAGGTCCTGACGCAGCCCTTGACCGCCCTCTTACAGTAACTATGGAAAATTCCACACTTAGAACTGTGAAGTGGTATCATGGTGAAATTAGGGGCTTTTGACAGGTGGTCAGTGCTCCTGACCGCAAAAAGTAAACAAAGGATAATTTTTACCATAAGAAAGCTCAGAGTTAACATTTTAATACATTAATTCTTTGTCACGTAGCCGTCTTTCACCGCTTCGATTAAGCAAGCGCGGAAAGTTTCATAACTAAAAATATTGCAAATGTACTTGTGAAACCGCCAGATGTACCAAAAATGTCCTACGTGTGTGGGCTAATCTAATTCTCGTAACTGTGGAAATTTACAAGGGGGGGAGAGTTTGTCGCGGAGGATGGCGCAGGCCGCTGCTGTCAGGTTAGTGAAGTCTATGAGACCAGTTTTTATGATAATAGGATACCCTGACTGTATTGGGCCTATACATATCTCTTACAAAGGTATGGTTGGTCTTGTATGTAGGTCTGTGAGAAGGTGAACTTGGGCCTATGTGTGGATTTGTAAGAAAGTGAAGGACCGTGGACAACTTAAAGACCCTTTATCTAGGCCTCAGTGGTGGGGCTTATCTAGGGATGCCAGGTTTGAAGGGTATTGCAGAATGGGGTGTGGGTGTCTGTTAGATGGTAAAACGGGACCCTCCTACAAGCCTTCTGCTCTATGCTGTGGATTACATAACACTTTTAACCCCTAACATCCTGGGACTCCCCCTGGTACCTACCCAAGCCATTTATCTTGTTATCACATGTCCAGATGACAATTTCAGTTATCAGTATTAAACGTTATACAGTCGATGAACACAATCAGACTTCGCATTATATACATTTAGAAGCACAGTAGAACTGTCTCACCTGATTGGTGAACGTAACACTGGGCTGTCCTCCACTAATTTCCCCTGAGAGTCCTCCATTTTACATTTGTCTCACCAGGGATTGTTATGTGGAATCCAGTCAAGTTCTGCTCCCCACATCTAATCAAACTCAGGCACTTACTTCTCAGCTCTGTTAAAGAAAATCTGTGCACGGACCAACAGAAGTTGTAAAGGGTTTATTAATTAAAAAAAATAGTTACCTGTAAATAATATTTTGCCATCTAGGAGCTCCCACAGCAATTGTAAAATGAGCATTCTGTCTCAGCAAATGCGAGGCACAATTTTTATTTTTGTAAGTATTTCTATTGCCATTTTCACCGTATTGTGCATTCACATATCAGAATAATACATCCATATAGATTTTGCATCATGCCTTCCCAGGGTGCGGCACCTCGATAAATCCAAGGCATAGTTTCAAAGTAATCATCAATATATTATTGATCACATTTCCACTGCCTCTCATCATGCTCATCCCCATCACCAGGACCTGTTCAACAATAATGTGCAGCATCCAATCGTGCAGTATGCATCGACTGATAGAAAAACACTAAAAACAATATTATAACCAACAGTGAAATCAGCGGGTTCCAAGTGAGCTGTCATTCAGCACAACTAACAGGGTAGAGTTCAGAGGACATAGTGCCAATATAGGCAACTCACCCCCAACATGGAAACACAGCAATAAATAACCACATGAGACTTGTTTGTGGGAAAACATTTTGCTGCAGGTTTATTTCATACAAGAATTATGCCAACGTGGTGGGTTAACTTACGGGTGATCCAAGTGCAGGCAGCGGTGACTAACCTAAGCTGCCCTGCCAGCCTGATGAGCCAACTACACCGTGGCCAACCCAATTGGTGCTACTTTTTACTGGGGATTATCCCCCTTAAATACCATGGACCACCAGTCAGTTCTATAGGATTGGGCTCATGCACACTCACCGTGTCGAGCATCAGCACACCCAAGGTACCGACCTCCACAGTTACATGCAACCAATCACAGCGGCATCCCCTTCCTGCAGCTCCTGCCATGCCCCCAAGCCTTCCCCTAAGCACCGTTCCATTGTCATTTCCAAATCCTGGGCTCTCCGAGAGTTAGCGACTTTGGCTCCTGGGATTCTCAAAGGCATCTGGCACTGCTGCTCAAAGACTTGCTATCGGCCGTCTCCTTACTCCCCCTGTTTCCTCTCTATGGAGTGCCTGGTCCTCCACCTGGGTACACTCACTGACAATGGCCTCCCATCGGGCTATCACCGGGCCAACCGCCGACTCCCATGTCATGGAGATCTACCTCTTGGCCAATATAAAGGCAAGATCAAGGAACTGATTCCCCACTTTCTTGGGTTTGGGCGTAAAAGGATCCCAGCAAACGTACTTCAAAGGTACATGGCACACTACGGTTGAGCATCTTGTTCAGCCTTTGCACCACCAAAGTCCAAAACATCCTTACAGGAGCGCAGGACCAGGCCATATGGCAAAAAATCTGCCTCCATTAGCACACAACGGGGGCAGCATTTAGCCTCCCCCCCATATATTGCAGTCAGCTTCTTCTGGGTGAGATAGGTTGGATGGAGGTAGTTAAATTAGATCACTTTAACAGTGATCCCCAAAGACTCTCTGTGGATAAGCCGACATTTTTGCCCATTCCTGATCTGAAACCTCCCTGTCAAATGTGCCATTCCATTTCTGTCTGAGAGTAATCAAAGGCTTCCGCACCATCCCGTTAAGGGCACCATACAACCATTTTATGAGGTGTCTACTCTTTCCCATAGACAACAATAAATGTAAGACATTATGCGTCTGGGGTTCGCCCACTCCTAGTTAACGCAATCTAGGCCATAATGGGGAGCCGTAGTTGTCGCCAAAAGGCCACTCAACTCCACAAGGAGCGTAACACAACCCCCAGATTGCCCTCCTGCAGATCTTTCAGGGTATGATAAATTTGAATCCCCAGATAAGGGAACTTTGAAGGGGCCCAGCTGATCTCTGGCACCAAAGTCCGCGGCTGGCTCGAGCTCTGGGAAAACACACTGTTGGACTTGGCCCTTTTTTGGCTAAAGTTCCCTAAACTTTTTGCCTTCCCCTAGACCTTTTTTCTGACATAGTGTTGCCAACTTAGATGCTTTGGGCACTTTGCCACTGCTGATCAGTGTCAAAGTGCAAGTGCTCCATGGATAAAGTGTTATGATAATTGGTTGACCATAATTGGTATGTTTGCCTTACTAGTAAAGTCCCTAGTAAAGTGCACTATGTGTGCCAGGGCTGGTAATGCAAATGCTATTGGTGGGCCTGCAGCACTAATTGTGCCACCCACACAAGTAGCCCTAAAGAGAGAACTCAGGCCTGCCACTGCAGTGCCTGCGCGCAGTTTGCTAACTGCCATGTTGTCCTGACAAGTGCACCCACTTGCCAGGCCTTACCCTTCCCTACCATGCACATCAGACACCCCTATAGTAGGCCCAAGGTACCCCCTGGGCAGGGTGCAGTGTCTGTGAAAGGTAGGACATGTACTGAGGTGTGTACCATGTCCTAACAGTGAACTACTCTCCATTTCGTTTTTCACTGTTGCAAGGCCATCTTGCCCATAGGACAGAATGGGGAAGGCTGTGTAATATGTTTCCAGCCTATCTTCCCATAGGCTTAAGATGGAGAGGTGAAGTTTAGTGTGCCTGAACTCACAATTTAATAACACATCTTTTTGTGAAGCTGGTTTTTGAATTGTGAGTTTAGAAACCACGCTTTTAGAAGTGGCTGGTTTTTTGTTCTAACAATGCTGTGTGTCTCTGCCTGGTTGTGGATTGACTGTCTGGATTTGAATGTGATAGGATCTGGGAAATGTCTTGACCCAGGGGAGGGGTAGGTGAGACAGCAACAGGCTGACCTGCATCTGGAGTGTAGGGGGGAAGAGTAGCCCCCTGGAGGTGAAGAGGCCTGGGCTTCTGCCATAAAAGAATGGCTCCCCCTCCTGCTGAGTGATTGAGGAACCAGACCCCCACTATCAAAGGAAGAAGGTGCCGCTGGTGGGAAGACACCCAGAACTGGTTTGGACAGGGTTCAGTGCCCCCTGAACAGAAAGACTTCAAAGACATTTAGGGGTATAACTATGAGAGCTGAAGCCCCTGAACGTTGGACTGATCAAGACTGAAAAGGATTGAAACTACTTCGTGGTCAAGAGGAACCTCTGCCAAGGAAGAACAGCTGAAAAGACTGAAGAGAAGGACTGACCCTTGCTGTGTGTTCTGGGGCTGGCCTGCAGTTTGCTGATTTAACTAAGGAGAGGCTAAGGGACTTTGCTGTGTGCTGTGTCCCCCTGCTTGAAAGGACTTTGCTGTGTGCTGTGTCCCGAAGTAACTATTCTCCAAGGGCCCGAGGAGAGCTGGCTCCCTGTTGTGGAAATTCAGGAACATCAAAGGTTCCAAGTGTGTCTCAGCGGCGCTGTGTGTGCGTGCTTTTTGCAGCCTGAGACCTTCGTAAGCATTGCACCGGGACTGTGTGGCCCGAAACCCAACCAAGTCTCAGCGACGCTTTGTGCATGTGCGTGTGCAGCTTGAGACTGCCGTGGGGTCTGTGGTACTGGTTGGAGAGTGCCCCGTGACTGCAGTGCCCCCGCAGCATAAATCATCGTCCACGCTGCTGTGTAGCTGTTTGTGGCCCGAGCAGTCATCGTAACGGAGGCTGCGGATCAAGATCGTCCGCCGCCGGCCCGAGCCGCAACGTGCTGAAGGACTTTGTAAAGTTAAGGAAGTCGCGAGGTAATCGTGATCGTCGAGCGGCCCGGACCTGCCCGGCAGTACCGGGGCCGCCCTCGGAATTTCAGGACTGTTGTCTGTGGTTGGGGCCTAGTGGTGCCCGCGCTAATTGCGTCGATTGGCCTGGTATTATTCCTGCATTACGAACTGCCTTATTAAGAGCATTAGGGATTGTATTATTCCTGCATTACGAACTGCCTTATTACGTGCATTAGGGATTGTCTTATTCCTGCATTACGAACTGCCTTATTACGTGCATTAGGGATTGTATTATTCCTGCATTACGAACTGCCTTATTACTTGCATTAAGGAGTGCGTTATACTTGCATTACGAACTGCCTGATTACTTGCATTGAGGATTGCATTATTCTTGCATTACGAACTGCCTGAATACTTGCATTGAGGATTGCATTATTCTTGCATTACGAACTGCATTAGTCTGATAATACGAACTGCAGTACGAACTGCATAGCATTGCATTAGGACTGCATTTGAACATCGTGAACTGCTCATTAACCCCTTCGATGCTCATGACGGAGCGGTTCCGTGATGAGCATCGGTTGGGCTGTGCTCATGACGGAACCGCTCCGTCATGGCACCCACCCAAAGGGGGAGCGCTGGCGCTCCCCCCATGGCCAGCCCAACATGTCGGCACCAAGGGGGATGGCAGCGGAAGAGCTTCCGCTGCCACCCCCGACCCCCCCTCGGCGATCCTGTGACGTCAGCGCGCACAGCGCACGCCGACGTCATCAGGAAGCGCTGGGACGCCTGGAAGCCATTTGCTTCCAGGCGTCCCAAAGGCAGGGTAAGTCTTTGTGCTCCGGTGGGGCGGGTGGGCCAAATTTGCACGCCTTGAGGCATCGGGGGAGAGGAAACAGTGTTTCCTCTCCCCTGATGTCTCAATGCAGGGCATTCTTGGTGCACGATCGCGCACAGCGTCGCAATCGTGCACCAGGAATGCCCCACTAGACACCAGGGATGTGTTTTTTTGATGCAAAGGAAGCGACCCCTTGGGCAAGGGTCGCTTCCTAAGGGGGAAATTTTATTTGAGACTTTTCTGCCCCCCTCCCCCCCCCCCTGAGGACAGATCGGCTGATTTTTGGCCGTTTCTGGACCCAGGGGGGGCAGAAAAGCCCACTAGAGCCAGGGAATTGTTTTTTTATTAAATCGGAAGCGACCCCTTGGGCAAGGGTCGCTTCCAGGGGCCCAATTTATTTTAAAAGTATATTCTGTCCCCACTGGGGGCAGATAGGCTTTTTTATTAGGCCTTTCTGCCCCGGGGGGGCAGAAAACGCCACTAGACACCAGGGAATTTTTTTATTTTTAAATGGAAGCGACCCCTTGGGCAAGGGTCGCTTCCAGGGGCCAAATTTATTTAAAAAGTATATTCTGCCCCCCCTGGGGACAGATCGCCTGATTTTTTTGGCGTTTCTGGCCCCAGGGGGGGCAGAAAAGCCCACTAGAGCCAGGGAATTTGTTTTTATTAAATTGGAAGCGACCCCTTGGGCAAGGGTCGCTTCCAGGGGCCATATTTTTTTTAAAAGTATATTCTGCCCCCCCTGGGGGCAGATCGGTTTGTTTGTTTGGCCTTTCTGCCCCCAGGGGGTGCAGAAAACCCCACTAGACACCAGGGAGTGTTTTAAATTTTAAATGGAAGCGACCCCTTGGGCAAGGGTCGCTTCCTTATGGGCCTAAATAATTTTTAAGACTTTTCTGCCCCCCCTGGGGACAGATCACCTGCATTTTTTGGCGTTTCTGGCCCGGGGGGGGGGGCAGAAAAGCCCACTAGAGCCAGGGATTTAAAAATAAATAAATTGGGTCGCTTCCAGGGGACATATATTTTTTTATGTGTATTCTGCCTGTTTATTTGGCCTTTCTGCCCCCATTTGGGTAGTGACATAGCGTGTTATAATGTTAATTGTTTTATTTCTTGTGAATTGCAATTGTAATGCTTTATTTCTCCCTTTTTGTTCTAGTTCAAGGCTTTTGCTCTTTAGACTGTTCCAGGTTGCGGTTTCGTTACTGGTGGTTCTGCTGTTTGTGTAGTTGCATGTGTTTGGTAAGAGACCTTTTATTGTACAATGTAAATGTTTTTCATTTCTCTGCATGAATGTGTTTTTTGCAAATGGTGTGATAATTGCAGTATGTTTGGCTTCTATTTTTTGAGTGTCAAAAACTTTTTGCATTTGTGCTCGATGTGTATTTTGTTGTTTTGTGAGTAATTGGTTTTGGTTTTTTTCTTTCTAGTGGGATATCGTTTTTGCTGTCTCTCTGCAGAGTAGGTGCTGGTGAGTGTAGCGGTCTCTTGCAAGTGAATCGTATAGTTTTTGAGTATATAGATCTTTGTGATAAAGGCACACATTTTTTTTACTTCCTTATTTTGCACAGTGTTGGTTGTTGTTGACTTGTTTGTGCAGTCTCCTTTCTTAGTAAGGATAATGGCTAGCCGCAGGATTACTGCTCAGCAGGTTGTTGGTATGCTTTTTGAGTTTTCCTCTGACCATGGTTCAGAGACTGACTCTGCATCTGAGGCAGAGGAGGCAGGGGAAGATTCAGGCAGTGAGTTTTCTCTCCACATGGCATCATCGGATGATGAAGCTACTCTCAGTGCGGATGAAGCTACTCTTAGTGCGGATGAAGTGCCTGTGTTGGAGGAGGACATTGATGTGCCGATAGTGTGCCAAGAGGCATCTGGGCTGCAGCCTGGGGCGGCAAGGCTTCCCGTTGGTATAGTGCGGCAAGAGGCATCTGGGCTTCCAGTTGGAAGTGATGACCTCTGGGTTGCCCCAGGCATGGTGCAGCCGGCATTGCCAGACTTTACTGGTGTTCCAGGGTGTAGAGTGAATACAGAAAACTTTTTGCCGATAAATGTTTTTCAGTTGTTTATGGACGATGTGTTTTTGGCAGAGATTGTTGAGCAGACTAATTTGTATGCCGAACAGTTTTTGAGGGACAACAGTGCCAGCCTTAAGCCCCATTCTAGAGCTAACCGGTGGACTCCCACAAATCTGGAAGAGATGAAGAAGTTCTTGGGTTTAACTTTTTTGATGGGCTTGCCAAGGAAGCCATCAATGTCTTCATATTGGTCTACTAGTCCCTTGATGGCAACGGCTATATTTCCGGCAGTCATGAGTCGTGATAGGTATTTGCTTCTGCTTCGGATGCTGCATTTTGTCGATAATGGTTTAGCGTTGCCACGTGATCACCCTGAGTGTGACCGTCTTTTTAAGATTCGGCCTGTCCTTGATCACTTTGTAGATCGATTTTCTGAGATCTATGCTCCAGGGAAAGAAATAGCAGTGGATGAGTCTTTGGTCTTGTTCAAGGGCCGCTTGGTTTTTAGGCAATACATTCCTAGTAAGAGGGCACGCTATGGAATTAAGCTGTATATGCTGTGTGACAGTAGGACTGGATATGTCTCTAATTTCAGGGTGTACACTGGTAAGGAATCCAGGATTAACCCCCCTGGTTGTCCGTCCACTTTTGGAGTGACTGAGAAAATTGTGTGGGAACTTGGTAGAGGACTTTTTAACAAAGGTCACCATTTATATGTAGATAACTTCTACACTGGTGTGCGGTTGTTCAGGGAATTGGCCAAAGTGGACACTGTTGCTTGTGGCACAATCCGCTCTAACCGTAAAGGTTTCCCAAAAGAACTTGTTTGTCAAAAGCTTGTGCGGGGACAGTGCAGTGCGTTGCGTTGTGAGGAACTTCTAGCTGTGAAGTTTTCAGACAGGAGAGATGTCTACATGCTGACTACCATCCATGATGAAAGCACTTCACCTGTGACTGTTTGGGGTCAGGTTGCTGAAGCGCGCAAACCTGTGTGCATTTTAGACTATAATAGGCACATGGGTGGTGTTGACAGAGTAGATCAGAGGTTGGAACCTTACGCTGCTCTTCGTAAGGCTTACATTTGGTATAAGAAGTTGGCTATCCATCTTTTCCATTTGGTAACCTTTAATGCTTTTGTTGTTTTCAAGGATTCTTGTCCTGAGTCAAAGATGACTTTAGCTAAGTTTCAGGAGTCTGTAATAGGCAGCCTTGTTTTAGTGGAACAGGCAAGTGTTCCTAGAGTTGGAGTGGTGGAGGATGTGGCTAGATTGAAAGATCGCCACTTTCCTGATCACATTCCTCCCACACCCTCAAAAGACTTTCCCAGTAGGAGATGTAGACTCTGTTGGCGAAGAGGTACGCGGAAGGAGACTCGTATGTACTGCCCCGAGTGTCCTTCTAACCCTGGGCTGTGTGTGCCTGCTTGTTTTAGAATGTACCACACACAAAATAATTTTTGGGAGCATCCATGAGTGGTAAAGTGAACTGCCTGGTCTCTATTGTTTAATATTTTTTGTTCAGTTTCAAGGTTGGCATTTGTGTAGTGTATTTCGTTTCAGATTTTGTGTTAGTAGATTTGTATCTGTTTGTGTTTTCTTATTTGTATAAAAAAATGCTAAATGTGATGGCGGTGTGCGTGGAGTGGCGCTTGGCTGGCGGTGTGCGTGGACTGGTGCTTGGCTGGTGGTGTGTTTGGACTGGCGCTTGGCTGGCGGTGTGTTTGGACTGGCGCTTGGCTGGTGGTGTGCGTGGACTGGCGCTTGGCTGGCGGTATGCGTGGACTGGCGCTTGGCTGGCGGTGTGTTTGGACTGGCGCTTGGCTGGCGGTGTGTTTGGACTGGCGCTTGGCTGGTGGTGTGCGTGGACTGGCGCTTGGCTGGCGGTGTGTTTGGACTGGCGCTTGGCTGGTGGTGTGCATGGACTGGCGCTTGGCTGTCGGTGTGTTTGGACTGGCGCTTGGCTGGCGGTGTGCGTGGACTGGCGCTCGGCTGGCGGTGTACGTGGACTGGCGCTTGGCTGGCGGTGTTTGAGTAGTGACTGGCTGCTGGTCACTACATACACTGCTAGCCAAACGCCACTCCATGCAATCCGTGAGCTGGTGTGGTTGCTGTGTCAGGAATGTGGGCATGTGAAAGTGATGGGCCCTTGAATGGCGCTGTCTGCTGGTGTGAGTGTTGTAATGTGCTGGGACCGCGGCTGGCGGTGTGAATGGTTTTGTATGTGTCACATGTATGAAAGGTGTATGAATGGCCTGTAAAGAGGTTGGTGCCTTGTCGTGGCTTTACAGCTCACGAGCTGTGAGTCAATGGTTCAGTTTCTCGCCCTTTCAATTATTAACAGTGCATTTCTTTTTTGTGAAATCTCTGGTTACTACAACTATATATACTGAACCATCACTCACCCTCATGCCAAATCCAACCAATATGTATGTGTGCTTGAGGAATAGGTGGTTGTGTAGAAAAAAAATTATTTTCTGTTTTTGTCAAGCAGGGTGTACCTTGTCCCTTTTTGTGAATGTTGTAATGTGTTGGTTTTGTGCCTGGTGGTGTGAATGGTCTTGTGTGTATCATGTATGAAAGGTGTGTGAATGGCCTGTAAAGCGGTTGGTGCCTTGATGTGGCTTTACAGCTCACGAGCTGCGAGTCATTGGTTCAGTTTTTTGTCCTTTCAATTATTGACAGTGCATTTCATTTTTGTGAAATCTCTTGTTAATAAAATTTTATATACTGAACCATCACTCGCCCTCGTGCCAAATCCAACCAGTATGTGTGTGTGTTTGAGGGATAGATGGCTATGCAGTAATCTTTGTCTTTTTTGTCTCTCTGCCAAGATGTACATTTTATCTAAGAATAACCTACCAACTGTAGATTTTGTCGTAAACAAAAACACCCATGGGAGTACATGGTGATGTCTCTCTTGTGGATCCCAACAAGTTATCTTACCCACAATGTCCTGCAAACCTCAAAATGTGACTGTGACACTTTCCTTGCATTATTGTGCTCAAATTTTCACGCTACAGAAAGTAACACCAAATTTCCAACCCCCCAGGTAGTTTTCCTATAGGTAATTTTGAAGTCTCCACAGTACGATTTGGGCCATTTCCTGTTGCAGCCACTATGCCTACCCACACAAGTGAGGTACCATTTTTATCAGGAGACCTGGGGGAACGCTGGGTGGGAGGAAATTTGTGGATCCACGCAGATTCCAGAACTTTCCCACACAGAAATTTGAGAAAAAAGTGATTTTTTCAGCAAAATTTGAGGTTTGCAGGGGATTCTGGGTAGGAGAATGTTGGGGGACCCACGCAAGCCATACCTCGCTGGACTCCCCCGGGTGTCTAGTTTCCAGAAATGTGTGGGTTTGGTAGGTTTCCCTAGATGGCCGCCGAGCCCCGGGCCAAAAACTCATGGGACCCCCCTTGCAAAACCAGGTTGGTTTGTGATAGGTAATTTTGATGTTGCCTCAATAGGTTTAGGGCCCTTGCCTGTCGCGGGTCCTTGACCCACCCACGCAAGTGAGGTACCATTTTTATCGGGAGACCTGGGGGAACGCTGGGTGGGAGGAAATTTGTGGATCCACACAGATTCCAGAACTTTCCACCACAGAAATGTGAGGAAAATGTGTTTTTTTTGACAATTTGTTAGGTTTGCAAGGGATTCTGGGTAACAGAACCTGGTGAGAGCCAGACAAGTCACCCCATCCTGGATTCCCCTGGGTGTCTAGGTTTCAAAAATGTATAGGTTTGCTAGGTTTCCCTAGGTGCCGGCAGAGCTAGGGTTCAAACATTACAGCTAGGCAGCAGCGGAGTTACATCACTGGACCTCGGAGGGGATACAAGACGTGGGGGACCTCTTTCAAGAAGGCGCTCTTATACCGTTCCAGGACCTCATAGTAGGAGAAAATATACCTCCTGGGCAGTACTTATTGCACAGAGCACTCATAGCCTCATTAGCGTCCAAATGGGGTGCGCTCACCCAGGAGCCTCCCATGCATCATACTTTGCAGTACCTTCACGTGATGGGGAGGGGGGGCACCTTACGCGCTGGTTCGCATCCTCACTTCGACAACACACGGAAACAGATCTCACTCGCCTTCGGCTTCACTGGGAGGGGGCCCTGGGTAGAGCGTTCACCGATAGGGAATGGCTAGCTGCCCGTAGCGGTCCGACCCGCATCCCACGGAACCAACGGTTCCGGCAGATACAATTTTTCATACTACACCAAGCCTACCTTACTCCAGCCCAAATAAACAGGTACTTCCTCCTCATAGATGCGGCTTGCCCCCGCTGCCGGCAATTGGATGCTGACTTGATTCATATGCTTTGGGGATGCTCGGTCCTGACTGACTACTGGCGCACCGTGACAACCACCCTCATAAGCTGCGCGGCCCGCACCATTCCCTCGACATGGGAAGCTCATGTACTGCACCTCTTTAGCAGGAACAAGAAATATAGAGCTGCTACACGGTTTCTTGACCTCGGCCTAATAACAGCCAAGCGCCTGATCACTAAGCGCTGGAAATCCCCCCTACCACCTCACCCTCTTGCTTGGCACCGATCCTTCTCCAATTGGGCAAGGGCGGAGGGTGCGGTGCTGCGCAGAGAGGATCTGCTTGGCATTCGTATGTTCCCCCTGGCGCCTCAGTGGGATGCGATGGTCTCCAAGCTCTCGGGGGCAGACACAGACATGGGATCCCTGCCTGCATCACAGAGGGCTATCGCTCGGGGTGCCCCCCCCCCCACTGATGCGACTCCAGACTGACACCAACACCCAGACTGCCATTACCCTTCTGCCACGGAACCCCGCTGCCACTGAATCTTAGGGGTGTTTGAGGTCCTCCAGCGAATTTAGCTACGGCGGCAGGTCTTGCGCGACTCTATCTTATCCTTCGTTCGCTTTTGTTGCCCTCATTTTGTTGTGCCCTATGCCCCTGGTTACGTTTGAACTGCACTGCTCCTGCATTACTCGCACATTACTCGATGCTGCGATTTGTTAACAACACTCTGTCTTTACTGGGATATTGCCATAAGCTTTGATGTTATTAATGCGCACTGAATTTTTCATCGTCATGTAGTTATCGATCCGGCTGTCCCCTGTCGCTGGCAATCTATTCTCTTTCCCCCCTTTCTCCGCCTGTTGCATGAGTGATGCTCTACCTATATGCCTTGCTACTTATATTCTTCGCATATTACCCAATGCCGTACCTTGTTAACGCCACTCCGCCTTTCCTGGGACATTGCCGTAAGCTTGGATGTAATTAATGCGCCCTGAATTTTCATTGCCATGTTGTAATCAGTCAAAGTGTACCTAGCCGCTGGCAATTCATTTTCTCCCTCCCACCCTCCTTTTTCTCTTCTCATCTGTTACATGAGTATTATTCTGACTGTATGTTTTATTGACCAATGTGCAAAAACAAAAAAAAAAAGGTTAATAAAAATGATTTAAACAAAAATTACAGCTAGGCACTTTGTCAAAAAAGGGTCATTTTTCACTGTGAAATTGTGGTGTCACCACGTTGCGTTTCGCGCCGTTTCCTGTTGCGGGCACTAGGCCTACCCACACAAGTGAGGTACCATTTTTCTCTGAAGACTTTGGGGAACACAGGGTGGGTGGAAATTTGTGGATCCGCGCAGATTCCAGAACTTTCCACCACGGAAATGTGAGGAAAATGTGTTTTTTTGGACAATTTTTTAGGTTTGCAAGGGATTCTGGGTAACAGAACCTGGTGGGAGCCAGTCAAGTCACCCCATCCTGGATTTCCCTGGGTGTCTAGTTTTTAAAAATGTATAGGTTTGCTAGGTTTCCCTAGGTGCCGGCAGAGCTAGGGTTCAAAAACTACAGCTAGGCACTTTGCCAAAAAAGGGTCATTTTTCACTGCGAAATTGTGGTGTGCCCACGTTGCGTTTCGTGCCGTTTCCTGTCGCGGGCACTAGGCCTACCCACACAAGTGAGGTACCATTTTTCTCGGAAGACTTTGGGGAACATGGGGTGGGTGGAAATTTGTGGATCTGCGCAGATTCCAGAACTTTCCACCACGGAAATGTGAGGAAAATGTGGTTTTTTGGACAATATTTTAGGTTTGCAAGGGATTCTGGGTAACAGAACCTGGTGGGAGCCAGTCAAGTCACCCCATCCTGGATTCCCCTGGGTGTCTAGTTTTCAAAAATGTATAGGTTTTCTAGGTTTCCCTAGGTGCCGGCAGAGCTAGGGTTCAAAAACTACAGCTAGGCACTTTGTCAAAAAAGGTTCATTTTTCACTGTGAAATTGTGGTGTCGCCACATTGCGTTTCGCCCCATTTCCTGTCGCGGGCACTAGGCCTACCCACACAAGTGAGGTACCATTTTCTCTTGTAAGACTTTGGGGACCACGGGGTGGGTGGAAATTTGTGGATCCGCGCAGATTCCAGAAGTTTCCACCACGGAAATGTGAGGAAAATGTGTTTTTTTGGACAATTTTTTAGGTTTGCAAGGGATTCTGGGTAACAGAACCTGGTGGGAGCCAGTCAAGTCACCCCATCCTAAATTCCCCTGGGTGTCTAGTTTCAAAAATGTATAGGTTTGCTAGGTTTCCCTAGGTGCCGGCAGAGCTAGGTTCAAAAACTACAGCTAAGCACTTTGCCAAAAAAGGTTCATTTTTCACTGTGAAATTGTGATGTCGCCACGTTGCGTTTCGCGCCATTTCCTGTCGCAGGCACTAGGCCTACCCACACAAGTGAGGTCCCATTTTTCTTGGAAGACTTTGGGGACCACGGGGTGGGTGGAAATTTGTGGATCCGCGCAGATTACAGAACTTTCCACCACGGAAATGTGAGGAAAATGTGTTTTTTTGGACAATTTTTTAGGTTTGCAAGGGATTCTGGGTAACAGAACCTAGTGGGAGCCAGTCAAGTCACCCCATCCTGGATTCCCCTGGGTGTCTAGTTTTCAAAAATGTATAGGTTTGCTAGGTTTCCCAAGGTGCCGGCAGAGCTAGGGTTAAAAAACTACAGCTAGGCACTGTGCCAAAAAAGGGTCCTTTTTCACTGTGAAATTGTGGTGTCTCCACGTTGCGTTTCGTGCCGTTTCCTGTCGCGGGCACTAGGCCTACCCACACAAGTGGGGTACCATTTTTCTCGGAAGACTTTGGGGAACACGGGGTGGGTGGAAATTTGTGGATCCGCGCAGATTCCAGAACTTTCCACCACGGAAATGTGAGGAAAAGGTATTTTTTTGGACAATTTTTTAGGTTTGCAAGGGATTCTGGGTAACAGAACCTGGTGGGAGCCAGTCAAGTCACCCCATCCTGGATTCCCCTGGGTGTCTAGTTTTCAAAAATGTATATGTTTGCTAGGTTTGCCTAGGTGCTGGCAGAGCTAGGGTACAAAAACTACAGCTAGGCACTTTGCCAAAAAAGGGTCAATTTTCGCTGTGAAATTGTGGTGTGTCCACGTTGCGTTGTGCGCCGTTTCATGTCGCGGGCACTAGGCCTACCCACGCAAGTGAGGTACCATTTTTTTTGGAAGACTTTGGGGAACGAGGGGTGGTTGGAAATTTGTGGATCCACGCAGATTCCAGAACTTTCCACCACAGAAATGTGAGGAAAATGTGGTTTTTTTGACACTTTTTTAGGTTTGCAAGGGATTCTGGGTAACAGAACCTGGTGGGAGCCAGTCAAGTCACCCCATCCTGGATTCCCCTGGGTGTCTAGTTTTCAAAAATGTATAGGTTTTCTAGGTTTGCCTAAGTGCCGGCAGAGCTAGGGTTCAAAAACTACAGCTAGGCACTTTGCCAAAAAAGGGTAAATTTTCACTGTGAAATTGTGGTGTGTCCACGTTGTGTTTTGCGCCGTTTCATGTCGCGGGCACTAGGCCTACCCACGCAAGTGAGGTACCATTTTTCTCGGAAGACTTTGGGAAACACGGGGTGCGTGGAAATATGTGGATCCACGCAGATTCCAGAACTTTCCACCACAGAAATGTGAGTAAAATGTGTTTTTTTTTACCATTTGTTAGGTTTGCAAGGGATTCTGGGTAACGTAACCACCTGGTGGGAGCCAGTCAAGTCACCCCATCCTAAATTCCCCTGGGTGTCTAGTTTTCAAAAATGTATAGGTTTGCTAGGTGCCGGCAGAGCTAGGGTTCAAAAACTATAGCTAGGCACTTTGCCAAAAAAGGGTAATTTTTCAATGTGAAATTGTGGTGTGTCCACGTTGCGTTTTGCGCCGTTTCCTGTCGCGGACACTAGGCCTACCCACACAAGTGAGGTACCATTTTTCTCGGAAGACTTTGGGAAATGCGGAGTGGGTGGAAATTTGTAGATCCACGCAGATTCCAGAACATTCCACCACAGAAATGTGAGGAAAATTTGTTTTTTTGAAATTTTTTTAGGTTTGCAAGGGATTCTGGGTAACAGAACCTGGTGAGAGCCAGTCAAGTCCCCCATCCTAATTTTCCCTGGGTGTCTAGTCTTCAAAAATGTATAGGTTTGCTAGGTTACCCTAGGTGCCGGCAGAGCTAGGGTTCAAAAACAACAGCTAGGCACTTTGCAAAAAAAGGGAAATTTTTCATTGTGAAAATGTGGTGTGTTCACGTTGCGTTTTGAGCCGTTTCCTGTCGTGGGCACTATGCCTACCCACACAAGTGAGGTACCATTTTTATCGGGAGACTTAGGGTAATTCAGATTTGTAAAGCAACTGTTGTTACCTATTGACTTTCAATGCATTTCTGCCTTCCAAATGAAAGACAATGTGTAAAAAAGAAGTCATTTTGAAAAATGACCGATAATTCTCATGCTAGTATGAGTATTCCCAATTTCGGAAATGTGCAAAAATCTACTGTTTCTAAACTCTATACTTTGTTCCCATTTCAGAAATACATAGGTGTCTTTCATATCGATTTTTCCATGCATACATTTTCCCAGAGTAATTGCTATATACCCGGTACATAATAAAAAACCATTGCAAGTCGCTGCTCAGTTTTTGGCTCTGGGTTCGTAGGGTTCTTGGTGAACCTACAAGTCCTATATATCCCCACAACCAGTAAGGTCCCGCGGATGTAACAGTATATTGCTTTCAAAGAGCTGTCATAATTAGAAGAAGTTACATGTGAAAACGTTGACACAAAAGGCTGTTTTTTTCAACTAATTTTCAATTTTTCCTACATTTAACTGTTAGTTTCTATAAAGAAACCTTGAAGGATCTACACAAATGACCCCTTGCTGAATTCAGAATTTTGTCTACTTTACTAAAATGTATAGCTTTCCAGGATCCATTATTGCTTTCATACCCATTTCTACCATTAACTGGAAAGAGGTTGAAAGCACAAAAAATAGCAAAAATAGGCTATGTCCCAGAAAAATGCCAAAACTGTTTAAAATTTTTTGGTTTTCTGACAAAAGTCTGTCATTCCCTAAAAGCTGGGAAAATGGTGATTTCATCCCCACAAACCCTTTTTTGATACCATTTGCAGGGAAAATCCCAGACGCTTTTATTTGCAGCACTTTTTCCCATTTTTCCCCCCAAAAACAAAATTTAGCTGTATTTTGGCTAATTTCTGGGTCCCCTCCAGGGGAATCCACAAACCCTGGGTACCTTTAGAATCCCTATGATGTTGGAAGAAAAGGACGCAAATTTGGCATGGATACGTTATGTGGTCAAAAAGTTACAGGGGCCTAAGCGCGAACTACCCCAAATAGCCAAAAAAGGGCTTAGCACAGGGGGGGGAAGGAAAGGCCTAGCAGCGAAAGGGTTAATACCGCAAGAACCTACAAGTGTTTGTTGGCCTAATAACTGGCAAAATGAAATATTACGAATACGCATATGTTGGATTTTTATCGTTTGGTCTTACCGTATTTTTCTGCTTGATAAAGATACCGCTATTTTCATACATCAGTGTGGTGTCCATTTGTGGTGTTATCACTGTGTCACTGGGAGTGTGGTTGCAAATACTTTACACATTGCCTTGAAGATAAGCCTGGCTGCTTGTGCCAAGCTACCAGGGGGTGAGCAGGTGTTATCAACGAGGGTGTCCCTCCTTTCCCTGACTAGAAGCAAGGGTCCCTATTTGGACTAAGGTCACTGCCTCAGCCAACTAGAGACCCCCCAGTTCTAACATTGGTGGTCAGCGGTGTGGGATTTGAACGTGTATTTGCAAATTCACTCACAGTGATTGGGGTACATCACTGGTTTTAGCGCAGACCACGACGCAACCACATATCGTGTTCTTGATTTTTGGTTCTATTTTTGAGCGACCTTTAAGCCACACATCATGTCTCAGAGGAGTCAAGTAGCCAGTGAGGTTGCAGAATTGGAGTTCGACATTGAGGCATTGCTTACCTACAAAGTTGATCAATTGAGGCAATTCTGCAGAGCTTTGGGATGTCCCATGAAAAGTAGCGCCAAGAAGAAGGAGCTGAAAACGGCCATGAGGGCCTGGTGGGAAGCCAAAGAGGCTCAGGAGATAGGTGATGCTGAGGTGGATGAGGATGACCCAGGGAATGAATTTGGCCTACACGATTTGCCAGTGGGAAGGCCAGCCTTAGGGGCTGGTAGTGACCATTCCGGGCGGAGTTTTTCCCCAGAGGAGCTGGAGGAAAACCACAGGGTCAGAGAGCATGAGTTGGAGGTTTTAAAACTTAAAGCTCAAGCAGAGGAGAAGAAGCTGCTCATTGAAAGTGAAAAGCGAGCAGAGGAGAGCAAGAACGCTCTTGCCTTGGAGGAGAAAAAGATTCTCTTGGCTCATGAGTTAAGCATGAGGGAACTGGACATTAAGGCTAAACAGGTGGAGTCCAGTTTGAATGGTGGCAGCACACAACCAGTGCCAGCGGGTAAGGTATACATTCCCACAGGCTTAGTGCAAGATTACCCACAGGGTGAAGGGGGGATGCCTACACGCGTGCACTGGATGATTGGGTGATGGTTAGCATGGCAAATTATTTGAAGGGGTTGCTCAATTTGGCCCCCAGGGAGCCTAGGCTCAGTAATTATTTTCCAGGCTTGCGCCAACACTTGTTAGGGTGCGGGCTCTTTGATTCCCGGGAGCTTGCACAAGAGCCCGACCCCTGGTCAAGGGACCAAGGGTCTGAAGAGGCATTAGGGAGGGAAGAGAAGCAAAGTAGAGCAGTTAGGTCCCAGAGTAGTGGGGGGGCATGCGGGCTAGCTCCCTGTCTCAAAGGAGAGGGAGGGAGTGTGAGCAGCGTCGCCGGGGGTCCACAACCCCACCCCAGAGACTGGAGGGTTCCTTAGAGGAGCACCAGGTTGGAGGCCTAGCACCTACTTGCCAGCTGTGTGAGGAAGAACACCTAGCATCAGGAGAACGTGGGGCGTCTGTCACCAGAGCTCCAGCGGTTCAGAAGTTTGTGGGTGCCATTCCTGAATGGCAGGCACAGAAATCTTAATGGAAGGTTAAGGGGGGGAGGTGTTCCCCCGTGGGAAAACCCGTGGGTCAGGGCCCAGCCAGAAGAGCTTTGTCCCCTAGAAGTGACCGGGGTAACCCCACCTCTAACCTGGAGGGCAGGATAACTGGAGACAGTATCCTGGCTGATGGGTCTTCCAGGGGTACCGCTCTAGGTGGGAGTTGGCGAGGGACCTGCACACCTAGAGGGCCCCAACTGCCAGGAAGTACCCGTGGAGTAGCATAGTTGGCCCAGAAAGTAGTGACCAAGGGAACCCCCTGGGGTCAGGAAGCCATAGAACTGGAGGGTGTCCCTGCAGGAGCGGGCCCGCGTCCGTGTTCTATCGCCCCAAGCAGGGAAGTCCATCAAGGTAGTTGATTGGTCTACCCTGGCTTTAGGCTGGGAGGGGGTTGTGTTGGACTTGGCCCTTTTTTGCCTAAGTTCCCTAAACTTTTTGCCTTCCCCCTAGACCTTTTTTCTGACATAGTGTTGCCAACTTAGATGCTTTGGGCACTTTGCCACTGCTGATCAGTGTCAAAGTGCAAGTGCTCCCTGTATAAAGTGTTATGGTAATTGGTTGTCCATAATTGGTATTTCTGCCTTACTAGTAAAGTCCCTAGTAAAGTGCACAATGTGTGCCAGGGCTGGTAATGCAAATGCTACTGGTGGGCCTGCAGCACTAATTGTGCCACCCACACAAGTAGCCCTAAAGAGAGAACTCAGGCCTGCCACTGCAGTGCCTGCGCGCAAAGTGCACCCACTTGCCAGGCCTTATCCTTCCCTTTCCATGCACATCAGACACCCCTATAGTAGGCCCAAGGTACCCCCCTGGGCAGGGTGCAGTATCTGTGAAAGGTAGGACATGTACTGAGGTGTGTACCATGTCCTAACAGTGAACTACTCTCCATTTCGTTTTTCACTGTTGCAAGGCCATCTTGCCCATAGGACAGAATGGGGAAGGCTGTGTAATATGTTTCCAGCCTATCTTCCCATAGGCTTAAGATGGAGAGGTGAAGTTTAGTGTGCCTGAACTCACAATTTAATAACACATCTTTTTGTGAAGGTGGTTTTTGAATTGTGTGTTTAGAAACCACGCTTTTAGAAGTGGCTGGTTTTTTGTTCTAACAATTCTGTGTATCTCTACCTGGTTGTGGATTGACTGTCTGGATTTGAATGTGATAGGATCTGGGAAATGTCTTGACCCAGGGGAGGGGTAGGTGAGACAGCAACAGGCTGACCTGCATCTGGAGTGTAGGGGGGAGGAGTAGCCCCCTGGAGGTGAAGAGGCCTGAGCTGCTGCCATAAAAGAATGGCTCCCCCTCCTGCTGAGTGATTGAGAAACCAGACCCCCACTATCAAAGGAAGAAGGTGCCGCTGGCAGGAAGACACCCAGAACTGGTTTGGACAGGGTCAGTGCCCCCTGAACACAAAGACTTCAAAGATATTTAGGGGTATAACTATGAGAGCTGAAGCCCCTGAACGTTGGACTGATCAAGACTGAAAAGGATTGAAACTACTTCGTGGTCAAGAGGAACCTCTGCCAAGGAAGAACAGCTGAAGAGACTGAAGAGAAGGACTGACCCTTGCTGTGTGTTCTGGGGCTGGCCTGCAGTTTGCTGATTTAACTAAGGAGAGGCTAAGGGACTTTGCTGTGTCCCCCTGCTTGAAAGGACTTTGCTGTGTGCTGTGTCCCGAAGTAACTTGTCTCCAAGGGCCCGAGGAGAGCTGGCTCCCTGTTGTGGAAACTCAGGAACATCAAAGGTTCCAAGTGTGTCTCAGCGGCGCTGTGTGCGTGTGCTTTTTGCAGCCTGAGACCTTCGTAAGCATTGCACCGGGACTGTGTGGCCCGAAACCCAACCGAGTCTCAGCGACGCTTTGTGCATGTGCGTGTGCAGCTTGAGACTGCCGTGGGGTCTTTGGTACTGGTTGGAGAGTGCCCCGTGACTGCAGTGCCCCCGCAGCGTGAATCATCTTCCACGCTGATGTGTAGCTGTTTGTGGCCCGAGCCGTCATCGTAACGGAGGCTGCGGATCAAGATCGCCGCCGCCGGCCCGAGCCGCAACGTGCTGAAGGACTTCGTAAAGTTAAGGAAGTCGCGAGGTAATCGTGATGGTTGTTCGCAAGAGGAATCTGCCCAAGATCGTCAGCAACAGAGAAGGCAGCGCCGTAACCTGTCCGGCTACAGCGTCGCCTTGCATCGGAGCTGCGTCGTCATCGGGAGCGCCCAGCAGGACGTTCGGCGAGCGGGGAGAGAGAGAGAGCGAGGCAGCGCATCCCCCAGGTAAGGCTTGGACTCCGGTCGGGAGCCGCAAGCGTGTGTGGCCTGGAGAGGCGCAGGAGGAGTACCGGAGTGCTCACGTCTCTCTCCCGCTGCATCGCGGTAGACCCGCTGAGTCCTCGAGCGGCCCGGACCTGCCCGGCAGTACTGGGGCCGCCCTCGGAATTTCAGGACTGTTGTCTGTGGTTGGGGCCTAGTGGTGCCCGCGCTAATTGCGTCGATTGGCCTGGTATTATTCCTGCATTACGAACTGCCTTATTACGTGCATTAGGGATTGTCTTATTCCTGCATTACGAACTGCCTTATTACTTGCATTAAGGAGTGCGTTATACTTGCATTACGAACTGCCTGATTACTTGCATTGAGGATTGCATTATTCTTGCATTATGAACTGCCTTATTACGTGCATTAGGGATTGTATTATTCCTGCATTACGAACTGCCTTATTACTTGCATTAAGGAGTGCGTTATACTTGCATTACGAACTGCCTGATTACTTGCATTGAGGATTGCATTATTCTTGCATTACGAACTGCCTGATTACGTGCATTGAGGATTGCATTAGTCTTGCATTACGAACTGCCTGAATACTTGCATTGAGGATTGCATTATTCTTGCATTATGAACTGCATTCGTCTGATAATACGAACTGCAGTACGAACTGCATAGCAGTGCATTAGGACTGCATTTGAACATCGTGAACTGCTCATTAATACAGCAAGAACCTACAAGTGTTTGTTGGCTTAATAACCGGCAAAGTGAAATATTACGAATACGCATATGTTGGATTTTTATCGTTTGGTCTTACCGTATTTTTCTGCTTGATAAAGATACCGTTATTTTCATACATCAGTGTGGTGTCCATTTGTGGTGTTATCACTGTGTCACTGGGAGTGTGGTTGCAAATACTTTACACATTGCCTTGAAGATAAGCCTGGCTGCTCGTGCCAAGCTACCAGGGGGTGAGCAGGGGTTATCAACGAGGGTGTCCCTCCTTTCCCTGACTAGAAGCAAGGGTCCCTATTTGGACTAAGGTCACTGCCTCAGTTAACTAGAGACCCCCAGTTCTAACACACACGTCTTCTCCAAGTTCACCTTAGGCTCGGATACCTCCCCAACCTCATGCAATAACTGCAACATGAGTAGAACATCTGCTTCCATGTCTGAAACATACAGCAACAGATCATTAGCACATAGTGAAATTAAATGTTCAGTACAAGCCACCTGAATACCCCTCCCCTGACCCCGTAGTCTGCACAGCTCTGCCAATGGCTCGATAGCAAGAACGAACAAGAACGGGGATAGCGGGCACCCCTGTCTGGTACCCCGACACACATCTGAGAAGTCAGACACTCTGGCCCATCCGGACCCGGGCAGTGGGATTACTATACAAATGTACAACTATGCCACCCAAGGAGCCCCCAGCCTCATCTTGACCATAACTGTTTCCAGATAGACCCAAATGAAGATATCAAACACCCTTTCCATGTCAACAGTTATCAGACCCGCCCTGTCTGCTCCAACCTGCCGAGGAGCACATAGCACCAAGTATAAGCGGTGCAAAATAAATAAGGGAGGTATTACATTGCAAAATAAAACCACATTAGTCAGGGTGGATCAACGCTTGCATGTGCAAAAGTATGAGCATGGCCATTATTTTGCTTAAGATCTTAAAATCCATGTTCAACATGGACAACAGTTGATATGCCATGGTGGGTGCCCCCAGCGTGGTCGTCTTTGGATGGGGAATGACCATTGCATCCTTGGTGGTGCCGGAAATTCACATTATATATATCAGCTAACCATGGGACCAGCTATCCAGCAAATGCAGAATAAAATTCTGCCAGTAGGCCATCAGGTCTCTAATGGGTCCTTTTATTTCCTGAGGAGTAGTGGGACCCTCCAGCTCCCCCGTGGCAACCGGAGCCAGGCTCCACAATGTTTCGTGGGACAGGAATGCTTCCATAAGTTCTCTAGACCACTCAGAGCATCTCCCATATGGTACGGTATAGTACTTCTGGAAGCCATCATTAATATCTACCTGGGAGTACACCTGCCTTCCATCTGGCTGGGTCAATCGTGTATTCGGGCCCAACGTATTTCAGGATGTTCCAACTAGGCCGGAGGTCTGCCCACACTACCATCACTTTCATGTGTCCTAACAACATAGCCCTTATAGTTATGGCATAGAGGCCTTCCCAAGATGGCATTATAGCATTCTTTGGCTCTTGCCAACCTCTTTCGTGAGTCAGGGTTGTGCAGCGTGATTGTCTAGGCTATGGATGGCTCCAACCAACTATACCAATTCCCTATCAAGGTCCCTCTGACCTGCCACCATCGTGCCCATTCAATACCATTAGGTTTGCACCTTAAAGGCCTCCCATTCAGCGACTGTGCCGGTATTAAGGCCAAAATAGTCGGAGATGGCCTCTTGGAGGCCCTCTTGGTAAGTATCATCTTCCAGGGTACTGGAGCAGAGGCTCCACTTGTGATCACTGGCCGAGGTGCCCCAAACGCAGTCCTATTAAGAGTGGGCTAAGATCAGAGATACTGCAACCAAGGTATTCTGTGTGACGGACAATCTGCCAGAGGGGTGCAGAGCACAAGAACGTATCTAGTCAGACATGAAGAGCATACAGACCAAAATAAAAGGAGTAATCCCTCTGCACACCGGGCTGCTTCCTCTAAAGAACCTCAACCTCCCCAACGTGCCACCCAGTCCTGAAATTCCTTTGCGATCCTATGTGCTGGTTCCCACTGGAGTGATGGGGTAGAGTGATTGACGGTAGTTTCTGCCATGCAGTTATATCCCCCCCTCCAATAATCATATCCACTCCATGGAGCAAACCCAGCTGCGCTGACAAGCTGGTCACAAAAGGCAGTTGGTCCTGATCAGGAGCATACACACACCCAAGTGTCAAGGGTTTACCATCTAGCCTCCCTTCCGCTAAGACATATCTGCCAACTCCGTTCACCCGAACTCGTTCAGCCTCAAAAGGGATGCCTAACCGAACCCAGATCAGGGCGCCCCAAGCATAGGTGGAATAACCTGTAACAGATGTAAGATGTGTCTCTTGTAACAGAGCTATATTTACCACCATTCACTACAGAAACATATGTATCTTGTGCCATCGGGCCGCTGACCCCATGCCCCTGATGTTCCAAGTCAGCAGTTTAAACTCAGTGTGCATCATAGCCGTAACCATGGAGGGTAAGCCGTGGCAGGGCGCGCCCTGCCCCTTGCTCCCCCCACAAGTCATATCTCTCAGGATGCAACCACACAAACTTTGGAACCCAAAGAACAAATAAACAAACTCCAACTCCCCAACCACAGAGCAGCATAGCATTGGCCAGCTGCCTAAACATAGGCATGACGAAAATACGTACGTATCGTGAAACTATTATCCACTGGTCAGTGGATAGGGGTGTGTGTGGTAGCATGTAAACCTCACAAGTAGAGCACGCCAACATTTGCTCTGACTTAATAACTCCACATCTGGCCAGCCGCATCACACACATGCCAGAAACCTAGCAAGGGGAGCAGAATTAAACCCCCACAACCAACTGTTGACCACAACCCCAAAGGTCCTGAGTGTCAATGTTATGGACAGGTCCAATATGAAGGTCTCCAGTGCTTTGGAACAGTAATGTCTGTTCCCTTTGACTTAGAGATGGACTCTTTTCCATGACTTACCTGTTTGTTAGGTTACATTGCAGTTCTATCTTTCTCATGAACTATTATAGGTCAATACTGAGAGTCACATATGGCTTAAAATGTGGGAAGAACATAAGTCCTTTGTTAAATACCTTTTTTGTGTGTCAGTTAACATTATGTTTTTGTTTGTTGTACATTTTGTTTTCTGATTCCCCACTTGTTTCTTTTTCTCTCATACTCATTGTTTTCTTCTTCCTCTCTCTGCTGAACTCCCTTTTCCACTTTGTCTGACTGTCACGTGAAAAAGCTTCATTTGTTCTAAAAAACACAATAAGCATATAACTCAGTCATTCATCCATTGAGGAGCCAGCATCTGGGTTTCCTTGTACATCACCCATTCCTGTATTTTCTGTAAAGCTTTGTCAATGTGTTCCCCAAGGCTTCATATTTCCTTTTTACATTTTTTTTATTGTCCTCATTAATCATCACACAATGCCAAAAAACTCTAAGACTCTGTCATAAGTGCCGCACCACCCCCAGGGGGCTGCGCAGGAATCACAGACACATGATTGACTTAGTCAGGAGCCTGGATCTTAACCGCATATAGGCCGGGCCAGACTGGGAACCAAAACCAGCCCTGGCAAAGTGCTCGGTCGCCCCCCCAGTGTGTTGGGGGTGCGGCCGAGCTATTTGCCACAGACGGTTTCGGCCGATTTTGTTACAGGGGCCGATATTGCAGCTATGCTGCAAAAACGGCCCTGTAATAAAAACAGCCCCCCAGGGGCCCAAAACCGGCCCCCACCTGGGAAATGCCCGGTGCCCGATACAGCCAGTCCGGCCCTGCATATAGGGTCAATAGAGGGGAGTTCTAATGGCAACTACTAAGACTGGTTCCCCTTTGACCACCACTGCGAAGATGTTATACTCATAGGACATGTAACATTCATGAATTAGATAGTAGTAAATCTATGTGTCGTATGGGCCAGCTCTAAGCCATTCTTCCCAAATCTCCCAAAATTGTATTCTTCTAGAAGGGGGGACCCTTTGATCTAAATTGTGGATTCTTTGTACGGTAGCCGTCAGTTCCCAAACTAGGTGGAGGGGACTGGTGAGAATCCACTTTAAACAAATCTCTCTTCGCGCCAATAAAATCAGCACGAAGATGAGCAATTTCTGTGATTTCACCAGATTCACCCCATTAACCACCACAAAAAAAGCAAAGACAGGCTTACCTTGATCTCCTGGCCCATTATCTCTGCAAGGACCTTACCCACTTCTTCCCAAAAGGTCTCGATGGAGGGGCATCGGAAAAACATGTGGACATCATCAGCTTTTACTTCGCCGCATTTGGGGCACTTCCTTGCCTCCCGGATACCCAGGTTCGACAGTTTTCTTGGCGTCCAATAAGCCTTATGAACTGTAAACAGATGGTTTTTCCTAAGCGGCGCGGATTTGATAGATAGCCACAAAAAAGACATATATACTTGCCACAAAGCTTCGATGTCCTGGTTTGGGAGTTCCTTCTTTCAGATCTCGTTGGGCAGAGTAATCTCCTCTTCTCCGGCCTGGACCAACATCCAGTACCACTCCGAGATTTCTTTTCACAGGAGTGGGCGCCTCTGTACCCTGTGCTCCCAGTGATGGTACCCTTTGGCATCTTTCTCTGATCCCCTTGCCCAGCTTAGTAATTGATAATATTTGAATTTTGATAAACTGCCCTCCCTGATTTCTGCTAAGCGCTCCCAAGATACCAGTTAAGAGTCTTCTATAAGTTGGCCCCATTTACTTATACCCCATTCAATCAAGGGGGTGGCGAGTTTGTCCAGGAGACAGGGCAGTGCATCGCGGAAGTTCCAAATCGGGGCAGAACTACTATAATAGGGAATTCCTAGCAGTCGGCTGATTTGTACCAGAGCTTGCAGGCATTGGCAAGGATCTTAAGTCTAACTTTCTTGAAAAACTTTGGGTGGCCCAATTTAAAAAGAAAAAAGTTCGCACTCACCGCCAAATCAGCAATCAAAGCACTAATTGGCGGGGGAAAAGCGGAATTATCCGAAAGTAATAGCCTTATAATCTTTAAGTGAAAGGCTCAATAATATTGGAGAAGATTGGGGCTTGCTATGCCGCCATATTCCTTTCACCTGTGAAGCTTCCTCCAAGCCATTCTCACCTCTTTGGCCCTCCATATAGAGCTATTTAGATTTCCCTGCAGCTTCTTGAGCCATGCCGATTTGAATTCTAGGGGGATTGCATTAAATATAAAGGTAAATTTAGGAAGGATGAACATTTTCAACAAATTAGATCTTCCTATAAATGAAAGAGGAAGATCTCCCCATACATTAAGCAATTTTTAACACTGGAGGACACTTTGTTAAAATTAAGGTGAGCCAATTTGTCTAAGTCGTGCACCACTTGCATTTATAAATACCTTATTTCAGACTTTATCAGGTCACTGGCAAATTGGCAATTCCATACCATAATATCTGTTTTTTGTTTATTAATGCAGTAACCAGAGACCTTCCCAAAATCGTCCAAAGTGGGCATTAATACTGGAATGGACCTAGCTAAATCTACTGTGTTAACCATCAAATCATCTGCGCACAAGCCAGTTTTTTTCTCCCACCCATTGCACACAAATGGGTCTATCTTCTCATTTGCTCTTATTTTGTTTGCCAGAGGCTCTATGTAAAGATTGATGAGGAGTGGGGATAAAGGACACCCCTGCCTGTTACCTCTTCTGATTTTTATCTGGTTGGTTAGATTATCATTAACTAGAATCCTGGCCGTAGGGTTTTTGTAGAGTGGCCTGACTGCCCCTTGGAATGCCTCGCCTAGGTTGAGCTGCTCCCTTACTTTATAAAAGAAAGGCCAACTAACCCTAACAAAGGCTTTGGCTGAGTCAAAAGTCAGCACTGCCAAAGGAATAGACTCTTTGCCAGTCGGATCTATAGCCCCTATCAGATCATGAGTCAGTTCATGTAACTGCCTCCCCTTGATGAAACCCTTCTGATCGTATATATTAAGGCATCAACCACCTTCCCTAGCCTCTTCATTAGAATCTGTGTAAAGATCTTATAATCACAGTTTAAGAGGGAGATCAGTCTATAAGATTCGCAGAGGGTGGGGTCCTTATTTGGTTTCAAGATTATGCTTATGGTAGCCTCGTCCCAAGAAGTAGGGAGGCCCTGTTTGTTCATGAAAGTTAAATTGAACAATTCTGTCAAGATGGGAGTCAGTTCTTCCTTTAGGGCAGAATAGATTTAGTTTGGAATAGTATCTGGGCTGGCCGCTTTTCCTCTGCTTAGTTATTAATTGTCTCAGAGTCTTCTTCCGAGCTAATGGGACCATTCAGCTTGTCTTTAGAGGCCGCTTGTATAGGTTGAATTTCTAAGTCCTGAAGGTATGCCTCAATTTGATCATCCCCTACCTCCAGTTCTTCTGTATAGAGATTTTGAAAGAAATATGTAAAGGCATGTTGAATCTCTGCATCACCCGAGTCTAGAGCCCTGGTTCCCTCATTTCTGATGGACTTAATCGTACTCCTTGTATTTTCTGTTTTTGCTTTGCAGGCCAGTGATTTCCCACAGCCCTCCCCGTATTCATAATGAGAAAGTTTACCACCCTCCCATTTCCTTCTTACTCTTGCTTCTAAGTAATCCGCTAGTTCTAATCTTGCCTTCCGTAATTGATCTTCAGCGTTTATCAAGGTAGGGGTATCAGGGGCATTCTCGACCTCTCTGAGTGAGGTCTGTATTGAAGATTCGAAAAGGCCGATCTCATTCCTTACTCTCTTATTTTGGGCTGCTGTTAGGCCCGTTAAGATGCCTCTTAAATAGGCTTTGTATGTGTCCCAGACAATGTGTAGCGGGATGGATATTTTATTAAAACGGAAGAACTCCCTCATAGCCTCTTTCAACTGCTATATTACCGTTGAATCTAAAAGTAGTGTTCGATTAAAAGTCCATCTCTGAGCAGCGGGCCTATACTCTAACATGACCTCTAAACTTACAGCGCAGTGGTCAGATAGATGATCTGGGATATCATATTTCCTTGCAAAGACCATGCGATAATCCATTTTATCTCGATTGAATTTACGTGCTCTCTTCTCATGTGTTTCTTTTTAATGGCTCTCCACATTTTTCTCCATTTTCATTTTGTCTAGTGCCTGCTTGACTTTCTCTAGTTTTTTCATAGGATCCAATTATTTTAATACTTCCTCTATTTATAGATAGATATTTTAATGCCCTACACAAATACATATATTTTAAAATAATATATTCTAATGCTTTTACAGCTGTACTCATACACACATATTTTCAGTTATTTAAAGTATTGTATTTAATTGTCTAAATTAAAAAATACACTAAGCATTACCATCATTTTGAAATTTTTTATGAAAGTGTAGTTAAGTATGTAATAATACTTTCTCACATTTATTATCTTGAAAAATACTTTAATATTAATTACATTATTTTTTAATGAAATTAATATTAATTCAATGTATTTTAAAATATTTTATCGATTACATTCAATTAACTAACAACTTAAAACTCTAATTAATTATCTCAACATTTCCTACCTAATTTCACTATTAAATTAGTTAATATTAACTTGTCCTTATTTTTTATTTTTTTAACAAATAGATTTAATTTATTAGTGTCATATATGAAGCTAAACTGAGGAGCGCATATTGTTCTGATTGTACACTTTGTAGCTGAAGAGCATGTTCTCTAGCTCAATTTGAAATGATTATTAATACCTTAGGGGCCTTATTTGAATATGTGTTTTAATGAGCTCATTCTTTTCCTATAAGAATCTATTGTTATTCTGTTTACAATTGATGCTCTCTCCTGTTTTCCTATTTTTCTCCATCATTACTTTGGTGCATATAGGGAAGTCTTCATTCATTGATTTTCAACATCATTATCCTTTTGTTCAGGAGCTGCATTCTTGTTTTGGTGTACTCCTGTTAATGATTGAATGTGTAGATGTACTGACAATTTTTATGTCCTCTGTTTCATAAATCCTACAGGTGTTCAAACATTTCTTCATCGTCATTAGGGCATTATTACGAGTAAGGCAGTCCTGGGACCACCGTACTCGAGGTGGTGGCCCGACCATGGTATTACGATGGCGGCGGTGGGACCACCACAAGACCACCACCACTGCTTGAATCTAGGATCCCATGGCGGTGACAGTGTGGAAATCAGGCGGGAATCCCGATGGTGCTGATGCCGGCACCACTGAGCAGATTACGACCTGCCTTTCCACCAAGCATTTTATTGCGGGCATGCCGCCATAAAATGCTTGGCAGAAAGGCATGGCAAGGGGCCCCTAAAAGGGCCCCAGGGCAAATCTACACATGGGGGGCACATGATGAGCCCAAAAAAGTGCACAGTTGTGTGTGTACTGTGTAGCATGCTTGGCACGGTGCATGCCACACTGTACATGAACTTGCTGTAGGTCCTGTCACGGCAGCGGTATGCTGTTTAGGCTCTCCTATGAGCCTAACATACCCACAGCCATGACACCACCGCCGCACCACCCGCTCGCCCTTGATTCAATTCGTAATCCGGCAGGTGGGTGCACCACAGATTTGGCAGTCTTCCTGGAACTGCTGCGGTGGTGTTCCTACAGGAAGACCACCAAACTCATAATAAGGCTCTTAGACTAAACAGTATATTAGCTTTGAATCTTATGAAGTTCTGGTATTCCAATTGGTGGTGTTGTCGTATGCTAACTCAGCCTCTTTCATTTTTCTTTATCGTATCTATACCATAGTATGACATTGTCTGTCAGTCACGCTCTTTACTTTTCATGTATTGTTTGCTACGTCCTAAGATGTGTCTTAAGGGCACAAGTTGTACTGTCCACATATTTTAATCTGCATTTACATTCCAAGACATATATTACAAATTGAGTTTCACAGCTCATTACTTGTTTGATGGTAATAGGTGGATTATTCTTGTCTTTTGGTTTTCATTGTTTTCCTTTTTTGTATGCCTTGCAGGTGCTACATTTTGTAAATCCAACTTGTGACTGCTCAAGGCAATTGTTTGTCACTTTCCGTGTAAAATGACTTTTGACTAGTTTATGTTTCAAAGACTGTGGGGTCGATTCCGATGTCGGCCAGAAGCGCACCTAACAGTATTCGTCCGGAAAAAATACGAGCCGAACGCGTGTTTTCCGACTGACTCGAACACTCTACCGAACGAACAAGTACGATGCGTATAACAGCCCAGATTCCGAGCGAGCCGTACTTACCATTCCAGCTCCTGTTCCCCGCCCGAGCCGGATCCGTAAACGCCTAATCGAGTCGCACGGAACCAAATACACAGCACCTTCCGGCCGGACTAGTACGATGCGTCTCCCGTACGCGCCGAACTCGTCGCTACGTACGGCACGTTTGAGCATCCGGGAGAGCTGCACATAAGCTCCGATTCGCGCCACAAGATGATCCACAGCGACGAGACGAACAAGCCAGCGACGAGTACGAGTCGAAGACACGAGAAACCCGAACGAGACGAACCAACCATGAATCCCATCGCGCAGGTCCTACCAATACTCTACATCTATTACCGGGACCGGCACGGACACGTACGGCGCAGACGGTAAGTCAAACACCCACAACACAAACAAACGACACGTACCCGAAATATGTCACACACACATAGGGATGCACAAATGACGTACACAAGCAACAGCAGAACCATAGGGGTGGGATGGCCAACACCAATGCCATACACACCCATAGGGGGATGGATGCCTACCACCAACACCACCCTACAACTACCCCTACTCATGGGTGGCTAGATGCCTGCCACCACCCCCCACTCATGGGGGGCTGGATGCCTACCACTACTACCATCCCCACTCATGGGGGCTAGATGCCTGCCACCACCCCCCCACTCATGGGGGCTGGATGCCTGTCACTACTGCCATCCCCACTCATGGGGGATGGATGGCTGCCACTACTACCATCCCCACTCATGGGGGGCTGGATGCCTACCACAACTACCATACCCACTCATGGGGGGCTGGATGCCTACCACTACTACTATCCCCACTCATGGGGGGCTGGATGGCTGCCACTACTACCATCCCCACTCATGGGGGGCTGGATGCCTACCACTACTGCCATCCCCACCCATAGGGGCTGGATGCCTACCACTACTATCATCCCCACTCATGGGGGCTGGATGCCTACCACTACTACCACCCCCACTCATGGGGGGCTGGATGCCTGTCACTACTGCCATCCCCACTCATGGGGGATGGATGGCTGCCACTACTACCATCCCCACTCATGGGGGCTGGATGCCTACCACTACTGCCATCCCCACCCATAGGGGCTGGATGCCTACCACTACTACCATCCCCACTCATGGGTGGCTAGATGCCTGCCACCCCCCACTCATGGGGGGCTGGATGCCTACCACTACTTCCATCCCCACTCATGGGGGGCTGGATGCCTACCACAACTACCATACCCACTCATGGGGGGCTGGATGCCTACCACTACTACCATCCCCACTCATGGGGGGCTGGATGGCTGCCACTACTACCATCCCCACTCATGGGGGGCTGGATGCCTACCACTACTGCCATCCCCACCCATAGGGGCTGGATGCCTACCACTACTACCATCCCCACTGATGGGGGCTGGATGCCTACCACTACTACCACCCCCACTCATGGGGGCTGGATGCCTGTCACTACTGCCATCCCCACTGATGGGGGATGGATGGCTGCCACTACTACCATCCCCACTCATGGGGGTTGGATGCCTACCACTACTGCCATCCCCACCCATAGGGGGCTGGATGCCTACCACTACTACCATCCCCACTCATGGGTGGCTAGATGCCTGCCACCACCCCCCCACTCATGGGGGCTGGATGCCTGTCACCACTGCCATCCCCACTCATGGGGGATGGATGGCTGCCACTACTACCATCCCCACTCATGGGGGGCTGGATGCCTGTCACTACTGCCATCCCCACTCATGGGGGGATGGATGGCTGCCACTACTACCATCCCCACTCATGGGGGGCTGGATGCCTACCACTACTGCCATCCCCACCCATAGGGGGCTGGATGCCTACCACTACTGCCATCCCCACCCTTAGGGGGCTGGATGCCTACCACTACTACCACCCCCACTCATGGGGGGCTGGATGCCTGTCACTACTGCCATCCCCACTCATGGGGGGATGGATGGCTGCCACTACTACCATCCCCACTCATGGGGGGCTGGATGCCTACCACTACTGCCATCCCCACCCATAGGGGGCTGGATGCCTACCACTACTACCATCCCCACTCATGGGGGGCAGGATGCCTGTCACTACAACCACCCCTACTCATAGGACGGGTAATGCATGACACAACTAGCATACTCCCACATAAGGACTGTCTGTAAATTACATCCCACCCCCAACACCATGACAAGCGTGTGTGGTCTGTGTCAAATGCATACAACACTGAACATGACATTGAACATACAATGTGACCCCCTAACACATGTGTCACACATAATTGTGTGTGTGGCCTACACAATGCAAGCAGACCATGACCACTGTGGCAATGTGGCCCAAAGCCCCATCACCACAGTGCCCAAAAGGTAAGTGTGTGCTCCATAGCTGAAGCACATTTTGAACAGTGTGGCAATGTGGCCCAAAGTCCCATCACCACAGTGCCCAAAGGCAAGTGTGTGCTCCATAGCTGAAGCACATTTTGAACAGTGTGGCAATGGGGCCCAAAGCCCCATCACCACAGTGCCCAAAGGCAAGTGTGTGCTCCATAGCTGAAGCACATTTTGAACAGTGTGGCAATGGGGCCCAAAGCCCCATCACCACAGTGCCCAAAAGGCAAGTGTGTGCTCCATAGCTGAAGCACATTTTGAACAGTGTGGCAATGGGGCCCTAAGCCCCATCACCACAGTGCCCAAAAGGTAAGTGTGTGCTCCATAGTTGAAGCACATTTTGAACAGTGTGGCAATGGGGCCCTAAGCCTCATCACCACAGTGCCCAAAAGGTAAGTGTAGTCCTGGTAAAAGCTGCTAAACCAAAAATGCAGGGATTATTCCTGGTCACACAACACCAAACACTACAGTGGCATTGTAGTGCTTGTGTCCCATAGCAACATAGATTGTGTGAGGCAAGCAGTGCAGTGCCAATGACACATCGTTCTAGCCATGTGCACACAAACATCAGCCATGGGGGCCCACATTGTCTACATTCACAAATAACACAATGACAGAAGTGAGCATCATAATGCAGACCCACATATCTGCAGCAATGGACACACAAATGTAGATATCCTGTGGAGACTGTAGATGTCATGTGAACAAATACCATACCATGGCAGCAATGGGACATACTAACCATGATCAATGTGCTGACTGATGACCTAGCAGTTCCAGGGCCAGCAGGGGAAAGCCAACAAACAACATACAGCCAATGGCAAACTAAAGATATGCCAATGCAGTGGTGCAAATGCACAAACACAAACAGGCAGATTCACACTGCATATCATACACAACAGGTGAGGGGGTTGTGTGCCAGTGTCCCCAGGCAAACACACAACACATGAGGAGGCCAGATTCACTAATACACAGATGTCAACACAGTCACATACAAAACTAACTCAGGGATTGGATTCCCCTATGTGGGCAAACAGGCATTGTGAGATGAGAGGGAGCCCAAATTACACATGTCACACAAGCTTGTAGGAACAGCAACAAACACAGCAAGAGACAGAACCACCACAGCACTCCCCCAGGGACCCCACATTGTGGTGACACTAGCCTGCATGACAATCACACTGTGATGGCAAAGGTAGATGTCATCCACACTGTGAACCACAGCCATGTGTCCTGAGCAACAAACTACCATCACACCTATACAAGCACAAAGCACTCAGCATGGCCTGCCAGCCAAGGACAACATGGAGGTAGTGCCCCAGCCGTGCAACAACTCACATTTGCACACACTCAACGCCACACACCTTGAACTCCACCAATGTGCAGCAGTGAAGCTCACATGGACTGCTGACATTGCACATGCACCCATGAAAATCCCTGGGGTGGTGGGGGGAAATAAGGTGCAGAAACCCATCACACATGGCCAGTCAACAATACTTGTGAATGTCTGACACACTGCACAGTATGTCGTACATGGGCATGACGTGAAATCCACCCCAAACAATGGGATCCTGGCCATAGTCACACACCAATAAAGAAGCCAAGCTGACCCACAAAGGACACACATAGACAACTTCCAACATTGCAGCTCTGACCCTGAGGAGTGGCAGCAGTCACACACACAACGTGTCACAATCACTGAAAGCATACACAAACAGAAAATCACATTACTCGTGTAACCAACAAGTGCCAAGAGGAATCTTGACAGTGTCCCATCTGCGTTTGCCCACATCCCCAGCCCTGACAACAAAGACAACTAGGGATGACAACCTCATTAACATTAGTTTGCCATGCACCCACATCCCGGAGAAACCAGGTCCAAGATGCTGGATGAACACAGAACAACTCAGCAAGCATCACAAACAGGAACATCCATAGGGACACAGCCTGTGCAGGAAAAGGAGAAGGGTACACGCACAGACATGCCTACACAACACACAACACGGGCACAGCCTATATCACGGAATCACGCACTGCCATGAGGGCACTCCACTCCTGTGGAAGGTCAGCTGTGCCAAACCTTGTCTGTGCACGACTCAAACATGTCAGCAGAACACTCGGTCAGTGAGTCAACAACTACAACACACTGAAGGCTCTGCTCATATCAGCCTGGGCACGGGAGTGTCACGTCAGTCATCTGCATACACCCAAGACACATGTCAAGCAACTTGCACTGTGTACACAGATGAGTCCTCCAAATTTGATGTGCTAAACTGCATGTCCATTGGAGACGGGCACACAGTCAGGGTACTAGGAACATTGGACAGTGGTAAGCCCACCAGATGTGCATCAGTGTAGGACAAAGATGGTAATCTACAAATGCTAAACGTACATCCCTGTGTCAAATGCTGAACATTACACCCTCAGACTGCAGCAAAGGATGCTATAGATCCAGACTAGATTAGGACACATATCCCATGGACCACATGGAGCCCATCACAGCAAAACTTTATTTACCTGATCTGAACACTATTACAATAGCAAATGCATGATTCCACACATCTACATCATGTACCTCCAAAGATTAACCACAAGTAAACAAAAAGAGGCTTTATTCAGCAAGTGTGCAACTCAAATCAAAAGTCCAACATAAACTAAGGCCAATGGCCAGTCCAAATATACAGTCCCAACAGGGTGATGTGTGACAACTTGTCAACAATTGCTTGCCTGCACAGGTACGGATAGGGGACATCCCCCTTGGAGGGGCATACGAGGGGTAGGCCAGGCACCGCAGGGACAGGATCAGGGGATGCCAGAAGGAGGCAGTGAAGGGAGTGTCACCGGCAACTGCAGTGGAGGTGTCTGACTCAGGGGGGGCTGGCGCCACCGCAGGGCTCAAGTCTGATGGTGTTGGTGCTGCAACCACTGCAGTGGGCTGGTCAGATGGAGTGGACTGGGTCCCCAATTCAGTGCCCGAGTCAGACGGGGTGGTTGTGGACTCCACCGCAGTGCATGACTCCAAGGTAGTGGAAGGGGGGCAGAAGACCTGGGCAGGACAGAGGGGGGACACGGTCTCCACACCAGTGGCACAAACAGGCAGAGCGTCTGGTTTGGGGGTGGAAGAGCAAGTGGCAGGGGAGGGCCTAAGCAGTTTGGGGATGCGGTATCGGTGTGTGGGGGAACCTGGGGCAGGGTGTGGCGGTGGAACCTGTGGAGTGGTGGCCTGGGGGATGGAGGTGAGAGACTGGGTGGTTGACTTGCAGGGCGGTGGCGGGGTCTTGCTCTTCCGGGACCGGGGGGACTTGCGGGTGGGGGCTCACTCTGCCTGCGCCTGGGGGAGGGTGTCCGGGGGCGAGGGGCACTCCCTCTGTGTGGGTGGACTTCCTCTTCCCCCGGTATGCTGGATCAGCGGGATTGGAGGGGAAGAGGCCGAGGTCACTGAGGAAGAGCTGCTGATCAGGTGGGGTTGCAGGTGAGGCAAGGGAAGGGGTCTTGGAGGGAGAGGATCTTGAGGATTGTGGAGTGACTGTGGTTGCCTGTGTGTCTGTGTGTTCCCCATCCCCTGTGTCTGTGGTATCAGTCCCCTGAGGATGCTTGTGTGCACGTCTTGCCTTTCTCTTGGGTGTGTCTGTGCTGCTCGTGTCTGTGTGTTTGGGTGATTGTGCAGGTGTGCATGTGCTTTGGACAGGTAGGGGGGCAGGAAGTGTGGATGGGGCAGAGGTGGGAGGGGTGAGGGACTGTTGGAGGAGGGACACTGCTGCCGTCAGGGAGGAGTCGATGGATTTATTGCTCCTCTGTAGGGCAGACATACCCGTCGAGATGCTCTCCATGAACGACACCAGCTGTGTCAACAGAGTGGTGTGTGCATGGAGGACACTCAGCATTGCTGTCTGCCCTACATGGAGCTGCCGAAGGAGGTACACAGACTCCTCACTCAGGGCAGCAGGGGACACAGGGGCAGGGGGTGCGATGCCTGGCACGAAGGAGACACGCTCCCGAGTACAGGAGCCTCCACGGACCTCAGGAATGGGAGCCAATGGGAGGGCGGTGGTGGTGGCGGGGCCAGACAGACTAGCTGGCCTTTGGTGGCTGCTGAGACCCGCCTCCACAAGGGAGTCATCCTCCGAGCTGATGCACTCCTCAGCTGAGGTGGATGTTGCTGAGGACTCCTCGGTGTGGCTCCCCTCGCCCTCCGTGCCACTGGGTCCCTCTGACCACTCGTCCGATGCTGACCCAGTCTGGCTCCGCTGCTCCTCCTGGTCCGTGGAGCTGTCCCCTCCTGTGGCCGTGGATGTATCTGCAAACAATTAGGGAAACAGACAAACATCAGTCACCTGCACTGACCGCACACACCACAGTAAGTACAGCACATTACAGAGCAAGCCCTGGCATCCTTAGTTGAACATTGCCTAAAGTCCCCACACAGATTCGGGGAAGCCAATTGTCAGTCTGATGGTCAACCATGGGACTCACACCCCTCCTGCCCTTGCACCCATCTGTTTGGTGCCTGTCTGATGGTAATTCCCCAGGGACATGTGGTGAGTCAGAGCAGCAAGCGGACCACATATCAAAGTTACACCTAGATCACATGTCAGAACTTAGGCATTGTGTAAGCAATTGAGCCACCCATTAATCGCACAACATAGTCACGGGAACAAATGCTGTCCCCCACCTTGAGCAAAGCAAAATGCAATGACACAGTCCCCAAATGACACAATTTCCCGACTATAAGGGCCACACATATGCGTATCAGAGGAGAAGTGGGCATGTCACAAATGAGGGACATGGGTCCTGGACCACATGACTGATGTACTGTGGAAGTTTAACCAGGCCAGAGGAGGGCACATAGCATGTCAGACAAAGTGCACAGTGCAGTCATGGACTCACCCCCTCCTTGCTGCTGTCTGTCCTTCAGCTGCCCATCCAGGTCAGGGAAGACCACCGCCAGGATCCGGAGCATGTGGGGGGTCAGGGTCCGGGTCCGCCCCTCCTGCGAGGAGGCGACAGCTTCAGCTGGACCCTTGCGATCCTCCGGGTCCAGCCACGAAGGTCCTGCCACCTCTTCTGGCAGTTGCGGATCCTGCGCCTGTAGACCCCCACGGATCTTACTTTCCGGGCGATGGTCAGCCAAATTTCCTGCTTCTTGTGGGCATCAACCTGTGAGGATGACAAAGTGAAAAGGCCATTACTACACATGCAACATATACGTGCATCACACAGTTGGATATACATGTCTCAATCACAGGGGCATATGAAGTACACAGGCAGTGCAACAATGGCTATGAACAGTTTGCCAGCAGTCACTACATGGTATCATTGCATGGGAAGTAAACCTAGTTGGAATGCACTGTTACTGCACTGTACCAGTTCAGTGCATGTAACTACACACTTTGGGGTGTGACAACTACTCAGTGGGCATGCTAGCCAGTGGTGTGCACACTGAAAGCCCTGCTAGTCAGACAACATGCACAATTAGTGAGGCAGTGGACAGCACACTCACCTGCTCCCCTGGTTTCCCATACAGCTTGCTGTACTGTGGAAGGAGGCTGTCCAGCAGGGCCTGGTTCTCCTCAAGGCTGAAGGCTGGGGCTCTCTCCACAGTATGTGCCATTGCAGGAGCCAGAGGATGCATAAACAGCAGCAGTGTTTGTGGCAGATGTCGTCCTGGAGCATGTAGTGCAGGCAAGTGAGCTCTCAGGGGAACAGCCAGCATTATATGTGTACTGCAGAGGCAGATACTGTCCCATGTGTCCAAAGTGATAGGTCCAAGTTGTTTGCATCTTCTGAATTTGACCAATCCATGGAATAGCAGCACTAATACACGCCCACAGCATCCTTCAAATCTTCAACTTCATGACACCCATGATTTTGCAACATTGTTGTGGCTGGCCAACTGAATTCCCTGCATTAGACTCGTTGGAGCTTCGAAAACGTGTCCGTTGCCATGCCAGGCCCCAGCCAATGTGTGCGCACCATTCTGTCCATTGCTGTACAACGCGTACCAGGCATACAACGCGTACCCGCTCACATACAATGCAATGGGCCGGCTGGGCACACCGATCGGTCCATTGCTCTACAACGCGTACCCGCTCACATACAATGCAATGGGCCGGCCGGGCACACCGATCGGTCCATTGGTGTACAACGCGTACCAGGCATACAACGCGTACCCGCTCACATACAATGCAATGGGCCGGCCGGGCACACCGATCGGTCCATTGCTGTACAACGCGTACCAGGCATACAACGCGTACCCGCTCACATACAATGCAATGGGCCGGCCGGGCACACCGATCGGTCCATTGCTGTACAACGCGTACCAGGCATACAACGCGTACCCGCTCACATACAATGCAATGGGCCGGCCGGGCACACCGATCGGTCCATTGCTCTACAACGCGTACCAGGCATACAACGCGTACCCGCTCACATACAATGCAATGGGCCGGCCGGGCACACCGATCGGTCCATTGCTCTACAACGCGTACCCGCTCACATACAATGCAATGAGCCGGCCGGGCACACCGATCGGTCCATTGCTGTACAACGCGTACCAGGCATACAACGCGCACCCGCTCACATACAATGCAATGGGCCGGCCGGGCACACCGATCGGTCCATTGCTCTACAACGCGTACCAGGCATACAACGCATACCCGCTCACATACAATGCAATGGGCCGGCCGGGCACACCGATCGGTCCATTGCTCTACAACGCGTACCCGCTCACATACAATGCAATGGGCCGGCCGGGCACACCGATCGGTCCATTGGTGTACAACGCGTACCAGGCATACAACGCGTACCCGCTCACATACAATGCAATGGGCCGGCCGGGCACACCGATCGGTCCATTGCTGTACAACGCGTACCAGGCATACAACGCGTACCCGCTCACATACAATGCAATGGGCCGGCCGGGCACACCGATCGGTCCATTGCTGTACAACGCGTACCAGGCATACAACGCGTACCCGCTCACATACAATGCAATGGGCCGGCCGGGCACACCGATCGGTCCATTGCTCTACAACGCGTACCAGGCATACAACGCGTACCCGCTCACATACAATGCAATGGGCCGGCCGGGCACACCGATCGGTCCATTGCTCTACAACGCGTACCCGCTCACATACAATGCAATGAGCCGGCCGGGCACACCGATCGGTCCATTGCTGTACAACGCGTACCAGGCATACAACGCGTACCCGCTCACATACAATGCAATGGGCCGGCCGGGCACACCGATCGGTCCATTGCTCTACAACGCGTACCAGGCATACAACGCATACCCGCTCACATACAATGCAATGGGCCGGCTGGGCACACCGATCGGTCCATTGCTCTACAACACGTACCCGCTCACATACAATGCAATGGGCCGGCCGGGCACACCGATCGGTCCATTGCTGTACAACGCGTACCAGGCATACAACGCGTACCCGCTCACATACAATGCAATGGGCCGGCCGGGCACACCGATCGGTCCATTGCTCTACAACGCGTACCAGGCATACAACGCATACCCGCTCACATACAATGCAATGGGCCGGCCGGGCACACCGATCGGTCCATTGCTCCACAACGCGTACCCGCTCACATACACTGCAATGGGCCGGCCGGGCACACCGATCGGTCCATTGCTCTACAACGCGTCCCTGGACAGGTCACATGCATATGTCACCATGCTGGTCACTGGTGAACCTATGCCAGCCACATTTACTTTCCAGGGACTCAGGGGCACACCTACAACACCACACCCAGTCCACACTGTATATAAGGCATGTGTGGCAGCATAACCTTATCTGTGTATGGGGGTGAACATGTGGATTTTGGGGTGGCACTTGGGGGCAGACACACCCAGGCTGTGCACGTGTTCATGGGGACAGGGTCCTTTGTGTGTTGTGCACCTGACCACTGTGGTGTGCAACTTTTCATTTCTGAGCATGTGTCATGGTCACATTTCCAGGTTGTGTATGTGTATGACATGTCACATACCCCCAGGCTCACATGTGGGAAGGCATGTACGTCTCAGGGTAGCCCATTCCAACAATAGTGATGTCCCTCCACAGTCTGTGTGCATGTTGTGTATCACATGTCTCTGACTCCATGTGCACAATGGGAGACAGTCTCCACATCCACGTGGTTTGTGCATGAACTTTGATGGTGTGTGTGTGTGTGTGTCACAGACGTCCATGTCTGTCCTGCAGAGGCTACAGGGGCCACTACCTGTGGGTGTCATGTTTGTTTTTCTGACGTGTACATGATACGCCATGTCATGCCAGTATCCATGTGGCAAGACAGGGTCCCTGGGAATCTACCTGTAGGTGAGCTGTGATGCCTGTGGAGCATCTGTCCAGACATGTCACTGTGGTATGTGTGTGGAACGTGAGAGCAGTTAATGGGTACTGTGTCACAGCCTAATGGTTTCCCATAGCACACCCTGGAACCTGTTGTCAACACTTGTTGAACAGAGATGTTAGATGATGTCCATGTAGGTGCCATATATGTCCAAACGGAACGACACACACATCAAGTACTTGTGTTTGTTAATGCTGTATCATGTGAAATTGAGTATGGTGAACGGCACATAGGTGGGGTGACTGACAATCTTGCTTTCTTCACCTATGCACTGCAGGGCTCCTGCTGTCCATCGACCATTCCCAGACCTGGCAACGATGGTGGAACGTGACAGCATCCGACGGTACCGCTTCACCAGGCAGCTGATTGAGGATTTGGCAGTGCGGTTGGACCCACATTTGCAGCCTGGCCGGCCGTATCCTACAGCGCTGACCCCCAAGGTGAAGGTGATGGCAGCCCTACATTTCTTTGCCACCGGTACCTTTCAACACACTGTGGCAACTACTGGTGGGATGTCACAGACTATGTTCAGCCGTGTGCTACGCGATGTTTTGGGGGCAATGTTGAGATACCTGAACCAGTACATCTATTTCCCAACACGTCAACGACTCACTGACGTCAAGAGTGACTTCTATGCCCTGGGGAGGATGCCACATGTAATTGGCTCCATTGATGGGACACATGTGGCTTTGATACCACCACAGGCACATTAGCAGGCATACCGGAACCGTAAACATTACCATTCGATCAATGCTCTGGTGGTATGTCTTGCAGATATGACCATCTCACATGCGTGTGCCCGTTTCCCCGGTTCGGCACACGATGCCTACGTGATGAGGAGTAGTCGCATCCCGAGGATGATGTCACAGATGCCGAACCAGCGTGCCTGGCTTGTTGGTGTGTACTGACTTTGTACCATTGTGTGTGTTCTGCTATGTTGTTTTCCGCACACATTTTCAAATCGGCTAATGTGCAATTGTCTGTCTGTAGGTGACTCGGGATACCCCAACATGCCGTGGTTACTGACACCCCTCAGGAACCCTGTGACACCAGCCCAGATGCGCTACAATGAGGCACATGGTCGGACGAGGAGGGTGATTGAGCGGACCTTTGGTCTCCTGAAGAGCCGCTTCCGCTGCCTGGACAAGACAGGAGGGGCCCTCCCATATGCCCCAGCAAAGGTGTGCAAGATTGTCATCGTCTGCTGCATGCTACACAACCTGGCAGTGCGGAAGGAGTTGCCTCTCATCCTGGATGACGATGACCAACGTCCCCCACCTGTGGAAGATCCTGGCCTGGGTCACGATGCCAGTGAAGATGATGATGATGATGATGGTGATGTCCGCACACAGCTCATCACCAACTTCTTCAGCTGAATGTGAGTCTCCAGAGGGTTGTAATGTCAATGATTTGAGTTTGCATGATATGTGTGTGTGGTGCTCTGGTGCTGTTTGAGTGTGGCCATGTGCTACTTGACTGGATGCGTGCAGCGAATTGTCCTTGCAGGTGGTCTGTATTGCCCAACAGTGTTGACATGCTAACTTGGTTTTGTGTAGTTATCTCGTGACATGTATTAGACATGAGTATTGCCGTTCTGTGCTATTCTTCAGTGGTTTTGACTGTGTGTCATGTCTGTCCTTCACAGGGTGCTACCGGAGTTGTTTGATCAACTTGGATCCCACGAATCCATGACTCAACTTCCAAGGTGGAAGCAGTCGTTTCCCTACAGGTGATGTGCCACACACCCCTGGACTTTCTATCTTCTGCACTTTTTGACTTTGTGGCCACAGCCAGGTTGGATTAGCTAGCATTTGTAGTGGAAACAACATTTTGCAAATGTGTAATAAACCTGTGCTTCACTTTGGGATGTGCGTTGTCTGTGGTCACACATCTGACTGACATTTGCTTACTGCACCTGTAGTCTAGTTGACAGACTGTGAATAGGTGGCGTGTCTGTGCATTCCACTGTATTTAGCTGCAACATCAGTATAGGTGATGAGTCTGATGGCCCTGGTGTGTATGTGTTGTGTGGCCCTAGTGGTGTGTCTCCCTCATATGTGTCACGTCGCCATGACTGACATGACGGTGTTGGACTTGCTGTAGCAGTTAGCATGCACAGTGTCATTTTTCTGATCACCATCTCCATGACAGAGAGCACGTTGGAATCACAACAGAGGCAGATATGGTGTATTGGTGAGTTTATTTACATACATGTGTGAGAATGGTGCACAGGATGGTGGGTGCTGAACATAGAAATTGGAATCCAAAGTTCCCATGTGATTTGGAAGTCTTGGTAGCTGAAATGTCCAGAGTAAAGTCCACAGTCATCTGATGAATTTGGCCAACTAGAGCTCCCCATGTCATGTGGGAGAGTTGGGTTGGCTTCGACAGGGCGTGCAGTTTGCACACAGAGGAAAAGTTCCAGAACAGGTGTTGGCTTCCTGGGGGATGTAGATGGCCATCGGCCTCTCAGTTTGGCCTCCTCGGATGGCCCCTCTTCTTGGGGGGGGGCCCTCAGGTGCAGGCTGCGGCGGTGCAGGGGACTCTCTGCCAGAGTCCTCCTCCCTCCCTGTGGCATTTGCAGTTGTTTCAGCAGCAGATGTTGTGGGCACACAGGGAGGTGAGGCCATGTTGGTGCTGATCTGGCGGAGGCATGTCAGTATGTCCCTATGCACCGCTGTCAGTTGTTCCAATGTGTCCCACTTGTACTCCATGCCAGACATGTGTGTCTCGACACGTGACATGTGTGTCTCGACACGGGACATGTGGGAGTCCAAGCGGGCATGATGGGCAGCCTGCTGCTGTTGTATGTCCTTGAGGATCCCCACTACCTGGCTGACCTCTCCGGTGCTAGTCTGGTACGCATCCGCGATGCGTGCCAGTTGTGGGTCATCATGCAGTCCAGACCCCTCTGCAAAGAGCGACCTATGTCTACCACCCCTCCCACCACCCCTGGCGACACGTGCAGGACCTGCGGTGGCACGCACAGGTGACCGTGGGCCCACTTGGGTGTTATTCCTGGGCTCGTTGTCACCAGCTCCAGTTTGGGCCTGGGACCCTGCGCTGTTGTCATCTGTGGTCCTTGGTCTGTCCGTGTTGGCAGGGGTGGCCTGTGTGTTGGCAGTTGTTGGAGGGTTGGGTGCAGGGGGTGCAGATGTTGGTCCTGCTGGTGCTGCATGATGACTCACACCGGAGGGTCCAGCTGGTTCTTCGCCATCCGAGGAGTGCAGAGGCTGATCCACACCAGTGAGCTCAGTGTTCCCAGGAGCCTGGGACAGGGACTCCTCTTCGTCTGATGCTGTGTCCCCATCATCACCTGTTTTGGGGAGAGACACAGATTGTATGTTATGTTTCTACTGGCATCAATTGTTCAAACACCTGACAGTTGTGACTGTACCTCTGGATGTGGGCCAGGACATTGCATTCTCCTAAATTGTGACAGTCAGAGAGTGATATTGGTGTAGCACATTGTCCTGCCAACCTGTGGCATGTCAATGTGAATGTTGAGGTGTGTGCATGACCAGCATTGGTGGTATTTGGTTGCCATCCAGGCCCCCTTCTCCCCCCAGCCCAGTTATCCCACCATGAAGCGTGCTTCCATTGCAGGGAGTGCAAGTTGTCTTTCAGGATGTCAGTCAGTGGTGTCCTGCTGTTGGTTGTTGCACAGTTCCCAGCAGGGCCTTGTGCTCCCCCAGCAGTACCCAGTGTCAGCCATCTTGTGAGTCCTTTTCCACTCCCTGTGATGTGAGCATGGTTGAGAGTGGTGTTGATGGGCCAATTGTGAGGGTGAGCAATATCTGTGCCTACAACTCCCATCATGCTATTGCCTCCACCCCCCTTCCCAGCATGCCCATCCTTCCTTCCTTTTGACTCTGCTTCCCTGTGGGGTGGGGTGCCTGTGCTGACAGGATGGCTGGGAGTGTTGTCCTGGCAGTTGTTTGGCTACAAGTCCCAAGAGTGTCCCTGTGCTTCACACAGCATAACCCAGGGTGGTGGTTCTTTGTGGGATCTTCAGTTAGGATGTGAGGCATTGCATTCTCCCAGGTGGGTTATGTGGAGTTAGTGTTGAGGGGCGTGTGAGGGGAGGTGCTTGTAACTATGGTCAGTGCTGTGAGTCCTCCTTCCCACCCAGCCAGATATCCCACCATGGAACGTGCTTCCATTGCAGGGAGTGCAAGTTGTCTTTCAGGATGTCAGTCAGTGGTGTCCTGCTGTTGGTTGTTGCACAGATCCCAGCAGGGCCTTGTGCTCCCCCCAGCAGTACCCAGTGTCAGCCATCTTGTGAGTCCTTTTCCACTCCCTGTGATGTGAGCATGGCTGAGAGTGGTGTTGATGGGCCAATTGTGAGGGTGAGCAATATCTGTGCCTACAACTCCCATCATGCTATTGCCTCCACCCCCCTTCCCAGCATGCCCATCCTTCCTTCCTTTTGACTCTGCTTCCCTGTGGGGTGGGGTGCCTGTGCTGACAGGATGGCTGGGAGTGTTGTCCTGGCAGTTGTTTGGCTACAAGTCCCAAGAGTGTCCCTGTGCTTCACACAGCATAACCCAGGGTGGTGGTTCTTTGTGGGATCTTCAGTTAGGATGTGAGGCATTGCATTCTCCCAGGTGGGTTATGTGGAGTTAGTGTTGAGGGTGTGTGTGAGGGGAGGTGCTTGTAACTATGGTCAGTGCTGTGAGTCCTCCTTCCCACCCAGCCAGATATCCCACCATGGAACGTGCTTCCATTGCAGGGAGTGCAAGTTGTCTTTCAGCATGTCAGTCAGTGGTGTCCTGCTGTAGGTTGGTGCACAGTTCCCATCAGGGCCTTGTGCTCCCCACAGCAGTACCCAGTGTCAGCCATCTTGTCATTTCTTTTCCACTCCCTGTGATGTGAGCATGGTTCAGAGTGGTGTTGATGGGCCAATTGTGGGTGTGACCAATATCTGTGCCTACAACTCCCATCATGCTATTGCCTACACCCCCCTTCCCAGCATGCCCATCCTTCCTTCCTTTTGAGTGGACTTCACTGTGTGTGAGTGTGACAGCAATGGCAAGATGGCTGACAGTGTGGTCCTGTTGTTTGTTGGTGCCCAGTTCCCAGCAGGGCCTTGTGCTCCCCACAGCTGTGGCCAGTGTCAGACATCTTTGAAGTGGCTTTTGACTCCCTGTGAGGTGTGCATGCTTCAGTGCTAACTTGCTGGGCCATGTGGGTGTGAGATGTTGATCTGTGACTACCACTCCCATCATGCTGTTGCCTACACCCCCTTCCCAGCATGCCCATCCTTCCTTCCTTTTGAGTGGACTTCAGTGTGTGTGAGTGTGACAGCAATGGCAAGATGGCTGACAGTGTGGTCCTGTGGTTTGTTGGTGCCCAGTTCCCAGCAGGGCCTTGTGCTCCCCACAGCAGTAGCCAGTGTCAGCCATCTTGTCAGTTGTTTTCCACTCCCTGTGATGTGAGCATGGTTGAGAGTGGTGTTGATGGGCCAATTGTGGGTGTGACTAATATCTGTGCCTACAACTCCCATCCTGCTATTGCATACACCCCCCTTCCCAGCATGCCCATACTTCCTTCCTTTTGAGTGGACTTCACTGTGTGTGAGTGTGACAGCAATGGCAAGATGGCTGACAGTGTGGTCCTGTTGTTTGTTGGTGCCCAGTTCCCAGCAGGGCCTTGTGCTCCCCACAGCTGTGGTCAGTGTCAGACATCTTTGAAGTGGCTTTTGACTCCCTGTGAGGTGTGCATGCTTCAGTGCTAACTTGCTGGGCCATGTGGGTGTGAGATGTTGATCTGTGACTACCACTCCCATCATGCTATTGCCTACACCCCCTTCCCAGCATGCCCATCCTTCCTTCCTTTTGAGTGGACTTCAGTGTGTGTGAGTGTGACAGCAATGGCAAGATGGCTGACAGTGTGGTCCTGTTGTTTGTTGGTGCCCAGTTCCCAGCACGGCCTTGTGCTCCCCACAGCAGTAGCCAGTGTCAGCCATCTTGTCAGTTGTTTTCCACTCCCTGTGATGTGAGCATGGTTCAGAGTGGTGTTGATGGGCCAATTGTGGGTGTGACCAATATCTGTGACTACCACTCCCATCATGCTATTGGCTACACTGACGTGACCAGCATACACAGAATTCCTTCCTTTGAGTGAGCTTCCCTGTAAGGTGGTGTTCTAGTGGTGGGTAAATATCTGGGAGTGTTTGTTGGTTCTATTTGTGCCACTGCCTTGCTGTATTTGTTGTTAGGTTTGTAGATGTCATGACACAGTTACATATCACTATGAGATGGCAGGTATTGTGTTTGTCTGACTAGCATTCACATCTTGGGATGGATATCTTTTGGTTGCTGTGTATTTGCTAAGTGTGCATGGTTTGCCTATCCCCTTGACTGTGATGTGTGTGTGTTGTCACACCATATTGTGTATATTAGTTGTGTACTCACCAGGCTCTGGGATGTCTGTTAGTCCGTATACGCTCACTGGTGGTAGGATGGCCTGCACCTTCTCCTCCCAGGGCCTGAGGTATACTGGTTTTGCAGGAGGGCCACTGCCGGTGTGCTGGGTGAGGAGGTAGTCCTTTTTGAGTAGGTCCCTGACCCTCCTGCGCACATCATACCACCTGTTCTGGATGTCTTCCTTTGTGCGCAAACATGGTGATTGTGCGTTCACCCTGTCGACAATCCTCGCCCACATCTTGGTTTTCTGCGACATGGGGGTCTGTTGTATCAATGTACCAAACAACTGTGGCCCTACCCTGAGGATCTCGTCTACCAGGACTTCCAATTCACAATCTAGGAACTTATGGTTCTTCTTTGGGGGCATGGTGATGGGTGGTGGTGGTGATTGATGTGTGTGTGTGCAAGTGGGGGGGTGTGAGTGTAGGTTTAGCTGAGTGTGTGTGAGGGTGCTATTTGTAGGTGTGGTAATGGTGTGTGGCTTGTGTGATGTATGAGCTGTGAGTGTGTCTGTGGTTGCTGTGTGATGGTGTTCTGTCTGGCAGGTCAGTGGAATTTGCAAGGGATCATGGTAGGGATTTGTGGCCTTTATGTAGGTGGAGTTGGAGGTGTGTCCTTGTTCCATTTTTTTTCCTCCCTGTATTTATTGGCTTAGTGGTTGCTTGTTTGGCCCTTTTTTTCTAAATTTTCCTTGGTGTTTTTGGTGCATGTAGGAGTTGTTCTTGTGTCCGAGTAGGACGCTGCAGTTGTCTGGTGCGATCTTGTCCGACTCGTTCCCGCTGTGTGTCAGCTAGGTTTCATATGTGGCGTACGAGTCGGTCGCGTAGTATTGGGTTGCTTCGGCTGGGTTTTGTATGCGTGTCAGTCGTACGGCATGTGCTCCGGGTGAGTCGGTCGTGTTTTGCACGAACAGCATCGTACTACGCGGGTCGGAGTTCGCGGGTACGCGGGTACGTTTCGTTCGGGTTCAATCCGAGTGCGTGTCGGTCAGTTTGTTTCGCGTGATTTTCCGGTCGGATGGCTTGTTTCCGTCCGGCTCGGTCGGTCATTTTGTATTTTGTCCGAGTCTGTCGGATTTCACATGCATTTCATCGTACTACCCGGGTCGTACGGCGCCGGTCCGAGTCGGTCGGACTAAATTCCCGTACCGAGTCGGTCGGTATGTTTTCCGGCCCGAATCGGAATCGGCCCCTGTGTCTTTCTGAATGTGACGGTATGTGTTTGTCTCACTCTGTTCCCAATATCTGGATGTCAGATAATAATATTACAGTGTTTTTGAAAGATTTTTCGGATCTCCTAGATTAACCTTCTATATGTTAGAATGAGCCATATCTCATTTGCCTCCGCATCTCCACATAACAAAAGTAAACATAACACAACTCAATACTTCGCAAATTTTTCAAAATTGATATTACCATGCAACACAATGCAAAACAGTGCAACTGTACGTAAATTATTTAAACATCGCCATAAATTAATGCAACAGAACTCAAATTATCGCAACACTTCAGAAATGTTTCCCCCAAAAATGAAAGCAACACATCACACCATGGTGCAATTGTTTAGTGTAGAAGTTAAACATTATTTGCATCTAAGACATCTGACTTTCTTTTATTTATACATAAGCATAAATCTTGTCCCCAATCAAGATGGCTGACAAATTCTGAGAAGTGAAAAACACATTGCATTTTACCACAAAAATAACTGTAGTCATGATTTTCAACAGTTAATTTACAGTAAATGATAGTATACCCATACATAAACATAATAATAGACGTCCACAATTTTGTAGCCAGTGGTACACTTACTTTTGACGTGGCCACACACACAAGAGTGAACAGTAGAGTTGATCAGAGACAGTACAAAACACAGCCACCTACCTATTGAAGTAAGTATAACCTATATATTTAATACACTTAGAAATTTCTAAGTATATCATAGAACTGTAAATTTAAATAATGTTTACTTAATTTTTCAGAGATTGTTATAACCCTGGGCGTAGTACTACGCTACGCTCACGGAGCATGAGTAGTTTGTGCTACTACGCACTACGCAAATTGCACGTAGCACAGTGCAAAAACACCTACAAATGCTTTGATGAAGCAATTTTACATGCTAAAAAGTACATAACCAATTCACAAAAGTGAACTTTGTGAATGAAAATATCAGGCAATGAGAGAGGTGATGATTTTGGGGTCCCCCCTAACCTAGCGGGAGGACCAAGCAGATGCCTCGAACACAAAGAGCATATCATGATGAACGATTCAGTGGTGGTCCCTTCCTCCTAGGACCACCCCAAGCACAGTTATGGGCAAAAATACAATCCCAACCAAAGGCCCTGCAAAGCATTATGGGACGAGATTAGCAGTGGGCAGTGAATATTATAGTGTCCAATATCAAAATAATTCTACAAAGAGCTGCAGTTCAACTAGTCGTTACTAGATGTCCCTCACGAGTCAAATTCAAAAGCATTGAAATTATTAATACATCAAGCTGCAGTTCCTCTAGTCGTTACTAGATGTCCCTCACGAGTCAAATGCAAAAGCATTGAAACCCTTTCATGAAGCTTTTGCGAACTATGCCCAGGGTTAGATTGTTAACCTTGTGAGCACACACAGATTGTGAAACTTTTTAACTGAAACATTGGGGCTGATTACTATCGTTGCGGGAACCGGACGGACCAACAGGAAGTCGGGGGTCCCGCCTGCCAAATTAGGATCTGACCGCCGTGGAGGAAGCCGGAAACATGCCTCTTTGCATTGAGGCTTGTGTTGCGGCCCAAGAAAGGGCCGCAGCACGAGCACCAATGTAAAGAGGCATGTTTACAAACATTCCCTGCACCCTGTGGCACACAATGCAGGGATATTTTGGGGGGCACCCCAGGGCCGATAGCGAGGGCCACGGGGGACTGCTAGGGACCTTAAAAAAGCCTTTATGCCAGCCTTTTCACATCAGAAGAACCAACATTAAAAGGCTGGTGGAATGGTGGATTGTAATACCCATGGCGATGCCTGAGAAGGCACTGCCACGATTGTGGGGAATGCGATCCGACCGACTTGCTGATGGGCTCCTTGAGCCCGTTGGAAGCTGTCGGTCGGGCCCTGGGGCAATGCGGTCAGATCGACCACATCGTAATGTGGCGGTCTGACCGCAGTTAAAGATGTCAGTGGGACAGACACCGCCGTGTCATCAGTGTCGTTCCCACTGACATCATAATCGGCCCCTTCATTTGTAAGTTTAAATACAACCTTATGTTTTTTTATTTGCAATTTACTGATAATCTTTCCTCAACACTAACAATACTAATTTTTATTACAAAAGAAATACATTTTACAAACTGCACTCTACACAGGGAAGGTGCAGGACAAAGGCTGGGGACAAATTTACTATTCAAACTTTGCCAAGTACTTACTTCAGGGAAGGTGTTGGACAATGGCTGGTGGGCAGATTTACTATCCTAACTCCACCAAGTACTTATCTCAGGGAAGCTGCTGGACAGTGGCTGCGGGGGGCAAATTTACAATCCGAACTCTGCCAAGTACTTACCTCAGGGAAGGTGCTGGGCCGTGGCCTGGGGCAGATTTACTACTTTAACTTAGCCAAGTTCTTACCTCAGGTTCGGTAATGGACAGTGGCTGGGGAGCTGTTTTATTGTTCTAACTCCACCAAGAACAAGAAACAAATCAACAGGTAAACATTTTTTACATAAAAAATAAATGTACATTAATAACATTATTTTTACAAAACCAAAAACAAACAAATATTTAATTTCCTGTCTTTCAACAGTGACATTTAACATGTTTTCCTCAACAGGCTGCATCAGTTAACCTTATAATTTTTTTTTCTTAGCAGGACTAAATACAAAGAAGAAAATAATACTCAACATTATGACATTAAACTCTAATATGTTTTTACTGTTTCTTTTGCAGATCATTTAAAAAATGGAAAACACAAGACAAGACAGTTACATCAAATAGAAACGTGGCAATAGACTATTAAAGTATGATGGGTACATTTTTTGGCAGTATAGATTAACTGAGATTAACTGAGCCCAGGAGTCATTGGAGATGTGTTGAATATTTTTTTCTCTTTGCAAAGGCAGAGTGGTTACACTTGTTGATGCAGTGGAGAGAACCATTGAGCATAACCACTCTGCAATGGCGATTGAACTTAGGGGAAGTATTCAACAAATAAAGTCCTCTGCAGGCACCTCCAATTAACCTTGTGGCTCCGTTTTGAGGGAGGTAGCCCAGAACATACCCATGCACATTGCCGGTAGCATGCCCAAGATCCCAAATTTAAGAAGAATGTTTCAATGACAAAAACAGGCAAGAAATCTCAAACAGTAACTCCTCAAACCAACTCTGACATTAACATTTCCCCTGAAAAACTGTTTCTTTTACTAATGAACCTTTCCTACTCTATGATAAAGAGAACCCTCTAATATAAATACTAATCTTTAGGACAGTACATACCACAGTAACAAGAGAGAATAGTGAAATTTGGATGATGGATGGAACTATTAAATCAACTTGATATCCATTCGCCCAAATCTATACTATTCATGCAAACATTAACAACCCTACCATCCCATCAATTTATGTTTTACTTCCTGATAAACAATTCATAGCTTACACTGAGTTTTTAACCAGTTATAAAATCTAAAACAGTAAATAAAAATCCTGGCAAAAATAATAATTGACTTTGAATTGCAAATGATTAATACAATTACTAAAATATATCCTAACACACAAATTCAAGTATTTCTTTTTCACTTTTCCCAGGCATATTGGCGACAAATTAAAAAAAATCCTTAGCTAAGGATTATTTGTCAAATAGTAAACTGCAATATGGACTATAAAAACTAACAACATTGAGTTTTGCACCTACTGAGTGTGTGGGTAACTGCTACACTTCAATTATACAATCAGAATATTTTTCACAAAACACGGAAAAGGTGGATCTACTTCTAAATGATTTCAAAGATACATTGATTGGCCATCTAAGCAGGTCAGGTCGCAGAAGAAAACCAAGATTGCCTATTGAATGGTGGAACTGTTACTTGACCTGCTTACAAGGATGTGCTAAAACAAATACTGCCATAGAGTGTTGGCCTATTTCATTCAACAAATCATAGGAAAAATTCACCCCAGCCTCTATCCTTTCCTGGAAATTTTGAAAAAAGAACAAAGTTTCCAGGAAATGAGGATAGTACAATCATTGTTAGGCAGTCTGAATCCTCAGATTCCAAAAAGTAAAGAGATGTCAGAATGACTATTGGCAACGATTCATCAATTTCCATTGATGGGAGCTTCTGACGACCCTGACAATATTGCATACATTTTACAATACTAACACAAGCGAATAGTCTCTAAAATTACTCTCCTGTTTTGACTATATAAACAGATTAAATTGGCATTTTTTAAATTATTTTTTTGAAAATCAAAAAAGTATAGTCCCTACCTGTAGTTGTCTTCTTTCTTCAACTCTTGGGCCCTGATTCCGATGTCGGACGGACCGGAGTCGGTCCGACATCGGTCAGGAACTTTAACTGAACGACCTCCTGTCGTTGGTTACAGACCTGCAAGTAGGATGTGACCGAACTCTGTTTGGTCGCATGCCTATACCTTTCAATGAGAGCATGCATTCTGAACGAAATGCATGCTCTCATTGAAAGAGCAGGGGTGCAGCTCATCCTTGCACCCCGTGAGGTGCCTGCCACTGGGAGCATGATTAACAGGGGGGCACCGGCCGCCATTCAGAGGCCTTGCACCCATGGGAGCCCTGCTGTGGCCCCCAAAGACAGTTTCCCACTGCTTTTTTGTGCCGGAAAGACGGGCGCAAAAGGCAGTGTGAAACTGCCATCGTACTCCTTCAGCCGGAAAGAGCCTGCCGGGGGAGTACTGAAGGGTTTCCGGATGGCGGACGGGCTCTCCGAGCCCATCGTAAGCCATCCGGAAAACTGAGTCGGATTCCTTTCCGACCAAGCCCATCAGAATGGCTCTCTTGGAAAGGAATCTGAACGGCACATTCCGATATGGGCAGGAGGGCTCCGACCGATGGTCGGATCCCTTCCTGCCCGCATCGGAATTGCCCCCTTGGCGATATTTTATTAAAACCTTTCACCAGGAGTCTCAAATAATCCATCAATCCAAAGAAATCAACAAAAATCCAAAGAAACCCATTTAGAAAAACATTCAGAGACAAAATACATTTTTCACATTGCATTCTTTGACAATCCACAGATAAGGTAATCCAAAAAGCTGTAAAAATGTAAAAACGCATGCTTTTCCCAAAACAAAATGAATAGAAAAACTGGAAACCAACCCAAAAATCAAGATTTTTTTAAATCAAAAGCAGTCTTCTTCCAAAATTGAAGAACAAAAATAAAAAACGACACCGAAAAATTAAAATGTTGCTTTTAATTCAAATTATTATAAAAAGGTAGCAGACATGATTTTTGAATAAAAGCAACTGTCTTGATATGCACATATGAAAAGAACCTTTATGGAGATGAAAAACTGGTTAAAACTCTTTAGTAAATAACATCTATCTATCACCCTCCATCTCTCCTTACAATAAACTTAGACACCAATAAGTTTAAAAAGTAAATAAAAATGTTCTTGCCTGACTGCAGTTCATCCTTGCATACGATCTTGACCGCAGCACTCCATCAAATGTAGAAACAGACACTGAACCATTTACGTTAAGCTTAAGCTGGAAATAAAAAAAAAAAGGAGAATGTCTTCCATTGACATCAATAAGAAACCATAGGAAAATACTTTAATATTGTATATATGTGATCAAGGCCGTTTCCGGCCGAAACGCGTCATGGCGGACAAGGTGGCAATAAAGTAAAGAAATTGCACATACTGCTGGGTCCACGCTCGTTTTTTCCTGATGAAGTGCAATCGAGTTTTCCTCATATATATATATATATATGAACACCATTTCCGCACTTGTTAAAGAACGTACGCCGACACCAGGGAAGCTTTTTGTAAGAAAATGTCTTTTTTAATCCGTAATTTTGCTGTTACGCGTTTCGGCACACCGGCCTTGTTCACACCTATATATAAATATATACATATATGTATATAGGTTTTAACCTGAAGTTAAAATATGTTCTTATGTTCTATATTTTTAATCATCAATAATATTTTATTGTATTTTTTAAATATTTTAAAAATAAAAATGATAATAATACATTTATTACGAATAAATTTGTGAGCGTTTTTTAAAATTGAAATCAAATTATTAAAACTGTTCTGCTTTTAAAAAAAATTTTTTCCTGTTGCACTACTTTTAAAAATTATTTATCACCTTGTACAAGTATGTTTCAATTTTAAACCCAATATCTATAATACAGAGGGGCTGATTACGATGTCAGTCGTAATGCCTCCGACAGCTAGTTGGAAGCTTTCCGACCACGGTTGGAGGCTTCCCGACTGACATGGTCAGTTTGCATTCCGACCGCCCGATTACGATGTCGGCGGTCGGAACGTAAACTGGCCAGTCATTCCGACTCGGATCTGACCGTTTCTCAGTGTCTTCCAGCCGGTTAGAACCGCACCGTAATCGCCTATGGATGGCGTTTCCAGTGTCGAAATTATGATGTTGGTTTCCCACAGCCTTTCTGTGCCTGCTTTTCCGACATGGAAATGCAGTCGGAAAGCGACTTTGTGGGCCCCTAGCAGAGCCCCCTTGCTTCCGCGGTCTACGGTTGGTGGTTGAGGGGGTACCTAGGGTACCCCCCTTTAAAACCCTGCACTTTGTGGCAGGCACCATAGAGTGCCTGCCACAGGGTGCAGGGTTTTACACACACTTCCATTTCTCTATAGGAGCCTGTATTACGGGCGGTTTACAGCCATGACACAAGCTCCCAACAGTCTGATTCCCCTAGGCCATGTGGGTTTACAGTCCACCAGACCGATTACGATGTTCACTATCGGATTGTAAACCGCACGGTCTTTCCGAATCGGTTCCAGACAGTTCTTGGAGAATTTGTGTCGCTCGGAACAGCATCATGCAGCTCTATGGACAGCGTTCCCGAACGAGCGATTACGATGCCGGTTTCCAACAACCTTTCCGAGTCAACCTGTCCAACACGAAAAGGCTGTCGGAAACTGACTTTGGGTGCCCCTGGCATGCCCCCATTCATCCTGTGGTCTCCGGTTTGGGGCCAAGGGGGTACCTAAGGGACCTCCTGTAAAACCCTGAACTGTGTGGCAGGCACAATGGGGTGCCTGCAACAGAGTGCAGTGTTTTCTGCAAACACCCCATTTCCCCATAGGAGCCTGTGTTGTCGGGCGAAACATGGGCTCCCATAGAAGTCAATGGGACTCCGACCATTGTAATCGGTCAGGGGGAACCACGGACCGCGAGTTGGTAGGTCCCGATTCTAAGATGGTGTTGGGCGGAAATTTTCCGCCAGACATCGTAATGAGCCCCTAAATGAAAAACAGTAGGTGAAGTGGCACCCAGGAGCTGCTTAACCGTGTTCCTGTGCCTTGGGTAGGCATTTTGCCCCAAATTACTCAAAATTTAACGAGCAGACGTAATCACGAAATTTTCAGTTATTTCGCATCACAAGAGTAATGGGAAATTACAGGAATTACTTTGACTACTCTGGCATAATTACAATTTTGCCCTGGCCTACTGCTTCACAAGCTGGCACAATCAGTCTCCATGGGCTATTGATTAGAGTTTTATGAATTTTCGAAAGAAAATATATTGTAACAATTGTTAAATTGGTCGTTCTTAGGTACTGATATTTATCGCCATTAATTAGTAACTTTGTGTGGCAATCTTTTAGTTGGTGGTTCAGGCATTCTATCATATAATAAATATTTTAACATGAAAATATATAAAAATTAACACACTTATAACTTTAATATTTAATACAATACAGGATGATCAAACACCATTTAGCCTTCACCAAACATGACAAAAAAATCAAATAGCTAAGAAACTAAACAACAACTTTAAACTTCAAACGTTGCAATGCTTTAGTAATTAAAAAAGAAGTAAAAATGGGACACAAACTTTCAATAAATTGATTCACAAAAACTCAATACTTCAAGAAGCTGGATTGCTGAGACATATCACAAAAAGGACAACTCAAGAGAAAATAAACAACTTATATGAAAGCAAAATAAATGAATTGAGTTAAACTAAAACAAATAAACAAAAATAAAAAATGCTTAATTTAACTAACTACTTACAATAACTATTTATTTTTGTGTTCCTTAAATGCAGATAAAAAGATTGGTGAAAACAACAAGAAAATAAAACCGGATACATATTTCAAAACCAAACAGGACAAATAAAAATTAAGTAATGTAACAAGAAATAATTACCTTTTTCAAAATCAGAAAGACTAATAAAATTTAATTATTTGTTTTAACATAAAAGTGACCAACATCGCTGCAGATAGGGACCCGACCGACCTCAGGTTAATGTTTCCGACACCGCAATTAGGATGCGAATGCACATGGTGCGGTCGCAAACTTTCATTTATCAATGGTAGCTTGTGCGGCGGACTGAAACGGCCCGCAGCACAAACTCCCATTGAAAAATGGAAGTTTAGAAACATCCCTGTGCTGTGTGGCAGGCACCTCAATCAGTGTGGGGATGTGTGGGGGGGACCAATAGGTGCCCCCCCAGGGCCACATACGGAGCGCAAATGGGGAAGGGGCCCTGATAGGGGCCTTCAAAGACACTTTTTGACAGCAGTTCCAAGTCGGAAAGGCCGAAATAGAACTGCTGTCAGAAAGTGCCATCATAATCCCAACGGTGGAAACGCCATCCTTAAGGGATTATGAGGCTTTTCCATCTGGCCAACAGGCTCAAGGAGCCCGTCAGAACCGAGTCGGATTCACCAGCCGGTTTAAACCACTGTCCTTGTAATACGGCGGTCGGAGTTTATAGCTACAATGTCGGTCGGAGGCTTTCCAACCGACATTGTAATTAGGCCAAAATCATCTTAAACTACAAACAATTAATGTGAAGTTCCTAAACAATCATCATAAATATCTATATTATAAGTATAAATGTACAGAAAGGTTAACAAATGGATTAATAATTATCTGGTAAAATAAATATTATTAATACAGTATTAATAATTTCATATTGTGTAACCCGCAGCTAAAATGTTTGATAGAGTCCCATACACAAGATCTCAGAAAGGAAAATTATTATTAAACCACTAGGTATATACAAAGCAATGAAAGTACAAGCAGTGGGAGAACACAATGGAAATGTACAAAATTTCATTAGAATGCATGTTACATGAGGACAACTACAAAAAATGAAATTGCTGAAAATGTTAGGGTGTATAATCATCCTTCCACCATAAGAGAAACTGAAGGACGCAATTTACTGGAAGACCTCATAGAAGCTAGTAGGAGCTCACAAGAGTCTACTTGAACAATTAAAACATATATACTACCAAGTGTTCCAGAATATACTACAGGACAGCTTTCTGCAATTCCCAATTTAAAAAAGACTGATAGCCAGAACTAAAGAGGTAACAAGAGAAAAGCTTGCTGTTCAAAAAAGATTTGTGGATATAGATATCCCCAACATGTTAACCTTACCATACACAAACAACACGTTTCTTTTATACGACAATGGTAAGACTGAGAAAAGAATAATTATGTATGCTACTGACAATACCCTACTGCAACTCACCTAGAGCAACACTTGGATGATGGATGGCACACTCAAATTGTACTCTCAACCATTCACACACATCTATACAATCCATGCAGATTACCAAAACAACAACACCTCCTTAGTCTATGCACTTTTAGATAAAAACCCAAAGCAAACAATTATATTCCACTAAAATAATGATTGACTTTGAGCAAGGAATGATGGCAACCTTATTAAAAATATACCCAAATATAGTCATTCAAGGGTATTATTGCCACTTTAATCAAAGTATCTAAAGACACCTGCAAAAATTGGCATTAATTGTAGAATATTCCACAATTGCCAAATTTGCCCATGAAAATAAAAAACTGATTGCCCAAGCATAGTTCCTGTAACTGAAGTATCAACACAGTACAACCTCTTAATAGAATCACTTCACTAGCAAAGACATGAACAAAAATTAACCCATCTAATGGAATACTTTGAAGATACATTTTTTTTTTAAACTTTATTTTTCATGATACAATAAAAAAACATGACATCAACGATACAGCATATAACGTCATAACTTCCTTTTTTGTTGTTGTTCTTGGCATGTGTTGCAGCATTGGAAGTAAAACAAGCACAGTAGGGGTACATAATCATCCTTATATACGATACAGTGAGGAACGGAGCATGGGGTAAACCAAATAAACATAGGACATACACTTAGAGCATTAATTCTCCCGGGCCTCCATTATCATGTTGGTCTTCCTCATCCGTCCCGCCCTCCCCACTCTCTGGAGCGCTGTGAGCGGACTCGTCCCCCCCTGTTAGCCCCGAATTACACAGTTCCCGCCATTCCATCAGATCTGCTTGCAATTTTTCATCCCTACGTGTAAGCTTCATATGTGCTTCTTCGGCTAACGTCCACTCACGCACATCCTTAAGCCAGACCGGCAATTCCGGACCCCTCTGGCCCATCCATGTAATGGCCACCCTACGTCTGGCTAATACTAGCATTAATTGTAATAATTTATGGGGTAGTTTCCGTTTCTTGGGCTTCCGTACGTAGGCTAATAGGCAGTGCAATGGTTCTGTCCTCAACTGAAGGCCTGTAGCTTCTCTTATCCTATGAACCACTCCCGTCCAGAACTGACTCACCACCGAACATTCCCATGCCAGGTGAATAAAATCAGCGTTTTCTGCGGTGCACCTCAGACATCTACTATCCCTGTCATGTGAAATGTGTTTTAGTTTTACCGGCGTTAGGTAAGTACGATGTAAAAAATTATAGTGGGTTAGTTTAAATCTAGCATTGCAGGAGACAGTGCATATAAGAGCGCCTATGTATGCCCACTGTCTCTCTTCTAACTGAGTGCTTAGGTCTCTCTCCCAGGCTGCCCTAGACGGCGGCATCGGGGGCATGGAGTCTTGTTTCATGGCTTTATATAGGAGGGAGATCATTCTACGACCAGTTCCGCATGTGAGTAGGATATCCAATGTATGTGTTGGTTGGGGAATGTCTGGGTATTGTGGCCAGGTGACCTTTACTACCTCCTGGATACCTCTGTAGTGTAGGAAATGCCCTTTCCCTAGGCCAAAACTCTCACCAGCCTGTTCATAGGGTACTTTGAAGATGCTTGGATTGGCAGACTGCAATGTTCTAGTCGCAGGTGGCAACCAAAATGTCATAAACCATGGTGAAACATTTATATGACAGTACCATGGTACAACAGGTAATAAGCAACAATGCTGTGGATGGGTGGTACAATTCCTTCCAAGGAACTTAAGGACAAAGTGACCCTTTACTATACCGGTTTTTAGAAATGTTGGAAAAAGAACAAAGAATGGAACAATCACTAAGGGGCTGATTACAATCTTGGCAGAATCGGTCATGCTGTCCCTTTTTCGGCAGTCTGCCCACCCTATTTGGATGTTGGCAATTGCATAGATGAAAGGCTGCCACAGTCCTGCCGTCACTGCCAAGAAATCTCGCCCTTGTCAACTGTAGGATAGGCTGAATCCGCTGTTTGAGGGAGGACTGCCAGTTTCCCCACCAGCCCAATCACAATGTGCCTCCCACCGATGTGACTGTGGCGGTTAAACCTCCACACCTGAGTTGGCAGAATGGAATGGATATAAGGCACTAACTCAGCTGTACTTACTTTTCACACTTTCTGTACCGCCGTTGATCTGATCCTACAAGTCCGGCCACTGCTGCTGCTAGTTGATGATGCAGAATACCAACACTGTCGAGGACGCAACCGATAGTAAGCACCACTTTTACCTGTTCCCATTGACTTGTCACTTAACATATGCACAGGACTCGAGCTTTTAAAAATATCACATACATGCAATAGCATATCAATGTTCAATGCATAGGTGGGTAATGTTAAAGTGTTTGAAATTCAGATGAACACACCTGTAACATTACTCAAATCGTAGACAAAATGTGGTGGAAGCAACCTACTTAAAATGGACACACGCACAAAATGGATATCAAAATATATGTAAAAATATCATCCTCCAGGTGTGCATAAAGAAATATCTAACTTGCACACATGAAAAAAATATGCAACACACATCATAGGTCGCCAGTACATAGTATGTAGTTATAGTTAGGACCTAGTTTCCATAGGCTTGCTTATATCTTTGGCACCGTTTGACGAATCTTCACGAAATTTGACGAATCTTCACAAAACTGTTTTTAAAAAGTGTGCTGTGAGTCTTATTATGCATGAAACGTTTCAGGGTGATCCATCAAGCAGGGGTCGAGAAAAAAGGAGGGGACCAGAAAAAGTGTGTTTTCCATGTTAATTCTCATTGAGATTTTAGACATGGCTACAGCCCGACCTGCTGGATGGAATTACACCAAATTTTGCAGAAAAGTAGCTCTTGGTCCAGAAAGCACCCTTTTTGTTACTTGGTGTAAATCCATTCAGTAGTTTTGGAGTTATTTAATAAAACCCAAATATGTATATCTGTGGCCACGAAGTATTTGCAACTGTTTCACGACGAATTGCGAAGACCTGTGCCAACAGGAATGGCATGATTGGCAGGCAGCAACCTCTGTATAAAGTTGCGGCTGCCATTTTAAGTAATAGGACAAAGTCCCCAGGCCTTAAACTAAAGATGAAATGTGTTATAAGGGGTCTGAGTAGAGGGACCCTGACCCCATGACTGCAATATAGGGGGATTTCAGAGGCCTCTTATGTATAAAATACATTGAAAAAGGACTCACACACCCACTCATAGATGTACTTAGAGACTCACGCACCCACTCACAGACTCACTCAGAGACTCACATACCCACTCACAGACCCCCTCAGAGACTCATGCACCCACTCAAAGACCCACTCAAAGACTCACGCACCCAGTCAAAAACCCACTCTGGCACTCACATACCCACTCACAAACCCACTCAGAGACTCAGGAACCTGCTCACAGACCCACTCAGATACTCACGCACCCACTCACAGAGCCACTCAGTGACTCATGCAGCCATTCACAGACCCACACAGGCACTTAAGTATCCACTGACCGATCCACTCAGAGAGTCATGCATCCACTGGGAGACCCACTCAGAGACTCATGCACCAACTCACAGACCCACTCAGATACTCTTTTACCCACTCACAGACCCATTCACATACAAATGCACCCAGTCAGCTGCACAGAGTCACATATATAGTTGTGAATTTTAAATGTGCCGGTGTCTATTGAATGTCTGATTTTGTTTTTTGTATTCGTGAATTTAAAAAAAACAAAGATAAATAGGATTTAAAAAGAAAATATTCCCCTTGTTTTGGAAATAGGGTGGCTCTGAGAAGAGCCTTTTTGTTTATTGTGTGTAGATGATGACTATACATAAAACAGGATGCAGTGTTTTAAGTTGTTGAGGAACACACTATTACCTTTCTCTGTGAAGTGAACTCCATCACTTCTATATATACCCTCCATTTTAAGCGACAAGCTGTTGTTGTAGATAGAGCCCATATTATGGTCTCTGAGAAATGCAGTAACAGTTTTATTGACATATTTCCTGGCTTTGTCTAAATGTGGACAGAACTTTGTTTGACCACTTCCATTTCTGCCTTTGGCGTATGTTGGAAAATACCATGGCAGTCTGAGTGAAAAGTACCAATAGTTGAGCAAATGATTCCTTCATTAAGATTTCCAGTCCTACCTGAGTAAGTGTTCCTAGGTTATTGCCACCACAGTGCACTATTATGAAGTCGGGGTATTGGCAAATCAAAATGCTTTTTACCAAAGGCAGCAATTGATGCTGCTTTAACCCTCTCTGGCCAATCCAAGTAATGTCCACATTAGGCAAACCCAAGTCCCTGTCAATGCCACTCTTTCTAGTGTACTCTCTAGCCCAAAACACAAAGCTGTGACCCACAATCCACACTCTAACCATTTAGAAGTGGCACACAGGAGAAGGCAGTAGTAGAATGAGCTAGTTTTCAAAATGAAAGGCTGTTAAAATGTCAGACAGGACCTGTTTTAAAAAAAGGACATATTTAATTGGATGGTGTAAATATGCACATAGTTAAAATTAGCCTGTGGTTTTTAAGAATAAGTAAGTAGATCTGTGATTGGCTCTGGTGAAAAAAACTGTAATGCAATCTTGGATATGCTTTTAACTGCAAAACGTCAACCACACCTGCAGCAGTTGAGTTGGAAAGTCATGTGCTGCTTCTAGAATGTGTTGTGAACTTATGACCTAGTGGTTCATGAGGGTGTTCTAAAGGGGGTTGCTATGGTAACTGAGGGGGGAAGGGCATTAAACAGGCTTTAGTCTGTTTCTTAAAATTATAGTGGTTTACACTCATTATGTATTGAGGAGGGTTTATTTTCTTAGTGGCCCGCATGTAACAAACATTAGGGAAGTTGCAAATTATGAAGATTACAAAGCTAAATATGTTTTTGGACTCCCGTAGTTATTTGCACATTCGTCACAAAGTTACATGGGGTCACGCGCTGAGGGTCGCGAAGAAATTGGCGAATACGCCCAAGAACTCTACCACAGGGGGCTTCTTTTCTGGAGCGCAAGAAAGGGTTAAGAAGCACTGACCATTTATAAGTGGCTATTTTTGACAGTATCACTGAGAGCAAAGTTGCAAAGGTTGCCATTAATGGTTGCTTTGTATGAGAGTGGTGTGCCATTCGATGCTTAGTTTTTATATTCACACTGGGACTACAGTCCAACTGAGAGCATTAAGAAAACCTGATAAACCAACTCAATCTACAGGTATGTGAATTACAATGTAGCTTTAAAAAATATATGATTTTAAAGGTATGTGTATAGATGAAGTTAATAGCAGTGTGTATGATATATACAAACATTTTGTGAGTTTATTAGAGAATCAGTGAGTGGGTGTTTGAGTGTTTTTGTGGCTTTATGAATGTGTGTGAGTGTCTATGGGTGTGTGAGTGAGTATGAGAGTATCTGTCTGGGTCTGAGAGTAGGTGTGTTTGAAGTCCTTTAATTATGTGCTATCATGGAACTGTAGAGTGTGTGTCTGTTGTTTTACTGCATGTTTGAGTTGGCATTAAAAACTCCTCGCTGACCTTTAATCTTCTGTTTTACTATGTACTATACTTTGTACTAGTTACCTCTTAGGTATGGTGTAGGTAATTCATAAGGCAATTCGATATGTGCTTAGAGGGTTAGACATGCACTTTAAAGCCTCACTGACTCACAGGTAGTTTGAGACCCTTAGGCATAGATAAATATGCAGTCTTTCACCCATACTGCAAGTTATATACATATATACATATTTACAAAATCAGAGTTACTCACCTTGCCTGTAAGAGAGAGACAGCAGCATGTAAATATTCAGGGGGATATGTACTAGGAAGTGGCGGAGCATGGAGTTAGCCTCCTTGGCTTAACGACACGCTCCGCCACTTCTGAAATGCAAGGCTGCACCATATTTACAAGGATGTGGTGCAGCCTTGCGTTTCCCCCTGCGATGGCGCTAAGTTTAACAACTTAGCGCCAATGTAGGCACCCTTGCACCAGAGTGTAAGGGTGTCTGTGTGCAGGGGAGGATAGGTTATGTGTAGGAAGGTGTCCGTTCCTGCACATAAACAATCCTAAAATGCCAATTTGTAACTTTCATGTGTGCTGCTTCATGCAGCACACATGAAAGTTACAAAATGGCATTTTTTTAAAAGGTTTGTTTATGTACAGGAAAGGACACCTTCCTGTACATAAACAAACCATGGCATTTTGCTTTTTCCATGTGTGCTGCACAAGGCAGCACACATGGAAAAGCAAAAACGAGGAGAAATAATGCATTTCTCCTCGTTTCGCCAACTTAAGACCAGGATTTTCCTGGTCTTGATTTTGGCGCTGCCTCCTATGTTCGCCACCCTTGTACATAGGGGGCAGCGTCAAATACAATGGGTGTTGTGGGGAACACCCACCACAACACCCACTGCACGCCCCTTTCACACTAACCATAGCGTGAAAGGGTGCCTTATGTACAAGGCAGCGTTAAGCCACGTTAAGTGGCTTAACGCTGCCTTGTACATAAGGCACTGCCCTTATCGCCACCACACCATCCGTAAAAGTGGCGTTGTGGTGGCGATAGGGGCTTGTACATATGCCCCTCAGTGACAAACCCATATAGCACCTATGTATGCCTCTGTTATGCAGCAGTGACAGAGGCAGTTGCATACACATTTATTGAACTCAACAGTCAGTAATAGTGGCAGTAATAGTATATACAGCCCTTTATATAGACATAAAGATATTGTAACTTAGTTACTTTCACATCCAGGGACATGGCCAGAGAGGAACTGATACACTTATTTAGATGTGTACTGAACAGTGATTCTCCTAGTCACTCATCCAGACTAGTAGACAAGTAGACCTTCAAATATGTGGCCTACCTGCATCTGCAGAGGCTGTGTATGCAGTTTGACAGCCAGGTTCAGTTGGCATTTTAAACTGCTTACCACCCATACTGTGACTCACATACTTATTAACAAAAGCATAGAGGCACTTACCCACCGAGTCAGACAGAGACAGAAGCACTTACACATTCAGTCACATGCCCATACAGCACTTATGTGTCCGGCAGTAACAGAGCCACTTGCACACACAGTTATATATCTCAACACTCACTAATATAGCCAGTAGGCAATCCATACAGCCAGTTACATACACATATAGAGACCCATAGAGATACTAAGACAGCTAGTCATATAGCGACATAGTCGCTTACACATCCAGTGATACACCCAGAGAGGGACTGATAATCTTATTTAGTTATGTACTGAAGTAGTGATACTCCTAATCACCCATGCAGACAAGTATCCCTAAGAATATGTGTTGGGCCTGCTACTGCAGAGGTTGTGTGTGCAATTTTACTGCTAGGTCGAGTTGACATTTAAAACTCCTGGCCAAGCTTTAAACTTCCCTTGTACTACATATTAGTCACCCCTAAGGTAGGGTGTTGATAGACCATAGGGCAAGGTGCTATGGGTCAGATGCATCAAAAAAATGTTTTGCGATTCCCTAATTGCGAATCTTTGCGATTCGCAATTAGGGAATCGCAAAACGGCATGCATGAAAGTGTGCAGTACACTTTCTGCGATTCCTAATGACCTACCTCATGAATATTAATGAGGTAGGTCGCAATTTGCGACCCCTAGGAATCGCAAAAATCACAGGGATGGTGGCCTGATGAGATCAGCAGACCACCGTGTCTGTGATTGCTTTTAAATAAAGCAATCATTTTTTTTTGTAAAGCAGCCCGTTTTCCTTAAAGGACAACGAGATGCTTTACAAAAAGAAAAATGAAAAGTTTTCTTTTCATTTTATAAGAGCAGGCAGTGGTCCGTGGGACCACTGCCTTCTCTTAAAAATGATTTTACAAACATTCACAAAGGGGAAGGGGTCCCTTAGGGACCCCTTCCAATTTGCGAAAGTAGGTGGTAATATGCGAATGTTTTGCGACAGCATTCACGGTCACAAAACATTCATGCATACTGTTAGCATTCGCTATTTGGAAGGGATGCCCTAAACACGCCCCTTCCAAATAGCGAATCCCAAACCCATTTTGCGATTCGGTAACACTGAATCGAAAAATTGGGTTTGATGCATCGCAAAAGCATTTTTTGCGATCCAAATGGGCCGATTCTGCAAATCGGCCCGTTTGCGAGGAGAAAAATGCTTGATGCATCTGGCCCTATGTGCCTAAGGGGAAAGACAGCGTTTATGGTGTACAAGTAAAAAACTGACAACAGAAAAAACTGAAAATTATATGTTTTACTATATTGTGATATAGTATTATATAAGCAATGTGTACTATTTTGTTTCCGGAATTTTGTAAATGTGATACTAACTTTTATTTATGTTCTTGTCTTTTTCAACAGCGCTTGGGGTGGTGCATCTTAAGATGTTTCAACATTTTCATTGTGCCCCATGAATATTTCTAAGACATACTCCTGGAGAGAGCATATAGTCAGATAAAGAGCACTTCACATGCTTAGCCACCACTTTCTTTTGCCTGGAGGGGATGGTGCGAAGCTCCCATGCAATTGATTGCAACTTTGCTGGGGGTTGCTCCTCCAAAGAACTGTGTTCAAAACAGTGTGGCAACTGATCTTGACTGTCACCAGATGCCATTTTATTGGGAAATGATGGAAAAGGCAGCAACATTTACTTGATAAAAAAAAGAGAGCAGGTGCTCAAATTATGATTGTTTTTTCCCCACTGTACACAGATGAAACGTTATACAGTACATTGATTATGGTGTACATGTACAAAAGCTGAGAACAGTCAAGAAGGGAAAAGAAAATACTTTACTATAATGTAAAATACTATTACAGCGTAAGAAATGTCTATTGTTTGGTTATAGTATGAACGTATGCATTGCAGAAATTAAACGTTTATTATATATTATGTTCTTTATGTTTTTAAACAGATGAATGACACCATCTATTGGAGTAAAGTAATTTCTAATTACTTCTTTCTGTGTAGTTTTACAAACTAACATTGTCAATGTATACACCAAGGTACAGGATCATAGTGCCAGAGAGACAGCCAGATACACACTGATAGAGCCACTTGTATGCCCAGTCACTCACTCATTCACCCACACACACATCAATTTACCAACACATGTACTATAACATGCACTCACTTACTCATACAGATACTCACACACCTATTCACTCACTCATAGAGTTACTAACTCATGCACTCACTCACCCATACAGTCACTCATATATCCACTCACTCACCCATACAATCACTGACACACTCAGTCACTCACCCATGTAACTACTGGCATACCCAATCACTCACCCATACAGCTACAAACATGTCTACTGACTCACCCAGGCAGTCACTCATAAAGCTACTCAGTTACCTATATAGGCACTAGCACAGCCAGTCACTCACCCATACAGCTAGTGACACACACACATTCAATCTCTCATACAGGCACTGACACATCCACTCATTTACCCATACAGCTACTAACATATGTACTGAATCACACATATAGCAACTCACATACCCATTCCCTTACTTATACACTCATTGACACACCCACTCACTCACCCATACAGTCACTAACACACCCACTCACTCACCTATATAGGTACTAGCACAGCCACTCACTCAACTATACAGCCACTCATACCCCCTCACATACCTATACAGTCACTGCCACTCCCACTCACTCATCTATACAGCTACTAACACACACACTTACTCAACCATACAGCCTGTCACACACCCACTCACTCACCCACACAGTCACTGACACACACACTCATTCACCCATACAGCTACTCACTCACCCACACGCACACCCATACAGTCACTGACACAACCACTCACTCTCTCATAAAGCTACAAACAAACACTCTCTTACCCATACAGAGACTCATGCTTCCACTCACTCACCCAAACAGCTACTGATACACCCTCTCAAACACCTACTCACTCACCAATACAGCCTCTGATACACCCACTCACATACCCATACAAACACTTACACAGTCATTCAGAACCTGTACAGCCACTTTCACACCCACTCACTCACCCACATACCCACTGACTCAAAGACTTACACATCTACTCACTCACTCATGTACCCACTCACTCACTAACACAGTAACTCACTCACTCATACTGTTTCTTATATATACACACACATACAGTTTGTCGTTTTTTAATCTAAGAAAAGTGGTTCTAATGAGAACTTTTTTTGTGATTTTACAGAACTTTTTTTGCGGTTTTTGAAATATGTTATGTTTTTTTTACAAATAAAATGGCAACTGGAAAATGTTTTAAAAGAAAAAACTGAAAACTGGGGAAACCACTTTCTTCTACCAAAAGGGGATAGTAAAATACTCCTAAGCAATTGATTGCCGCTTTGCTGGGGGTTTCTCCTCCAAAGAATTGTCTTCATAAAGGTGTGGCTCCTGATCTTCATTGCCATCAGATGCCATTTTATTTGGAAATAATTTCCCAAAAATAACCCAAATCAATATTCGAATTGAAAAGAGCAGGTGCTGAAATGTGAACCTCCAATCTCAGCACTAGAAATCTGAAGAAAGGAAAACTGGATAGGGACCTCCTTTCCAGAATAATCAAAAGCATCTTGTACAATGAAGTTCCTTTCTTCCATAGTCATGTGATATTCCTGATCTAGTCACGAACGCTGATGTATTTGCGATTACGCGAAATAGAATAAAACATTGTTGAACCATAAAATTCTTTAGGAAAATCTCACTTAATATGTTATATTAGTAAACTACTGATCACAATTATTAATTACAATATGTGTATAAATGGTTTTTGCACTTTCAAAAAATCACACCGATTTCATGAATAACCGAGGTGGCGGAATATACGTATCACGACTGTTCGTGGCAAATTCGCGAATATAAAAAAAAAAGAAAAGCCTTCTGGGGACAGCTATTTTTTTGATGCCAAAGAAAATGATGCAGCGTTTTTGAAGGCCCAACAAAATGAGGACATCTCCACCAAACAAAGAAGCACTTGCTTCACATAGTTAGGATAAAGTACCCTTGTTTGGTGAAGATTCACCTCTTTGTAGTCCTGTTGTCTTCCGTATAGCAAGATTAATGTTAAGACAAATTTCTGGATAAAGACACACAAGGATCAATAACATCGCCAAAAAACACAGAAGGCTATTGGGGACATTTCCTCATGAACCATGGCATTTACCAAACGAGGCAGCACTGACTAATTAACCAGTATAAACTACTCCAGCTGGGTAGACATTTTAATCAAAACTGTGGACTCTCGAACCCCAGCGCCGGAAACAACGACATCACTCCCTCGCAAGACCTCTGCAACTCGCTCGCCTCGTTCTTCCACAGCAAGATCGCAGACATACACAACAGTTTCAGCACACAGCCGACGTACCCTACGACCGTTCCAACGTCCCCCACCTCCACCCTCCGAGCCTGGACCCCGATCAACACCGAAGACACTATCCGCACGATGAACTCCATCCACTCCGGATCACCAACCGACCCCTGCCCTCACCACGTCTTCAACAAGGCCGACGCCGTCATCGCACCCCACCTCCGGGACATCATCAACACCTCCTCGACACCGCCACCTTCCCAGAGAGCTGGAAGCACGCCGAACTCAGCGCCCTACTGAAGAAACCGTCAGCGGATCCCACCGACCTCAAAAACTACCGCCCCATCTCGCTCCTTCCTTTTCCTGCCAAAGTCATCGAGAAGACCGTCAACAGACAACTGGCCGCCTTCCTCGAGACGAATGGATCCCTCGACCACTCGCAGTCCGGCTTCCGGGCCAACCACAGCACCGAGACCGCCCTCATCGCAGCCACCGACGACATCCGAGCCCTGCTCGACAACGGGGAAACAGCGGCCCTCATCCTCCTGGACCTCTCCGCAGCGTTCGACACAGTCTGCCACCGCACCCTAGTGCAACGCCTGAACAACGTCGGAATCCAAGAGAAGGCACTGGAGTGGATCATCTCCTTCCTCGCCGGAAGAACCCAGAGAGTCCGCCTCCCCCCGTTCAGTTCCGAGGCCACCGAAGTCATCTGCGGCGTACCACAAGGATCATCACTCAGCCCCACCCTCTTCAACGTCTACATGAGCCCCCTCGCAGCCATCGCACGCCAACACAACCTCAACATCATCTCCTACGCCGACGACACCCAGCTGATCCTCTCCCTCACCAACGACCCCACAACCGCCAGAACCAACCTACATGAAGGGATGAAGGACGTAGCCGAGTGGATGAGGAACAGCCGCCTGAAACTGAACTCAGATAAGACGGAAGTCCTCATCCTAGGATCATCACCCTCCGCCTGGGACGACTCCTGGTGGCCCCCTGCCCTGGGCAACGCACCCAAACCAACGGACCACGCACGCAACCTGGGCTTCATCCTGGACTCCTCCCTCTCAATGACCCGACAAGTCAACGCCGTCTCCTCGTCTTGCTTCAACATCCTACGCATGCTGCGCAAGATCTTCCGGTGGATCCCCACCGAAACCAGGAAGACGGTCACCCAGGCCCTCGTCACCAGCCGACTGGACTACGGCAACTCCTCTACACCGGAACCACAGCCAAACTTCAAAAAAGACTCCAACGCATCCAGAACGCCTCAGCTCGACTCATCCTGGACATCCCCCGACACATCCACATCGCCGGACACCTGAGAGACCTGCACTGGCTCCCCGTCAGCAAGAGAATCACGTTCCGACTCCTCACCCACGCACACAAAGCTCTCCACAACCAAGGCCCCAGATACCTCAACGACCGTCTGACTTTCTACACTCCCACCCGCCAGCTACGATCGACCAACCACGCCTCGCCGCCGTCCCCCGCATCCGAAGAGCCACAACGGGAGGAAGATCCTTCTCCTACCTGGCTGCCAAGACGTGGAACTCCCTACCCATCCACCTCCGCCTTACCCAAGACCACCTCTCCTTCAGGAAGCAAATCAAGACCTGGCTGTTCGAACAGTAGCGGACCCCCCCCTAGCGCCTTGAGACCCTCCGGGTGAGTAGCGCGCTATACAAATGCTTGATTGATTGATTGATTGATTGATTGACTCTTGTTGGATAAATGAGCAGGTGATGTTCCTTCCTGGCCCTGATGCTCATTTCACAGAAATTAAACCTCAACAGAAAGCACTTACAAATATAAACATAGCAGGTGCCCCAGTTGAAGCTCCACTTCTGTAAAAGACAAATGATTCTAACTTCCTGGGCTTCGCAACGGCAAACAAAGTGTGTTTTCTCTGCAGTTCCACATCGAAAAACAATATGGTATAAGGCCAATGTATGAATTATCTATCAGAGTGCAATCTGCAGTGACTTTGGTGAATGGGTTCTTTCTTGACCTCTCCTGGTGTGAGCAGAGTCCATTCTTTTCCGTTCAATGTCTACAAATATGCAAAAGTCCAAAATCACCTGGAGGCATAGACTGTTTGGGGGAGCCCCATCCACCTTAGTAGTATGCAACTCAGATACCCATACAACCGCTGATACACTAACTCATACACACAAAGCAACTCACACACCCACTCACACATTCATACAGCACTTACATACCGAGACACTAACCCATAAAGCTACTCAACCACCCACTCACAGATGCTTACAGTCACTCACACCCACTCACAGACCCATACAGCTACTCACACGCACAAAGCCACTCACAAAACTACTCTCAGACCCACACAGCCACTCACACACCCACTCCCCAACTTATGCAGTCCCTCACATACACACTGTCAAAGGCTACAGGTAGGAAATAACGTTTAAAAACCTTAGACATTCACTAAAAAAAACCAAAGGTTACAGGGATGTTATAGTTAGGAAATAACATTAAAAAACCTTGGAAATTCACTGAAGAAACCAAAGGATACAGGGATGTTATAGTTAGGAAATAGAATAAAATGAACCTTAGAAATTCACTGAAAAAAACAAAGGTTACAGGGACATTATAGTTAGGCTCAGATTTCACTCGCATAAACCAGTAAAATTCAGCAGTTACAGTTACCTGTCTTAACTATTACTTTCGCCTGCAATGCACTGCTTATGAACTCACATATTACATCACTCATGTCATGGTCAGTGGCATCACTGATGAAATCTCAAATTAATCACTGATGACATCATCCACAGAACCACTCACTCACCAACTCATACTGCTATATAACCTCTCATACACCCACTCACATACCCACGCAACCACTCATATACCTTTTCACAAACCCACACAAGTCACTCATCCATAGAGCCACTCACTCACATACCTGCTCACTCACTCATAAAGACACACAACCACTCACTCACACATACAGCTACTCATACAACCAATTGCTCACCCATACAGCCACTCACACAGCCACACACTCACCCATACAGTTACTAACACACCCACTTATTCACCTATATAGGCACTCACACACCCACTAACTCACCCATACAGCCACTCACTCATACACCCACACAACCACCTACATACCCATTCACACATCCATACAAATACTCACACAGCAGCTCACTCACCCATACAGTCATTTACACACTCATGCTCTCCAATACAGCCGCTCACACACCAACTCACTTAACCAAACACCCACTCAAACAGCCACTCACTCAGCCATACAGTCACTCACACATCCACTCACCCACTCATACAGCCACTCACTCACTGATACAGATACTGACATGCCCACTCACTCACCAATACAGCCACTCACACATCCACTCACTCACCCACACAGCTACTCACATACCCACTCATACACCCATACAGCCTCTCAGACACCCACTTACACACGGATGCACACAGTCACACAACCACTCACATAATATATGTTAGAAGTGGTAGCACTCATTAGTAGTACATCTAGTTTGCTAATTTAACTTTTGTAGGAGCTTAAGTATATATGTTTAACATTCATAAACTCTTAGAAAACACTTACATTCACAGGATGAAGTCATCAGTGATGTCATTTGAGCAGTAATCAGTGATGTCACTGATCATGTCATGAGTGATGTAATATGTGAGGTCATGAGCAGTGCATTGTGGGGGTGTAAGTTATAGTTAGCTCAGGTAACTATAACTGCTGAATTTCAATGGTTTTGTACGAGTGAAATCTGAGCCTAATTATAATGTGTCTGTAACCTTTGGATCATGTCAGTGAATTTCTAAGGTTTCTGTTTACTCTATTTCCTAACTATATTGTCCCTGTAAACTTTGGTTTTTTTTCAGTGAATATATATATAGCCCCAAAACTCCACTCTATGACACAAATGGTTCTGACACAGCTCGGGTAAATCGCCTGTGGAATTTTATTGATCCATCAATGATGTCCATACAGTGTGATCTGTGAGTCATTTGTGAAACGCTGCGGCAGAAGCGTTTTGGCTAATTGCCTTTTTCAATGCTGGTTTGACTCAGAGGGTTGTGGCACCTGGGGGTCCTTTTAACTTTAAAGATGTTGACTCTCATTGGAGCATGCTCTTGGCTCTGTTAGGTTTTTAAAGTTGTAGTGTCCCTCCCTGAAACACCACAGTGCGCCTCTTTTGCATCCACTTAGGGACAATATGCAGATCCCTGCTGTGCATGCTGATTCAGTAATTAACACTCAAGCACACAGTGGTGCCCCAATCCCTGTTGGCCTACGGGCTACACACTGGCCTCAATAGCTGGATATCGAGATCCTGATGCTGCCAACAAATCCACAGGTATGACCCCTTCACGTAGTAAAACACTGCTTCCTCTCTCCCCAATGCAGAAGTATCTTTCTTTTTGCTTTCTTTCACTGCCGAGGGGGCATCGCAGTGTATCTTTCCATGTAAGGCTCCTCCTTTGACTGCAGCCGTGTTGCTCCTGAACGAGAATTATATGTATATATATTAGGGAAAGGTCTTTTTAAGGGTTTTGGGTGGGAAAGGTTTCTGAGTTGGAAGGGCATTTTTAGGGTTTCGGGTGGGTATGGTTTTTTGGGTGCTAATGGTATTTTTAGGGTTTAGGGTGGGTATGGCTTTTTGGCTGGCAAGGGTAATTATAGGGTTTATGGTGGGTATGGGTTTTTGGGTGGTAAGGGTCATTTTAGGGTTTAGGGTGGGTATGGGTTTTGGGTGGAAGGGTAATTTTAGGGGTTAGGGTGGGTATGGGATTTTGAGTGACACAGGTATTTTTAGGGTTTAGGGTGGGTTTGGGTTTTTGGGTCGTTAATGTAATGTTAGGGTTTAGGGTAAATATGGGTTTTTGGTTGGCAAGGGTAATTTTAGGGCTTAGGGTGGGTGTGGGATTTTGGATGGCAAGAGTAGTTTTAGGGATTAGGGTGGGTGTGGCTTTTGGGTGGCAAGGATATTTTTAGGGTGTAGGGTGGGTTTAGGTTTCTGGATGGCAAGGGTACTTTTAGAGTTTAGGTTTTTGGGTGGCAAGGGTAATTTTAGAGTTTAGGGTGGGTATGGTGTTTTGGGTGGCAGGGGTATTTTTAGCAGTCAGGGTGGGTATTATTTTTTGGGTGGCAAGGGGTTTTTAGGGTTTAGGGTGGGTATAGGTTTTTGGGTGGCAATGGTATTTGTTTACACACACACATATATATAAACATATACATATAGATATACACACACGCACACATATACTAACATATATGCATCCGTGCATATTAATAAAAAGTTTGATATATATATGTATATGTATATATATAAATATATATATACGAGTATGTGCATATGTATATAATTATATTTGTATATATTCAATGTAAAAAAGCTAAAAAGTTACAGGGATGTTATAGTCAGGGTCTTATTTCACTAGTACAAAACCAGTGAAATTCGGCAGTTATAGTTACCTGAGCTAACTATAACTTACGCCCCACAATGCACTGGTTATGACCTCACATATTACATTAATCATGACATCTCAAATGACATCACTCATGACATCATCCAGTGAGTGTAAGTATTTTGTAAGAGTTTATGATTGTTAAACATATATACTAAGGTACTACAAAAGTTAAAGTAGTATACTAGTATACTAGGTGTACTACTAATGAGTGATACACCTTTTAATATATATTATGTGAGTGGCTGTGTGACTGTATGTATCCTTGCTTGTACAGGTGTGTGAGTGGCTATATCAGTGTATAAGTGGTTGTGTGAGTAGCTGAGGGAGATGCTGTGTGAGTGGCTGCCTTGGTGAGTGAGTGGGTGTGTCAGTGGCTGTAAGGTTGGGTTTAGTGATGTGTATGTGGCTCTATCAGTGGGTAAGTGGGTGTGTAGTGACTGTATGGGTGAGTGGGTGTCTGAATGGTTGTATGAGTGAGTGTCTGGGTGTGTAAGGGGCTGTATGGGTGAGTGCTTGTTGGAGTAGGTGTTTTGTTAAGTGACTTTGTGGGTGAGTGACTGTATTGGACAGTGAGTGTCTGTGTGGATGGCTGCAGGGGTGAGTAAAGAATGTGTGAGTGCTTGTATGGATGTGTGAATGGATATGTAAGTGGTTGTGTGAGTGCTTGTATGAGGGCTTGTATGGGTGAGTGAGTGTCCGTGTTTAGAGGCTGATTGGGTGAGTGAGTGGGTGTGTGACTTTGTAGGTAAATACCTGGGTGTGTGAGTAGCTGCATGGGAGAGTGAGTGGTTATGTGACTGATTGTATGGGTGAGTAACTGGTTGCTTGAGTGTCTGTATGGGTGAGTGAATGGTTGTGTGAGTGGATGTACTAGTGAGTGACTGGGTGTGTGAGTTGTTCTATGGAGGAGTGAGTGGGTGTATGAGTACTGCTATAGGTCAGTGAATGGGTATGTCAGTGGTTGCACAGGTATGTCAGTGGAAATAGGAGAGGTTATATGGGAGTCTGAGTGGGTTTGTGAGTGGTTCTGTGTATGATGTAATCAGTGTTGTAATCAGTGATGTCACTGACCATGTAATGAGTGATGTAATGTGTGAGGTCATAAGCAGTGTATTGTGGGGGCATAAGTTATCGTTAGCTCAGGTAACTATAGCTGCTGAATTTCACTGGTTTTGTTTGAGTGAAATCTGACCCTGACTAACTGACATAACTATAATGTCCCTGTAACCTTTGGTTTTTAGTGAATTATAGTTATAGTTAGGACCAAAGCTTCTATAGGGATATATATATATATATATATATATTCACTGAAAAAACCATAGGTTTCAGGGACGTTATTAGAAATTAGCATTTATAAAAACCATAGAAATTCACTGAAAAAAACACAGGTTTCAGGGTCATTATAGTTAGTTGGACATTTCACTCGTACAAAACCAGAGAAATTCGGCTGTTATAGTTAGTTGAGCTAACTATAACTTGCGCCCCCGCAATGCATTGCTGATGACATCACATATTACATCACTGATGACATGGTCAGTGACACCACTGATGACATCCCTGATGACATCTCAAATGATATTACTGATGGCATCACTGATGACATCATCCAGTGACTCTGTGTTTCTGTAAAGTTTAAATATGTTTTATATATATATATGCCAAGGTGTTTTGAAGAATGAGTGGGTGTATAAGTGTCTGAATGGAAGATTTAGTAGGTGCGTGACTGACTGTATAAGTGAGTGATTAAACGTGTCTTACTGAATGCATGGGTTAGTGACTAAACTGTGTGAATGTCTGTATCAGTCTGTCAGTTGGTGCGTAAGCGGCTGCATGGGTTGGTGAATAGCTACATGAGTGTCTATATGGGTTATTGATTGGTTGTCTGAGTATCTGTATGGGTGCCTGAGTGTCTGTGTGGGTGGGTGGGGGTGTGTGACTCTGTGCATAGATGTGTGTGAGTGGGTGATTCACTGGGTGTATGGGTTCAAGAGTGCATCTGTGAAGGGCTGTATGGGTGGGTGAGTGTGTGTATGGGTGTGTTGGTGAGTGAATGGATGTCTCAGTGGTACATGAATGAGTAACTACATATGTGAAAGGAAGTATATGTGAGTGTTGGAGTATATAAATGATTATTTTTGTGAGAGTGAGTGATTGTGAGAGTGGCTGTATGGATGAGTGTGTGCTTGTATCAGTGATTGTATAAGAGAGTAAGTATGTGTTAGTATCTGTATGAATAAGTGAGGGTGGTATGTCTATAACTTTATAGGTGAGTAAATGGGAGTGTGATTGATTCTTTGCATGACTGACTAGGTGTGTGAGTGACTCTATGGATGAGTGGCGGTATGTGAGTGTCTGAATAGGTGTATGAGTGCAAATGATAGTGCTATATTGATGAGTGACTGCATGTATGAGTGACTGTATGGATGAATGAGTGTATGTGTGTGTAGACCTAGGAATCAGTGAGTGGGTATGTAGTAACTGGTATTGGTGTGTCTATGGTTTCGAAAATGGTAGTCTATATTTTAGAGTGGATGTATCAAAGGTTATATTAGGGTGTGAGGAGGTGCATCAGATTATCACGTGGATGATGTCATCAGTGATGTCATTTGAGATGTCATCAGTGATGTCATCAGTGATGCCACTGACCATGTCATGAGTGATGTAATATGTGACGTCATCAGCAGTGCTTTGCGGGGGCGCAAGTTATAGTTAGGTCAAATAACTATGATGGCCGAATTTCTCTGGTTTTGTACGAGTGAAAAGTACAACTAACTATAACGTCCCTGGAAACCTGTGGTTTTTAGGTGAATTTCTAAGGTTTTTAAATGCTAATTTCAAACTATAACGTCCCTGGAAACCTATGGTTTTTTCAGTGAATTTCATAGATTTTAAATGAAAGTTTCTAACTATTATGTCCCTGAAACCTATGTTTTTTTCAGTGAATTTCAAAGGTTTTTTAAATGCTAATTTCTAATTATTACGCCCCTAAAACCTATGTTTTTTTCAGTGAATTTCTAAGGTTTTTTTAAATGTTAATTTCTAACTATGCCTACATAGGTAGAGCACATACAGAAAGGGGAAGAAAGGCGCAGAAAGAAGCAAGAGAAGTGCAGAAAGAGGGAAGAGAGGTGCAGAAAGAGGACGAAAGGTGCAGAAAGAGGGAAGACGAGTGCAGAAAGAGACAACAGGGGTGTAGAAAGAAGCAAGAGAGGTGCAGAAAGAGGCAAGAGGGGTACAGAAAGACGAGAGAGAAGTGCAGAAAGAAGCAAAAGAGGTGCAGAAAGAGGCAAGAGGGGTGCAGAAAGAGGCAAGAGATGTGCAGAAAGAACCAAGAGATGTGCAGAAAGAGGCAAGAGAGGTGCAGCAAGAGGCAAGAGATGTGCAGAAAAAGGGAAAAAGGGTGCAGAAAGAAGCAAGAGAACTGCAGAAAGAGGCAATAGATTTGCAGAAACAGGCAAAAGGGGTGCAGAAAAAGGGAACAGGTGTGCAGACAGAAGCAAGAGAGGTGCAGAAAGAGGGAAGAGGGGTACAGAAAGAGGTAGGAGAGGGGCACATAGAGGCAAGAGGGGTACAGAAAGAGGCAGGAGGGGTGCAGAAAGAAGGAAGAGAAGTGCAGAAAGAAGCAACAGAGGTGCTGAAAGAGGCGCAAAGGGTGCAGAAAGAGGCAAGTGGGAAGCAGAAATTTGCAACAGAGATGCAGAAAGAAGCAAGAGCAGTGCAGAAAGAACCAACAGAGGTACAGAAAGAGGTATGAGGGGTGGAGAAAGAGGCAAGAGAGGTGCAGAAAGAAGCAACAGAGATGATGCAAAAAGGGGGAAGAGGGGTGGAGAAAGTGGCAAGAGGGGTACAGAAAGAGGCAAGAAAAGTGCAGAAAGAAGCAAAAGAGGTGCAGAAAGAGGTAAGAGAACAGCAGAAAAAGGCAAGGGAGGTGCAGAAAGAGGCAGGAGAGGTGCACAAAGAGGCATAAGGAGTACAGAAAGAGGCAAGAGGGGTGCAGAAAGAGGCAAGAGAAGTACAGAAAGACACAACAGAGGTTCCGAAAGAGGCAAGAGAGGTGCAGAAACAGGCAAGAAACGTGCAGAGAGAGGGAACAGGCGGTCAGAAATTTACAAGAGAGGTGCAGAAAGAAGCAAGAGCAGTGCAAAAGAACCAACAGAAGTGCAGAAAGAGGCAAGAGGGGTGCAGAAAGAGGCAAGAGAGGTGGAGAAATAGGGAAGAGGGGTGCAGAAAGAGGCATGATGGATACAGAAATTTGCAAAAGAGGTGCATAAAGAAGCAAGAGCAGTGCAGAAAGAACCGACAGAGGTGCAAAAAGAGGCATGAGAGGTGAAGAAAGAGGTAGGAGAGATGCACAGAGAGGCAAGAGGGATACAGAAAGAAGCAGGAGGGGTGCAGAAAGAAGGAAGAGAAGTGCAGAAAGAAGCAACAGAGGTGCTGAAAGAGGCGCAAAGGGTGCAGAAAGAGGCAAGAGATGTGCCGAAAGAAGCAACAGAGGTACAGAAAGAGGCAAGAGCGGTGGAGAAACAGGCAGGAAAGGGCGGAAAGAGGGAAGAGGGGTGCAGAAAGAGGCAAGAGAGGTGCAGGAAGAGGGAAGAGGGGTTCAGAAAGAGGCAAGAGGGGTGCAGAAAGCAGCAAGTGAGGTGCAGAAAGAGGCAACAGTGGTGCAGAAAGACGCAAGAGAGGTACAGAAACAAGCAAGAGAAGTGCAGAAAGAGGCAAGAGAATTGCTGAAAGAAGCAACACAGGTGTAGAAAGAAGCAAGAGAAGTGCAGAAAGACGCAATGAGGTGCAGAAAGAGGCAAGAGAGGTGCAGAAAATGGCAAGGGAACAGCAGAAAGAGGCAAGATGGATGCAAAAAAGGGAAGAAGGGTGCAGAAATAAGCAAGAGAGGTGCAGACAGAGGGAAGATGAGTGCAGAAAGAGACAACAGGGATGTAGAAAGAAGCAAGAGAGGTGCAGAAAGAGGCAAAAGAAGTGCAGAAAGAAGCAAAAGAGGCAAAAGGGTGCAGAAAGAGGCAAGAGCAGTGCAGAAAGAACCAAGAGATGTGCAGAAAGAGGCAACAGAGGTACAGAAAGAGGCAAGAGATGTGCAGAAAAAGGGGAAAAGGGTGCAGAAAGAAGCAAGAGAAGTGCAGAAAGAGGCAAGTGAGGTGCATAAGGAGGCAAGTGAACTGCAGAAAGAGGCCAGAGAGTTGCAGAAATAGGCAAAAGGGGTACAGAAAGAGGGGACAGGTGTGCAGAAAGAAGCAACACAGGTGTAGAAAGAGTCAAGAGGGGTGCAGAAAGAGGAGAGAGAAGTGCAGAGAAAAGCAAATGAGGTGCAGAAAGAGGCAAGAATGGTGCAGAAAGAGGCAAGAGAGGTGCAGAAAGAGGCAAGAGATGTGCAGAAAAAGGATAGAAGGGTGCAGAAAGAAGCAAGAGAAGTGCAGAAAAAGGCAAGTGAGGTGCAGAAGGAGGCAAGAGAACTGCAGAAAGAGGCAAGAGAGTTGCAGAAACTGGCAAAAGGGGTGCAGAAAGAGGGAACAGGTGTGCAGACATAGGCAAGAGAGGTGCAGAAAGAGGGAAGAGGGATACAGAAAGAGGCAACAGGGAAGCAGAAATTTGCAACAGAGGTGCAGAAAGAAGCAAGAGCAGTGCAGAAAGAACCAACAGAGGTGCAGAAAGAGGCAAGAGGGGTACAGAAAGAGGCAAGAAAAGTGCAAAAAGAAGCAAAAGAGGTGCAGAAAGAGGCAAGAGAACTGCAGAAAAAGACAAGAGAGGCGCAGAAAGAGGCAGGAGAGGTGCGCAAAGAGGCAAAAGGGGTACAGAAAGAGGCAAGAGTAGTGCAGAAAGAAGCAAGAGAACTGCAGAAAGAAGCAACAGAGGTGCTGAAAGAGGCAATAGGGGTGCAGAAAGAGGCAAGAGAAGTGCTGAAAGAAGCAACAGAGGTGCCGAAAGAGGCAAGAGAGGTGCAGAAGCAGGCAAGAAAGGTGCAGAGAGAGGGAACAGGGGTGCAGAACTTTACAAGAGAGGTGCAGAAAGAAGCAAGATCAGTGCAAAAGAACCAACAGAAGTACAGAAAGAGGCAAGAGGTGTGCAGAAAGAGGCAAGAGAAGTGCAGAAAGAAGGAACAGAGGTGCACATAGAGGCAAAAGAGGTGCAGAAAGAGGAAAGAGAGGTGTAGAAAGAGGCAAGAGAGTTGCACAAAGAGGGAAGAAGGGTGCACAAAGAGGCAAGAGGGGTGCAGAAACAGGCAAGAAAGGTGCAGAGAGAGGGAACAGGGGTGCAGAAATTTGCAAGAAAGGTGCAGAAAGAAGCAAGAGCAGTGCAAAAGAACCCACAGAAGTGCAGAAAGAGGCAAGAGGGGTGTAGAAAGAGGCAAGAGAGGTGGAGAAATAGGGAAGAGGGGTGCAGAACGAGGCAAGAGGGATACAGAAATTTGCAAAAGAGGTGCATAAAGAAGCAAGAGCAGTGCAGAAAGAACCAACAGAGGTGCAAAAATAGGCAAGAGGGGTGCAGAAAGAGGTAGGAGAGGTGCACAAAGAGGCAAGAGGGGTACAGAAAGAGGCAGGAGGCGTGCAGAAAGAGGCAAGAGAAGTGCCAAAAGAAGCAACAGAGGTACAGAAAGAGGCAAGAGCGGTATAGAAACAGACAGGAAAGGTGCAGAAAGAGGGAACAGGGGTGCAGAAAGAGGCAAGAGAGATGCAGAAAGAGGGAAGTGGGGTACAGAAAGAGGCAAGAGGGGTGCAGAAAGAAGCAAGTGAGGTGCAGAAAGAGGCAACAGAGGTGCAGAAAGACACAAAAGAGATGCAGAAACAAGCAAGAGAAGTGCAGAAAGAAGCAACAGAGGTGTAGAAAGAAGCAAGAGAAGTGCAGAAAGAGGAAAGTGAGGTGAAAAAAAAGAGGCAAGAGAGGTGCAGAAAATGGCAAGGAAACAGCAGAAAGAGGCAAGAGGGGTGCAAAAAAGGGAAGAAGGGTGCAGAAAGAAGCAAGAGAGGTTCAGAAATAAGCATGAGAGGTGCAGAAAGAGGGAAGACGAGTGCAGAAAGAGACAACAGAAACAGGCGAAAGAAGTGCAGAAAGAAGCGACAGAGGTGCAGAAAGAGGTAAGAGGGGTGCAGAAAGAGGAGAGAGAAGTGCAGAGTAAAGCAGAGAAAAGCAAATGAGGTGCAGAAAGAGGCAAGAATGGTGCAGAAAGAGGCAAGAGAGGTGCAGAAAGAGGCAAGAGATGTGCAGAAAAAGGGTAGAAGGGTGCAGAAAGAAGCAAGAGAAGTGCAGAAAAAGGCAAGTGAGGTGCAGAAGGAGGCAAGAGAACTGCAGAAAGAGGCAAGAGAGTTGCAGATACTGGCAAAAGGGGTGCAGAAAGAGGGAACAGGTGTGCAGACAGAGGCAAGAGAGGTGCAGAAAGAGGGCAGAGGGATACAGAAAGAGGCAACAGGAAGCTGAAATTGTGCAACAGAGGTGCAGAAAGAAGCAAGAGCAGTGCAGAAAGAGACCAACAGAGGTGCAGAAAGAGGCAAGAGGGGTACAGAAAGAGGCAAGACAAGTGCAAAAAGAAGCAAAAGAGGTGCAGAAAGAGGCAAGAGAACTGCAGAAAAAGACAAGAGAAGTGCAGAAAGAGGCAGGAGAGGTACACAAAGAGGCAAAAGGGGTACAGAAAGAGGCAAGAGGAGTGCAGAAAGAAGCAACAGAGGTGCTGAAAGAGGCAATAGGGGTGCAGAAAGAGGCAAGAGAAGTGCTGAAAGAAGCAACAGATGTGCCGAAAGAGGCAAGAGAGGTGCAGAAGCAGGCAAGAATGGTGCAGAGAGAGGGAACAGGGGTGCAGAACTTTACAAGAGAGGTGCAGAAAGAAGCAAGATCAGTGCAAAAGAACCAACAGAAGTACAGAAAGAGGCAAGAGGGGTGCAGAAAGAGGCAAGAGAAGTGCAGAAAGAAGGAACAGAGGTGCACAAAGAGGCAAAAAGGGTGCAGAAAGAGGAAAGAGGTATAGAAAGAGGCAAGAGTTGCACAAAGAGGGAAGAAGGGTGCATAAAGAGGCAAGAGGGGTGCAGAAAGAAGCAAGAGAACTGTAGAAAGAAGCAACAGAGGTGCAGAAAGAGGCAAGAGAGGTGCAGAAACAGGCAAGAAAGGTGCAAAGAGAGGGAACAGGGGTGCAGAAATTTGCAAGAAAGGTGCGGAAAGAAGCAAGAGCAGTGCAAAAGAACCCACAGAAGTGCAGAAAGAGGCAAGAGGGGTGTAGAAAGAGGCACGAGAGGTGGAGAAATAGGGAAGAGGGGTACAGAAAGAGGCAAGAGGGATACAGAAATTTGCAAAAGAGGTGCAGAAAGAAGCAAGAGCAGTGCAGAAAGAACCAACAGAGGTGCAAAAATAGGCAAGAGGGGTGCAGAAAGAGGTAGGAGAGGTGCACAAAGAGGCAAGAGGGGTACAGAAAGAGGCAGGAGGGGTGCAGAAAGAAGCAAGAGCAGTGCAGAAAGAAGCAACAGAGGTGCTGGAAGAGGCACGAAGGGTGCAGAAAGAGGCAAGAGAAGTGCCAAAAGAAGCAACAGAGGTACAGAAAGAGGCAAGAGAGGTATAGAAACAGGCAGGAAAGGTGCAGAAAGAGGGAACAGGGGTGCAGAAAGAGGCAAGAGAGATGCAGAAAGAGGTAAGAGGGGTGCAGAAAGAGGCAAGAGGGGTGCAGAAAGAAGCAAGTGAGGTGCAGAAAGAGGCAACAGAGGTGCAGAAAGACACAAGAGAGGTGCAGAAACAAGCAAGAGAAGTGCAGAAAGAAGCAACAGGGGTGTAGAAAGAAGCAAGAGAAGTGCAGACAGAGGAAAGTGAGGTGCAGAAAGAGGCAAGAGAGGTGCAGAAAATGGCAAGGAAACAGCAGAAAGAGGCAAGAGGGGTGCAAAAAAGGGAAGAAGGGTGCAGAAAGAAGCAAGAGAGGTTCAGAAATAAGCATGAGAGGTGCGGAAAGAGGGAAGACGAGTGCATAAAGAGACAACAGGGGTGTAGAAAGAAGCAAGAGAGGTGCAGAAACAGGCAAAAGAAGTGCAGAAAGAAGCGACAGAGGTGCAGAAAGAGGCAAGAGCAGTGCAGAAAGAACCAAGAGATGTGCAGAAAGAGGCGACAGAGGTACAGAAAGAGGCAAGCGATGTACAGAAAAAGGGGAAAATGGTGCAGAAAGAAGCAAGAGAAGTGCAGAAAGAGGCAAGTGAGGTGCAGAAGGAGGCAAGAGTACAGCAGAAAGAGGCCAGAGAGTTGCAGAAACAGGCAAAAGGGGTGCAGAGGTGTAGAAAAAGACAAGAGTGGTGCAGAAAGAGGAGAGAGAAGTGCAGTGAAAAGCAAAAGAGGTGCAGAAAGAGGCTAGAATGGTGCAGAAAGAGGCAAGAGAGGTGCAGAAAGAGGCAAGAGATGTGCAGAAAAAGGGAAGAAGGGTGCAGAAAGAAGCAAGAGAAGTGCAGAAAGAGGCAAGTGAGGTGCGGAAGGAGGCAAGAGAACTGCAGAAAGAGGCAAGAGAGTTGCAGAAACAGGCAAAAGGGGTGCAGAGAGAGGGAACAGGTGTGTAGACAGAGGCAAGAGAGGTGCAGAAAGAGGGAAGTGGGATACAGAAAGAGGCAACAGGGAAGCAGAAATTTGCAACAGAGGTGCAGAAAGAAGCAAGAGCAGTGCAGAAAGAACCAACAGAGGTGCAGAAAGAGGCAAGAGGGCTACAGAAAGAGGCAAGAAAAGTACAAAAAGAAGCAAAAGAGGTGCAGAAAGAGGAAATAGAACTTCAGAAAAAGACAAGAGAGGTGCAGAAAGAGGCAGAAGAGTGCAGAAAGAGGCAAAAGGGGTGCAGAAAGAGGAAAGAGGTGTAGAAAGAGGCAAGAGTTGCACAAAGAGGGAAGAAGGGTGCATAAAGAGGCAAGAGGGGTGCAGAAAGAAGCAAGAGAACTGTAGAAAGAAGCAACAGAGGTGCAGAAAGAGGCAAGAGAGGTGCAGAAACAGGCAAGAAAGGTGCAGAGAGAGGGAACAGGGGTGCAGAAATTTGCAAGAAAGGTGCAGAAAGAAGCAAGAGCAGTGCAAAAGAACCCACAGAAGTGCAGAAAGAGGCAAGAGGGGTGTAGAAAGAGGCACGAGAGGTGGAGAAATAGGGAAGAGGGGTGCAGAAAGAGGCAAGAAAGATACAGAAATTTGCAAAAGAGGTGCAGAAAGAAGCAAGAGCAGTGCAGAAAGAACCAACAGAGGTGCAAAAAGAGGCAAGAGGGGTGCAGAAAGAGGTAGGAGAGGTGCACAAAGAGGCAAGAGGGGTATAGAAAGAGGCAGGAGGGGTGCAGAAAGAAGCAAGAGCAGTGCAGAAAGAAGCAACAGAGGTGCTGAAAGAGGGAAGAAGGGTGCAGAAAGAGGCAAGAGAAGTGCCAAAAGAAGCAACAGAGGTACAGAAAGAGGCAAGAGCGGTATAGAAACAGGCAGGAAAGGTGCAGAAAGAGGGAACAGGGGTGCAGAAAGAGGCAAGAGAGATGCAGAAAGAGGTAAGAGGGGTGCAGAAAGAGGCAAGAGGGGTACAGAAAGAAGCAAGTGAGGTGCAGAAAGACACAAGAGAGGTGCAGAAACAAGCAAGAGAAGTGCAGAAAGAAGCAACAGAGGTGTAGAAAGAAGCAAGAGAAGTGTAGACAGAGGAAAGTGAGGTGCAGAAAGAGGCAAGAGAGGTGCAGAAAATGGCAAGGAAACAGCAGAAAGAGGCAAGAGGGGTGCAAAAAAGGGAAGAAGGGTGCAGAAAGAAGCAAGAGAGGTTCAGAAATAAGCATGAGAGGTGCGGAAAGAGGGAAGACGAGTGCAGAAAGAGACAACAGGGGTGTAGAAAGAAGCAAGAGAGGTGCAGAAACAGGCAAAAGAAGTACAGAAAGAAGCGACAGAGGTGCAGAAAGAGGTAAGAGGGGTGCAGAAAGAGGAGAGAGAAGTGCAGAAAGAAGCAAAAGAGGCAAGAGGGGTGCAGAAAGAGGCAAGAGCAGTGCAGAAAGAACCAAGAGATGTGCAGAAAGAGGCAACAGAGGTACAGAAAGAGGCAAGCGATGTACAGAAAAAGGGGAAAATGGTGCAGAAAGAAGCATGAGAAGTGCAGAAAGAGGCAAGTGAGGTGCATAAGGAGGCAAGAGTACTGCAGAAAGAGGCCAGAGAGTTGCAGAAACAGGCAAAAGGGGTGCAGAGGTGTAGAAAAAGACAAGAGTGGTACAGAAAGAGGAGAGAGAAGTGCAGTGAAAAGCAAAAGAGGTGCAGAAAGAGGCTAGAATGATGCAGAAAGAGGCAAGAGAGGTGCAGAAAGAGGCAAGAGATGTGCAGAAAAAGGGAAGAAGGGTGCAGAAAGAAGCAAGAGAAGTGCAGAAAGAGGCAAGTGAGGTGCGGAAGAAGGCAAGAGAACTGCAGAAAGAGGCAAGAGAGTTGCAGAAACAGTCAAAAGGGGTGCAGAGAGAGGGAACAGGTGTGTAGACAGAGGCAAGAGAGGTGCAGAAAGAGGGAAGAGGGATACAGAAAGAGGCAAGAGGGAAGCAGAAATTTGCAACAGAGGTGCAGAAAGAAGCAAGAGCAGTGCAGAAAGAACCAACAGAGGTGCAGAAAGAGGCAAGAGGGGTACAGAAAGAGGCAAGAAAAGTGCAAAAAGAAGCAAAAGAGGTGCAGAAAGAGGAAAGAGAACTGCAGAAAAAGACAAGAGAGGTGCAGAAAGAGGCAGGAGAGGTGCACAAAGAGGCAAAAGGGGTACAGAAAGAGGCAAGAGGAGTGCAGAAAGAAGCAAGAGAAGTGCAGAAAGAAGCAACAGAGGTGCTGAAAGAGGCAAGAGGGGTGCAGAAAGAGGCAAGAGAAGTGCTGAAAGAAGCAACAGAGGTGTCGAAAGAGGCAAGAGAGGTGCAGAAACAGGCAAGAAAGGTGCAGAGAGAGGGAACAGGGGTGCAGAACTTTACAAGAGAGGTGCAGAAAGAAGCAAGAGAAGTGCAGAAAGAAGGAACATAGGTCCACAAAGAGGCAAAAGGGATGCAAAAAGAGGAAAGAGAGGTGTAGAAAGAGGCAAGAGAGTTTCACAAACAGGGAAGAAGGGTGCACAAAGAGGCAAGAGGGGTGCAGAAAGAAGCAAGAGAACTGTAGAAAGAAGCAACAAAGGTGCACAAAGAGGCAAGAGAGGTGCAGAAACAGGCAAGAAAGGTGCAGTGAGAGGGGACAGGGGTGCAGAAATTTACAAGAGAGGTGCAGAAAGAAGCAAGAGCAGTGCAAAAGAACCAACAGAAGTGCAGAAAGAGGCAAGAGAGGTGTAGAAAGAGGCAAGAGAGGTAGAGAAATAGGGAAGAGGGTTGCAGAAAGAGGTTAGAGGGATACAGAAATTTGCAACAGAGGTGCAAAAAGAGGCAAGAGGGGTGCAGAAAGAGGCAGGAGGGGTGCAGAAAGAAGGAAGATAAGTGCAGAAAGAAGCAACAGTGGTGCTGAAAGAGGCACGAAGCATGCAGAAAGGGGCAAGAGAAGTGCCAAAAGAAGAAACTGAGGTACAGAAAGAGGCATGAGCGGTGTAGAAACAGGCAGGAAAGGTGCAGAAAGAGGGAACAGGGGTGCAGAAAGAGGCAAGAGAGGTGCAGAAAGAGGGGAGAGGGGTGCAGAAAGGCAAGAGGGGTGCAGAAAGAAGCAAGTGAGGTGCAGAAAGAGGCAACAGAGGTACAGAAGACACAAGAGAGGTGCAGAAACAAGCAAGAGAAGTGCAGAAAGAAGCAACAGAGGTGTAGAAAGAAGCAAGAGAAGTGCAGAAAGAGGAAAGTGAGGTGCAGAAAGAGGCAAGAGAGGTGCAGAAAATGGCAAGGAAACAGCAGAAAGAGGCAAGTGGGGTGCAAAAAAGGGAAGAAGGGTACAGCAAGAAGCAAGAGAGATTCAGAAATAAGCAAGAGAGGTGCGGAAAGAGGGAAGACGAGTGCAGAAAGAGACAACGGTGTAGAAAGAAGCAAGAGAGGTGCAGAAACAGGCAAAAGAAGTGCAGAAAGAAGCAACAGAGGTGCATAAAGAGGCAAGAGGGGTGCAGAAAGAGGCAAGAGCAGTGCAGAAAGAACCAAGAGATGTGCAGAAAGAGGCAACAGAGGTACAGAAAGAGGCAAGAGATGTACAGAAAAAGGGGAAAAGGGTGCAGAAAGAAGCAAGAGAAGTGCAGAAAGAGGCAAGTGAGGTGCAGAAGGAGGCAAGAGTACTGCAGAAAGAGGCCAGAGAGTTGCAGAAACAGGCAAAAGGGGTGCAGAAAGAGGGAACAGGTGTGCAGAAAGAAGCAACAGAGGTGTAGAAAAAGACAAGAGGGGTGCAGAAAGAGGAGAGAGAAGTGCAGAGAAAAGCAAAAGAGGTGCAGAAAGAGGCTAGAATGGTGCAGAAAGAGGCAAGAGAGGTGCAGAAAGAGGTAAGAGGTGCAGAAAAAGGGAAGTAGGGTGCAGAAAGAAGCAAGAGAAGTGCAGAAAGAGGCAACAGAGGTACAGAAAGAGGCAAGCGATGTACAGAAAAAGGGGAAAATGGTGCAGAAAGAAGCAAGAGAAGTGCAGAAAGAGGCAAGTGAGGTGCAGAAGGAGGCAAGAGTACTGCAGAAAGAGGCCAGAGAGTTGCAGAAACAGGCAAAAGGGGTGCAGAGGTGTAGAAAAAGACAAGAGTGGTGCAGAAAGAGGAGAGAGAAGTGCAGTGAAAAGCAAAAGAGGTGCAGAAAGAGGCTAGAATGGTGCAGAAAGAGGCAAGAGAGGTGCAGAAAGAGGCAAGAGATGTGCAGAAAAAGGGAAGAAGGGTGCAGAAAGAAGCAAGAGAAGTGCAGAAAGAGGCAAGTGAGGTGCGGAAGGAGGCAAGAAAACTGCAGAAAGAGGCAAGAGAGTTGCAGAAACAGGCAAAAGGGGTGCAGAGAGAGGGAACAGGTGTGTAGACAGAGGCAAGAGAGGTGCAGAAAGAGGGAAGAGGGATACAGAAAGAGGCAACAGGTAAGCAGAAATTTGCAACAGAGGTGCAGAAAGAAGCAAGAGCAGTGCAGAAAGAACCAACAGAGGTGCAGAAAGAGGCAAGAGGGCTACAGAAAGAGGCAAGAAAAGTACAAAAAGAAGCAAAAGAGGTGCAGAAAGAGGAAAGAGAACTTCAGAAAAAGACAAGAGAGGTGCAGAAAGAGGCAGAAGAGTGCAGAAAGAGGCAAAAGGGGTGCAGAAAGAGGAAAGAGGTGTAGAAAGAGGCAAGAGTTGCACAAAGAGGGAAGAAGGGTGCATAAAGAGGCAAGAGGGGTGCAGAAAGAAGCAAGAGAACTGTAGAAAGAAGCAACAGAGGTGCAGAAAGAGGCAAGAGAGGTGCAGAAACAGGCAAGAAAGGTGCAGAGAGAGGGAACAGGGGTGCAGAAATTTGCAAGAAAGGTGCAGAAAGAAGCAAGAGCAGTGCAAAAGAACCCACAGAAGTGCAGAAAGAGGCAAGAGGGGTGTAGAAAGAGGCACGAGAGGTGGAGAAATAGGGAAGAGGGGTGCAGAAAGAGGCAAGAAAGATACAGAAATTTGCAAAAGAGGTGCAGAAAGAAGCAAGAGTAGTGCAGAAAGAACCAACAGAGGTGCAAAAAGAGGCAAGAGGGGTGCAGAAAGAGGTAGGAGAGGTGCACAAAGAGGCAAGAGGGGTATAGAAAGAGGCAGGAGGGGTGCAGAAAGAAGCAACAGAGGTGCTGAAAGAGGCACGATGGGTGCAGAAAGAGGCAAGAGAAGTGCCAAAAGAAGCAACAGAGGTACAGAAAGATGCAAGAGCGGTATAGAAAAAGGCAGGAAAGGTGCAGAAAAAGGGAACAGGGGTGCAGAAAGAGGCAAGAGAGATGCAGGAAGAGGTAAGAGGGGTGCAGAAAGAGGCAAGAGGGGTGCAGAAAGAAGCAAGTGAGGTGCAGAAAGAGGCAACAGAGGTACAGAAAGACACAAGAGAGGTGCAGAAACAAGCAAGAGAAGTGCAGAAAGAAGCAACAGAGGTTTAGAAAGAAGCAAGAGAAGTGTAGACAGAGGAAAGTGAGGTGCAGAAAGAGGCAAGAGAGGTGCAGAAAATGGCAAGGAAACAGCAGAAAGAGGCAAGAGGGGTGCAAAAAAGGGAAGAAGGGTGCAGAAAGAGGCAAGAGAGGTTCAGAAATAAGCATGAGAGGTGCGGAAAGAGGGAAGACGAGTGCAGAAAGAGACAACAGGGGTGTAGAAAGACGCAAGAGAGGTGCAGAAACAGGCAAAAGAAGTGCAGAAAGAAGCGACAGAGGTGCAGAAAGAGGTAAGAGGGGTGCAGAAAGATGAGAGAGAAGTGCAGAAAGAAGCAAAAGAGGCAAGAGGGGTGCAGAAAGAGGCAAGAGCAGTGCAGAAAGAACCAAGAGATGTGCAGAAAGAGGCAACAGAGGTACAGAAAGAGGCAAGCGATATACAGAAAAAGGGGAAAATGGTGCAGAAAGAAGCAAGAGAAGTGCAGAAAGAGGCAAGTGAGGTGCAGAAGGAGGCAAGAGTACTGCAGAAAGAGGCCAGAGAGTTGCAGAAACAGGCAAAAGGGGTGCAGAGGTGTAGAAAAAGACAAGAGTGGTGCAGAAAGAGGAGAGAGAAGTGCAGTGAAAAGCAAAAGAGGTGCAGAAAGAGGCTAGAATGGTGCAGAAAGAGGCAAGAGAGGTGCAGAAAGAGGCAAGAGATGTGCAGAAAAAGGCAAGAGAACTGCAGAAAGAGGCAAGAGAGTTGCAGAAACAGTCAAAAGGGGTGCAGAGAGAGGGAACAGGTGTGTAGACGGCAAGAGAGGTGCAGAAAGAGGGAAGAGGGATACAGAAAGAGGCAACAGGGAAGCAGAAATTTGCAACAGAGGTGCAGAAAGAAGCAAGAGCAGTGCAGAAAGAACCAACAGAGGTGCAGAAAGAGGCAAGAGGGGTACAGAAAGAGGCAAGAAAAGTGCAAAAAGAAGCAAAAGAGGTGTAGAAAGAGGAAAGAGAACTGCAGAAAAAGACAAGAGAGGTGCAGAAAGAGGCAGGCGAGGTGCACAAAGAGGCAAAAGGGGTACAGAAAGAGGCAAGAGGAGTGCAGAAAGAAGCAAGAGAAGTGCAGAAAGAAGCAACAGAGGTGCTGAAAGAGGCAAGAGGGGTGCAGAAAGAGGCAAGAGATGTGCTGAAAGAAGCTACAGAGGTGTCGAAAGAGGCAAGAGAGGTGCAGAAACAGGCAAGAAAGGTGCAGAGAGAGGGAACAGGGGTGCAGAACTTTACAAGAGAGGTGTAGAAAGAAGCAAGAGAAGTGCAGAAAGAAGGAACATAGGTGCACAAAGAGGCAAAAGGGACGCAGAAAGAGGAAAGAGAGGTGTAGAAAGAGGCAAGAGAGTTTCACAAACAGGGAAGAAGGGTGCACAAAGAGGCAAGAGGGGTGCAGAAAGAAGCAAGAGAACTGTAGAAAGAAGCAACAAAGGTGCACAAAGAGGCAAGAGAGGTGCAGAAACAGGCAAGAAAGGTGCAGTGAGAGGGGACAGGGGTGCAGAAATTTACAAGAGAGGTGCAGAAAGAAGCAAGAGCAGTGCAGAAAGAACCAACAGAAGTGCAGAAAGAGGCAAGAGAGGTGTAGAAAGAGGCAAGAGAGGTAGAGAAATAGGGAAGAGGGTGGCAGAAAGAGGTTAGAGGGATACAGAAATTTGCAACAGAGGTGCAAAAAGAGGCAAGAGGGGTGCAGAAAGAGGCAGGAGGGGTGCAGAAAGAAGGAAGATAAGTGCAGAAAGAAGCAACAGTGGTGCTGAAAGAGGCACGAAGCATGCAGAAAGGGGCAAGAGAAGTGCCAAAAGAAGAAACTGAGGTACAGAAAGAGGCATGAGCGGTGTAGAAACAGGCAGGAAAGGTGCAGAAAGAGGGAACAGGGGTGCAGAAAGAGGCAAGAGAGGTGCAGAAAGAGGGGAGAGGGGTGCAGAAGAGGCAAGAGGGGTGCAGAAAGAAGCAAGTGAGGTGCAGAAAGAGGCAACAGAGGTACAGAAAGACACAAGAGAGGTGCAGAAACAAGCAAGAGAAGTGCAGAAAGAAGCAACAGAGGTGTAGAAAGAAGCAAGAGAAGTGCAGAAAGAGGAAAGTGAGGTGCAGAAAGAAGCAAGAGAGGTGCAGAAAATGGCAAGGAAATAGCAGAAAGAGGCAAGTGGGGTGCAAAAAAGGGAAGAAGGGTACAGCAAGAAGCAAGAGAGATTCAGAAATAAGCATGAGAGGTGCGGAAAGAGGGAAGACGAGTGCAGAAAGAGACAACGGGTGTAGAAAGAAGCAAGAGAGGTGCAGAAACAGGCAAAAGAAGTGCAGAAAGAAGCAACAGAGGTGCATAAAGAGGCAAGAGGGGTGCAGAAAGAGGCAAGAGCAGTGCAGAAAGAACCAAGAGATGTGCAGAAAGAGGCAACAGAGGTACAGAAAGAGGCAAGAGATGTACAGAAAAAGGGAAAAGGATGCAGAAAGAAGCAAGAGAAGTGCAGAAAGAGGCAAGTGAGGTGCAGAAGGAGGCAAGAGTACTGCAGAAAGAGGCCAGAGAGTTGCAGAAACAGGCAAAAGGGGTGCAGAAAGAGGGAACAGGTGTGCAGAAAGAAGCAACAGAGGTGTAGAAAAAGACAAGAGGGGTGCAGAAAGAGGAGAGAGAAGTGCAGAGAAAAGCAAAAGAGGTGCAGAAAGAGGCTAGAATGGTGCAGAAAGAGGCAAGAGAGGTGCAGAAAGAGGCAAGAGGTGCAGAAAAAGGGAAGAAGGGTGCAGAAAGAAGCAAGAGAAGTGCAGAAAGAGGCAAGTGAGGTGCAGAAGGAGGCAAGAGAACTATAGAAAGAGGCAAGAGAGTTGCAGAAACAGGCAAAAGGGGTGTAGAAAGAGGGAACAGGTGTGTAGACAGAGGCAAGAAAGGTGCAGAAAGAGGGAAGAGGGATACAGAAAGAGGCAACAGGGAAGCAGAAATTTGCAACAGAGGTGCAGAAAGAAGCAAGAGCAGTGCAGAAAGAACCAACAGAGGTGCAGAAAGAGGCAAAAGGGGTACAGAAAGAGGCAAGGAAAAGTGCAGAGTGAAGCAAAAGAGGTGCAGAAAGAGGCAAGAGAACTGCAGAAAAAGACAAGAGAGGTGCAGAAAGAGGCAGGAGAGGTGCACAAAGAGGCAAAAAGGCAAGAAAGAAAGAGGCAAGAGAGGTGCAGAAAGAAGCAAGAGAAGTGCAAAAAGAAGCAACAGAGGTGCTGAAAGAGGCAAGAGGGGTGCAGAAAGAGGCAGGAGGGGTGCAGAAAGAGGCAAGAGAAGTGCTGAAAGAAGCAACAGAGGTGCCGAAAGAGGCAAGAGAGGTGCAGAAACAGGCAAGAAAGGTGCAGAGAGAGGTAACAGGGGAGCAGAACTTTACAAGAGAGGTGCAGAAAGAAGCAAGATCAGTGCAAAAGAACCAACAGAAGTGCAGAAAGAGGCAAGATGGGTGCAGAAAGAGGCAAGAGAAGTGCAGAAAGAATGAACAGAGGTGCACAAAGAGGCAAAAGGGGTACAGAAAGAAGAAAGAGAGGTGTAGAAAGAGGCAAGAGAGTTGCACAAAGAGGGAAGAAGGGTGCACAAAGAGGCAAGAGGGGTGCAGAAAGAAGCAAGAGAACTGTAGAAAGAAGCAACAGAGGTGCAGAAAGAGGCAAGAGGGGTGCAGAAACAGGCAACAGAAGTGCAGAAAGAAGCAACTGAGGTGCAGAAAGAGGCAAGAGAAGTGCATAAAGAGGCAAGAGAGGTGCAGATACAGGCAGGAGAGGTGCAGAAAGAGGGAACAGGGGTACAGAAAGAGGCAAAATAGGTGCAGAAAGAAGGAAGAAGGGTGCAGAAAGAGGCAAGAGGGGTACAGAAAGAACCAGTGAGGTGCAGAAAGAGGCAACAGAGGTGCAGAAAGAGGCAAGAGAGGTGCAGAAGGTGGAAGAGATGAGCAGAAAGAGGCAAAAGAAGTACAGAAAGAGAAAGAAAGGTACAGAAAGAAGCAACAGAAATGCAGAAAGAGGCAAGAGAGGCATAGACAGAAGCAAGAGTGGTTTGCACACCATTAGTACCAATTTAATACCCACATTTAGCAATAAGTAATAGGTGACCATTCTAGGTTTACCAAGGGACTTCCCCCACAGTAACACTTGTCGCTGCATGTTTGGTAACGTTTGAGCCGTTTGAGCTAGAAACAAGTTTTTTTTGTTCAAATCTGCAGATTATGCAGCAGATGATGGATTATGTGGCAAATGCGGAAAATGCATAATTGTGCAGAAGTCGGTGCAGCCAAACAGTTGCATAAATCCAGTGACCCTGCTCATACCTCTGACTAGGTCCAGAAGTGCTCCTCAGTGTTTCCTTCTTTTTTTATCTCATTGAGTTTATAGTTTAGCTTCTATGGAAACGAGGAAGACTAAACCTGAGGTTACCACTCCACAACACAGACTACCATACCGCACAATTACACTCCATAACACATAATCCCACTCTACATAATTCCTATACACTAAATACCACATACTTTCTATCCACATCAAAGTCAAAGTCAAAGTCTATCCACATAATTTCACTGCACATCATACCACATAATTCCACTACACACAACCTACATCCAGTCCACTCCAAGAAACATTAGTAAAACACTTTTACATTTACAACACCAATAGCTCTAACTCTTGCAAATGTGAAACCTATTACATTGCAAATGCTTCTTTAACTAGTAGTCACGTATGCAGAGAGGTGGAGAAAGGGGGCTGGGCCTCTGACCAGCACTTAGGAATTCCGCTGCGTAGGACTTACAGGAGGCACCAGGAGGGCTTCTTGGCCCCCAAAGTCCCTCAGGAGTAAAGTGGACTTCATCCCCCAACCAGTACTGTGCCAGGAGGCGCGTTTGCAGAGTGGTGGACAAAGGTGAGCGTGGCCTCCGAAGACCTCTTAGCAATCCCACTGTGTGGGACTTAGTGGAGGTAACAGGAGGGGTAGTTGGCCCCCAAGGACAACCTTGGGGACCAACTACCCCTCCTATTACCTCCAGTAAGTTCCACACAGCAGGATTGCTAAGTTCTCATAGCAGGCTATGCCCCCTTTTCCCACCACTCTGCAAACAAGCCTCCTGGCACGCTCTTGGTTGGGGGATGAAGTCTCCTTGCCTCCTGAGGGTCCCTGTGGGCCAACTAGCCCACCATGTACCTCCAGTAAGCCCCACACAGCTGGATTGCTGAGTGTGGTCCGAGGCCACACACCCTTTTTACACCACTCTGCATACGCGCCTCCTGGTGCACTGCTGCTCAGGGGATGAAGTCTACTTGTGTCCTGAGGCGCATTTGCAGAGTGGTGTAAAAAGGGGCATGGCCTCGGACCACCTCTCAGCAAGCCCACTGTGTGGGGCTTACTGGAGGTATAGGATGGGCTAGTTGGCCCCTGAGGACCATCAGTAGGGTAGGGGACTTCATCCCTGTGAGAAGTTGGCCTGGTATATGCTGTTCACTAATTAAAGTGGACACCTTGCACCAGGGCAAATCGACTCTTATGGTAGATAGGTTTAAGACAACCTTTTAAAGAAAGCTATCCTAGTGGTAGCTGTGGAGAGCAGCCTTCAGGCTAAGTCTCGGAGGAATGTAAAGCAGCTTGTTTTACCATATAATCTCTTGAATCACCAAATGAAAAGACACCACACAGGTATATATATCAAATATATATGTATTTATTTCTAAATAACTCTCTACTAATCTCTTTATGAGATTAGAAGACAAACATATGCACAAATCAACGTTTCACAATAAGTTAAGCACAAAATATGGCTGGGGCCCTAGGGGCGTACCAGACCATATACTAAGTAAGAGACTTAGAAACAACGACTTGCAAGGAGACAAGGCCTAGGGCCTTCAGAAGTGCTGGGGCCTCACGAAACCACCCAAGGCAGGTAAGTAAAGGACCCACGGGGGACGCGTGCAGTGTGGATACACAGGCGCGAATCGCCGTTAACTTCAATGGGGCAAGTCGCGGTTGGAAATAAAGAGTTTTAGGATACTTCGGGAGAACCTACAAGCAAGTCACTTACAGGGTAAGTAGTTCTAGGGCCCACACCCACAGGAGCACCGTAGTGCTGGAGTTACCTCACCCAGGGAAGCCGGGTGCACAGGTGTCCTTTGGTGTCGGGTCGCGGCGTCGTTTTCAATGGCGAACAAAGAAGACTTGCTGCTTGCGGGAGCTGAAGAAGTGTCCGGTGGAATCCAAGCCTGGATTCTGAAGAAGGATGACCTGAAAGCAGAGGGGACAGTGTTCAAAGTCACTTGGCAGTGACCCGGGGCAAGGAAGATGGATGCCCACCGTCGTCGGTCGCTTCAGGTCGGTTGCGGGTGCCTTGACTCTTCAGCCACGTGGTCCAGGAGGCGTCGACGACGACCAGGAGCTGGATTCGGTGTGTCCCTCGACGTCTGCAGCTGACTGCGGTGTCGGCAACTCGATCGGAGCCAACAAGCCTTGGCAGCCGCAAGTCTCGGGGAGATGGAGAAAAGTCGATGGCGCAGACCAGCAAGGTCTGTGGAACTCACCCAGCGAGGGTAAGTCAGGGCAGGCCTGGAGCAACCAGGGAAGCCCTTTGGTTTCTTTAAGAAGTCTTCTGGGGACCCACAAGCCAGCGGGCAAGGGATCGCGAAGACACCTCGGGCGGAATCACTCAACAGGGGCCCACGGTCACTCGGGACGGTGTAGGCCTCTGATCTTCGGAGGGATTCCTGCTGGAGGTCGGGACCACACGTGGTCCAAAGCACAAGTTCGTAGAACATTGTGAAGGGGTTGCACTCGACAATAGTGCACGGTACCCAGGGGTCGCGGTTCCTCGTTACTCGTGGGGTCCACTTGCCTCAGCTTCGCTGGGGACTCACGATGGCCTGGGAGAGGTCAGGAAATCCACTTCTTGGGCTGCAGGGACTTCGGACTCCGGCGGGAGCGGCGTAGTTTGCGACCGTCGTTGTCGTTTTGGTGCCTGCCAAGCAGGGGAGTCACTCCTTGACTCCAAGGAGATTCTTCTGTCTTCCAAAGGTAGTGGAACGTCGAAGGGCCAGGATTCTTCTGTAGAGCGTCGTCCAGGGGTTATCTGCTTTGCAATGGCAAGGTTCCCCCTCTTATACTAAAAAGAGGGGATGGACTAGCTCTATGACCCCACCTATGGGAGGGTCAAGGGAGGGGTGGCTACACCCACTTCCCTTTGTCCAGTTTCGCGCCAGAGCAGGGGCAGGTAGCCCCTGAGCTGGTTTGAACTGGCATATGCACAGAGGAGCCTTCTGCTCCCCCAGTGCAGGACTTCAAAGCACTCTAAGAGTGCACCCACCCAGCCCCAATACACTAAACCCTGTCTGGGAGGTGGTTACACCTCCCTGTGACAGGATGCCTATTGTTGGGCTTCCTCCACTGTGAGTGTCGGTCATCAGCAGGAGGGCAGCCCAGTGTCTGTGACTGGTGGCATCCATTTTGTGATGCCAGGGCTCTGCAGGATTCTACCGCGTTTCCACAGCAGGTACATGTCTTATCCCTCTAGAAGGGTGGAATGCTACCCCCGCCGCCAGGATTGGCGGGGGGTAGTATTCCAAGATGTTTGACACCAAACACGACATGTTTTGATGCAGCCATTCCAAAGTTAGCATTCTACCGCGAGGATATAATGCACTTAAGAGTATATGGTTTAACCGCATCCACAAACAGCACCAGAGAATGGACTCTGAGAACTGCAGAGGGGCCCTGCTCATGCAGAGGCACCCCCTCACATAGAAGCCAAGCACCCTGCCCTCAGGATTGATAGGGCCTGCCATAGGGGTGACTGATAGGGTTATATGTGTGTGCAGGAGAGATATAGGAAACCTATATCTCAGTGAGGGGTGCTAGCACCACCTCACCCAGGCTGCAGTAGCAGGCCTGTGGTGTCAGATTTAGTCTGCTTCCCAGGGGTGGCATAATACATGCTGCAGCCCCTGGTAGGCCTGTGAAGTACCTATGCCCTTGGCACCTAAGGTACCATATACTAGGGACTCATAAGGCACCACAGTATCCAATCACTAGTGCACCTAGAGTGCACTCCATGTCGTTTAGAGAGAGCAGATAGACTGGGGCCCTGAATAGCAGGGTCCCAGTCCAACTAAGTCATAAACCAGCAAAACACCATAAAAAAAGTGGGGGCAACCATATAGTCAGATTCCACCTTCCTACATAACCCCCCCAAACGAAAGGAGATAAGGCTAACCTTGGCCAGTTGAGCCTTTATTGACTAAGTGGCCATATAAGGAAGCACCTGCACTAGCATGGTTGCCCCCTGTCTTATGGTCCACTAAGCAATCCCTCACCCTAAGGGTATGAGAGGGTCTCCACCATGGGGAATCACTACCTGTGGTGTGCTTTGGTAAAGTACCAGGCTGGTGAGGTGTCTGAGTAGGGAAGTGTGGCCCTAGGAATGTTGGCCTCAGCTTTCTCAGCTCACTGGTCACCATGTATGCCTGTCTTTCCATGACTGAGTGGTACTCTGCTCTAAGGGTCAACCTTTGACTGCCTACAGCCGGGGGTTGGGTCCCTTTGGGTGGAACACTGGAGGGACATGGCATGTTTGGAACCTTTTGGTCCCAGGTTTGCCCTTGCCTAACAGAGTCCTTCTGGGGGAGGTCCCTACATAAAGGTATGGGGGATCCCTCAGTGGGTTGAGGAATTTCTACCTGGCTAGGGCTACTAGCCTGGGTGCCCCTAATCTGCTGATGGGGGGTTCCTCTGGACAGGGGGCCCTGGGGGGTCCACTGACCTCCCTGACCTCTGCAGCCCTGGGCTGACTGAGGCAGGGTAGAGAGGGGCAGGTTACCTGCTCCAGACTGGGTACCACCTTGTAAGGGTCCTCTGCCATCAGGGGGTGGCCAGGCCAGGCCTGACTACCTCTGTGGCAGTTCCTTCACTAGGGGTAGGGTCAGTTCCCTGAGGAGGCTGACCCTTACCTACTGTCTGGAGGGAAGAAGACTTTTCTTCAACCCTTGTGCTCTCTTCTGGGGGAGAGTGGGCCATTCTTCCAGGCTCCATCTCTCCAAAATCTTGGGCTGGGGCTGTGGCCATCACAGCCCCACTAACCTTTACAGGGACACCCAACATCTTCAGATGGGTTTGGTGTTCAATTTCAGCCCAGGCTGAAATTTCCAGATCATTGCCCATCAGGCAATCTACAGGTAAGGTTGGGGACACTGCCACTCTTTTTGGGCCTGTGACCCCCTCCCAGCTGAGATTGACTATGGCCATGGGGTGATCTGTTCTGACACCATCAATGTTGGTCACCTGGTATTTAAACTCAGGTAGAAGCTGGTGAGGGGGACTAGTTTCCCTGCCACCATGGTGACACTAGCCCCTGTGTCCCTAAATGCCACAGCTTTCTGACCATTAATTATTGGCTCCAGTCTGTACCTGCCCAATGCTGTGGGACCCACGGTAAAGGTGGCAAATCCTATACCACCATCAGAATCTGAGGAGTCTGTTGAGGGGGTCCTGTCTAAACTAGGGCCCACCTCTGTTCCTCTTGCAAAAGCACCTAACTTTTGGGTGCACTACTCCCAACTGGAGGATTACTACTGGTAGTACCAGGAGGGGTGGTAGTAGTTGTTGGAGGAACATTTTCTTTATTGCCATTCCTGGGACAACTGGGATCAGATTTCCAGTGCCCAGGCTTTTTACAGACATGGCAATAGGGTTTCTTTTCAGGAGAGGAAGGAGTTTGGGACCCACCCCCAGAAGAGGAATTTTGGGGCCCTGTAGTGGACTTATCCTTGGATTTATCCCCACCTTTCTCTTGGGACTTGGTAGAATCTTTCTTGTGGTCACCACCCTGATTCTTAGGCCTTACTCTGGTTCTGACCCATTTGTCTGCCTTCTTTCCCAATTCTTGGGGAGAGGTCAGATCAGAGTCCACCAGGTACTGGTGTAAAAGCTGGTTTTGACAATTATTAAGGATCTGTTCTCTCATCATTAGATTATAAAATCCTTTGAAATCAGTAACCCTACTGCCAACCAGCCAACCCTCCAGAGCCTTGGATGCACAATCTACAAAGTCTGTCCAGTCCTGAGTCTGTGCCTTCTGGGTATCTCTGAACTTCAACCTGTACTGCTTCAGTGGTTAAGCCAAACCCATCTATCAGTGCACTCTTCAGGACCTCATAATCATCAGCATCCTCCTCTCTAACAGTGAGGAGCTTGTCTCTTCCTTTATCTGAAAAGGAGAGCCACAAGATTGCTGCCCACTGCTTTTGGGGGACCTGCTGTACTCTACAGGCCCTCTCCATAGCAGTTATCCACTTGTGGATATCATCCCCACTCTGGTAGGGAGGAACAACCTTGCTCAGGTTCCTATGGTCAGGAATATATTCTCTGCCTCTAGGGACACTGTTGCTGCCACCAGGGGGTTCTAACCCCTCTTTTCTAGAAGCTCTCTGGATCTCCAGGGCTTCCCTATCCAGTGCCAACTGCTTGGTTCTGAGGGCCACTCTGGCTTCCTCATACTGGAGCAGTTTGCACCTTCTCTCAGAGGAGGTCTCTCTTAAGGAAAAGTATGAGCTCCTCTGCTGGACAAATTCTCTGCCAGAGTGATAAGAGTGGTCAGATTCCCTGGAAGGGGATCTGTGCCTCTCCTCCTCTCTGTCAGTTCTCTTAGGGAGAATTCCTCTGTCCTTTTCAGGCCCCTTGAAGCCTGGCCCTTCAATCACAGAGTCTTGGTCATTCTGATTTTCATCATCTGACCCAGATACTATGACTGACCCACCCACTGATTCAGACCCTTTAGCTCCTAGAGCCAATCTAAGGTCATCTGCTGTCAGCAGATCTATCAGGTGTAGTGTTGAGGGACTCTGTCCTAGCCTCAGGTGTCTGTCAACACACATGGCTCTCAAGTCAGAGAAAGCCATGTCCTTATACTGAGGCTGAGTGGATCCACTGGGTCCACCCCTTAAGGACATTCTAGTGTTGTGCAGTGTTGTACTACCTACACTAGTTTGTGGCCTACTGATCCTAGCTTGAGCTGTGGAAAGGGTGTGCTATCCCTTGGCACACAGCTCTAAGTTCAGTAGAACTTATTGATACTAAGCTTGACTTTATATGTACCTTGAGTACCTATAATGGTTTTCAGTTAGTAATTCAAATAGAGATTTTCTGGTAAAACAATGGCAAGCTGGAATCCCACACGCTGCCCACCAATGTGAGAAGTTGGCCTGGTATATGCTGTTCACTAATTAAAGTGGACACCTTGCACCAGGGCAAATCGACTCTTATGGTAGATAGGTTTAAGACAACCTTTTAAAGAAAGCTATCCTAGTGGTAGCTGTGGAGAGCAGCCTTCAGGCTAAGTCTCGGAGGAATGTAAAGCAGCTTGTTTTACCATATAATCTCTTGAATCACCAAATGAAAAGACACCACACAGGTATATATATCAAATATATATGTATTTATTTCTAAATAACTCTCTACTAATCTCTTTATGAGATTAGAAGACAAACATATGCACAAATCAACGTTTCACAATAAGTTAAGCACAAAATATGGCTGGGGCCCTAGGGGCGTACTCAGACCATATACTAAGTAAGAGACTTAGAAACAACGACTTGCAAGGAGACAAGGCCTAGGGCCTTCAGAAGTGCTGGGGCCTCACGAAACCACCCAAGGCAGGTAAGTAAAGGACCCACGGGGGACGCGTGCAGTGTGGATACACAGGCGCGAATCGCCGTTAACTTCAATGGGGCAAGTCGCGGTTGGAAATAAAGAGTTTTAGGATACTTCGGGAGAACCTACAAGCAAGTCACTTACAGGGTAAGTAGTTCTAGGGCCCACACCCACAGGAGCACCGTAGTGCTGGAGTTACCTCACCCAGGGAAGCCGGGTGCACAGGTGTCCTTGGGTGTCGGGTCGCGGCGTCGTTTTCAATGGCGAACAAAGAAGACTTGCTGCTTGCGGGAGCTGAAGAAGTGTCCGGTGGAATCCAAGCCTGGATTCTGAAGAAGGATGACCTGAAAGCAGAGGGGACAGTGTTCAAAGTCACTTGGCAGTGACCCGGGGCAAGGAAGATGGATGCCCACCGTCGTCGGTCGCTTCAGGTCGGTTGCGGGTGCCTTGACTCTTCAGCCACGTGGTCCAGGAGGCGTCGACGACGACCAGGAGCTGGATTCGGTGTGTCCCTCGACGTCTGCAGCTGACTGCGGTGTCGGCAACTCGATCGGAGCCAACAAGCCTTGGCAGCCGCAAGTCTCGGGGAGATGGAGAAAAGTCGATGGCGCAGACCAGCAAGGTCTGTGGAACTCACCCAGCGAGGGTAAGTCAGGGCAGGCCTGGAGCAACCAGGGGAGCCCTTTGGTTTCTTTAAGAAGTCTTCTGGGGACCCACAAGCCAGCGGGCAAGGGATCGCGAAGACACCTCGGGCGGAATCACTCAACAGGGGCCCACGGTCACTCGGGACGGTGTAGGCCTCTGATCTTCGGAGGGATTCCTGCTGGAGGTCGGGACCACACGTGGTCCAAAGCACAAGTTCGTAGAACGTTGTGAAGGGGTTGCACTCGACAATAGTGCACGGTACCCAGGGGTCGCGGTTCCTCGTTACTCGTGGGGTCCACTTGCCTCAGCTTCGCTGGGGACTCACGATGGCCTGGGAGAGGTCAGGAAATCCACTTCTTGGGCTGCAGGGACTTCGGACTCCGGCGGGAGCGGCGTAGTTTGCGACCGTCGTTGTCGTTTTTGGTGCCTGCCAAGCAGGGGAGTCACTCCTTGACTCCAAGGGAGATTCTTCTGTCTTCCAAAGGTAGTGGAACGTCGAAGGGCCAGGATTCTTCTGTAGAGCGTCGTCCAGGGGTTATCTGCTTTGCAATGGCAAGGTTCCCCCTCTTATACTAAAAAGAGGGGATGGACTAGCTCTATGACCCCACCTATGGGAGGGTCAAGGGAGGGGGTGGCTACACCCACTTCCCTTTGTCCAGTTTCGCGCCAGAGCAGGGGCAGGTAGCCCCTGAGCTGGTTTGAACTGGCATATGCACAGAGGAGCCTTCTGCTCCCCCAGTGCAGGACTTCAAAGCACTCTAAGAGTGCACCCACCCAGCCCCAATACACTAAACCCTGTCTGGGAGGTGGTTACACCTCCCTGTGACAGGATGCCTATTGTTGGGCTTCCTCCACTGTGAGTGTCAGTCATCAGCAGGAGGGCAGCCCAGTGTCTGTGACTGGTGGCATCCATTTTGTGATGCCAGGGCTCTGCAGGATTCTACCGCGTTTCCACAGCAGGTACATGTCTTATCCCTCTAGAAGGGTGGAATGCTACCCCCGCCGCCAGGATTGGCGGGGGGTAGTATTCCAAGATGTTTGACACCAAACACGACATGTTTTGATGCAGCCATTCCAAAGTTAGCATTCTACCGCGAGGATATAATGCACTTAAGAGTATATGGTTTAACCGCATCCACAAACAGCACCAGAGAATGGACTCTGAGAACTGCAGAGGGGCCCTGCTCATGCAGAGGCACCCCCTCACATAGAAGCCAAGCACCCTGCCCTCAGGATTGATAGGGCCTGCCATAGGGGTGACTGATAGGGTTATATGTGTGTGCAGGAGAGATATAGGAAACCTATATCTCAGTGAGGGGTGCTAGCACCACCTCACCCAGGCTGCAGTAGCAGGCCTGTGGTGTCAGATTTAGTCTGCTTCCCAGGGGTGGCATAATACATGCTGCAGCCCCTGGTAGGCCTGTGAAGTACCTATGCCCTTGGCACCTAAGGTACCATATACTAGGGACTCATAAGGCACCACAGTATCCAATCACTAGTGCACCTAGAGTGCACTCCATGTCGTTTAGAGAGAGCAGATAGACTGGGGCCCTGAATAGCAGGGTCCCAGTCCAACTAAGTCATAAACCAGCAAAACACCATAAAAAAAGTGGGGGCAACCATATAGTCAGATTCCACCTTCCTACAATCCCCCAGCATAGAACGCGCCAGGAGACGCGTTTGCAGAGTAGTAGTGAAAGGGGGCGGGGCTTCTGCGAGTTGCGGGGCGTCCGTAATTTTTTTTATTTTAGGATGGGGGGCCAGGAGGCCCCCATTCCCCTGACCCTTTTGGGCCCGGGGAACCCATTCCCCGGGGCCTGGCCAGCCTTTCCTTTTTTTTTTTTTTTTGGAGGGGGGTCGCGTGGCCCCACTCCTGAGGCCAATTATGGCCCTGGGGACCCCATCCCGGGGCCTGGCCAGCCTTCATTTTTAATTTTTTTTTTAATTTGGAGGGGGGCCGCGTGGCCCCCCTCCTGAGGCCAATTATGGCCCTGGGGACCCCATCCCCTGGGGCCTGGCCAGCCTTAATTTTTTAATTTTGGAAGGGGGCTGCTTTGCCCCCCTCCTGAGGCCAATTATGGCCCTGGGGACTCCATCCCCCGGGCCCTGGCCAGCTTTGTTTTTATTTTTTTTAGGGGGGGCGCGTGGCCCCCTTACTGAGGCCATTTATGGCCCCGGGGACCCGATCCCCCAGGGCCTGGCCTTACATTGGGGACCATGGGGGAGCCCCAATGCCCCCACGGTCCCAGCCAGCTCCCTGCCTCCTGCGGGAGCCAGCATTGCTTTTGGACAAGGGGAGCTGCTAACATGCAGCTCCCCTTGTCCAAAAGCAATTCTGCTTTGCTTTGTGGAAGCGGGAGCAGGATTCCTGCCCTTGCTTCCACAAAGCAAAGCAGAGTTCGCAATAACAGGGCGGGAGCCATGCTCCTGCCCTGCCATTGCAAACTGCAATGTCCCGGGGGTGGGCACCCCGGGACATTGCTGGTGCCGGCCCTGGGGGGTGGCGGTCCCCAGGGCCAAGGAGGGCTCCAGGAGGGGGGACGCGTGGCCCCCTCCAACAGACTTAAAGCCCCGGGGAGGAGGTGGTCCCCGGGGCTGGGGGTCCGCAGCAGACCACCGCCCATAATTAAAGTAAGCCCCGGGGAGGTGGTGGTCCCTGAGGCAGTGTGGGAGGGGCAGAAGCCCCCCCACACTTTCTTTAATTGAATTATTGAATTTAAGCCCCAGGGAGGTGGAGGTCCCCGGGGCTTGAGGGGGCCCACGAGGCCCCCCTGCCCAGAATTAAAGAAAGCCCCGGGGAGGGAGGTGGCGGTCCCCAGGGCTGCGGGGGGCATGAGCCCCCCCACATTTAATCACTGAAGCCCCAGGGAGGTGGCGGTCTCTGGAGCTTGGGGGGCCAGCGAGGCCCCTCAACCCATAATTTTCAAAGCCCGGGGGAGGTGTTGGTCCACAGGGCAGCGTGGGGGGCAGGCATCCCCCCACGCTTTTAATGTTAAAATAGCCCCGGGGAGGTGGCAGTCCCCGGGACTGGATGTCATGACTTTTGAAACCGAAGATAATGAACGTTTTCTGACCATTAAAGGCCTGACTCCAAACTAATTCTGATATGACTATCTACTTACGTTGTATTTTGTGTCTCCCAGGCTTGACCCTAAACTGCCCCAGACCAGTCTATTACTAAAAGACAGTATGATATATGGCATTATAGAGCTCAGAGGTACAAGCCCACTTTGAAGGCATCTATCACATGAAGAGTTTATTGGACTCTGCAAGAGGCACAATATGCACCTCCCTGGCATATGCACAACCTGTAACTGATTTATGCACATCATTCAGTCCTGTAATATGCCCAATATTGTAATTGTATTTATATAGCTCTTCCACCCCTGACAAGGCATCAAAGCACTTTTCAATGAGTATCATGCTACTCCGGAACCCAAAAAGGATTAGTGGTGGGTTAATATAGGGAAATATATGTTAATTTGAGCAATGGACTTGTGAGTCTGTTAGTTTCATTGAACGGGATAATGGAGGGATAGAAGAGGGAAGCGTCTAGAAAGTGTTATTTAGGAGATTGTAGTAAAATGAGGTTTGGGATGGGTCGAGGGAGGGATAGAGGAGGGAAGAATCTAGAAAGGGTTATTAGGGAGATCATAGTAGTTAAAGGAGGCTTGGGATGAGTAAAAGGAGAGATGGAGGAGGGACAAGTCTTTAGAAAGGGATTTACTCTCACCAGTGCATTGTAAATGGGCATAAACCGAACATTTCTTACCCAATTGGCACCCCTTAGCCTTAGCCCTTAATATAATGTTCCCAACATACAACAGTGCCTTTTGCTCCCTAACATGAAGGTAATACACAATGAGGTAGCTGTTAAACCCCAACCAGCACAGAATACAATTGACAACAGACTATAAAGAGGTCTATGTTTGAAAGGGTGCATAGAAGAAGAGACAATGGCCCGAAATAATTTGAATGTTGATACCATCCTGTTTCGTTTTCATGTATAGCAAACGCGACATTTGAAGGTTAATAAACACAACTGTACAAAATGCACTACACACAATATTACAAATGCACAGCCTCCTTCCTGTAATTGCCGTTGTCATGTGTAACAAAGTTGTCACAGATCCACGTGCGCTCTGAAGACCGATGAATGAAAGGAGTGATTTGAGGCTCAGCTTATTTACTGAGTATTTACTGTATAGCGACTGTAATTTTAGCCAAAGTAGTTAAGTACATTTTTGCTGCAATAATGGCAAATGAAAGATTGCCAGGGTTAACTTTACCAGAATGTGTACGAACCAGGCAACTATCCTACTCAGGTCTGCAAAGGCCCCGTGATAACGCGACAATATATTTTTTTAAATAAGTGGTGCTGGTGAAGTAAGATTTTTTCACCTAAAAACACGAGCGCACTTGATCTTTGTAATCACCTTGGCTACATTCCTTTCAGCCCTAGCAATAGTCCCTTAAATTCTGATGTGGATAAAACTGAATAATTAACCACCTGTGAGAGCCATGAACCTCAGTGAAGGGAGTTGAATGAAGTCTACGGGTTTCTCCATAGGCCCGAGCTACAAGAACGCCCTTGCAAAGCACTATGAACAAATATTAGTGGGTCCGATTCACAAAAATAGTTGTAGCCTAAATTTCTCTGACAAGAACATCAAGGGATACAGAAAACCCGAGAGTATATGAGAGTTTACATTTTTGTAAGTGAAGGAGAGTGGCATAAATATGGAATTCCTGGGGCTTTTGTGTGTGGGGGAATTTGAGGTACTGCAAATTGCACTGACCACACACAAACTGTTTGTTTCTATTCCGGATCAGTTTGCATGCAGTTTTCACCCGTGAAAGCTAATGTTAAGTTACGCTGTTGTTTTTGTGAATGAATTGTCATGTAAATGAGACATTTGCCTGTTTTTTTACAATCATCTCTTTGGAACCGGATTTCCACTTGTGGGAATTCTGCATTGTATAGTATTGAAGTGTTACCATGGTGCTTTCTTTTATTATATTATTGGGATGTTATTTTTATCATCATCACTAGTGCCATTATAGCTACTAATAGGCAGACAGTTTTGAGTAGAATAGCAAGGTGAGGTACACATCCATGGTTTATACAGAGCATAAGCCCATTATTTACTAACAACTAGTCCCAAGAGAAGGTATCGGGATCAAGCAGTAACTTTAAGCCCTTACTCTACAGAGTGTAAAGCAGGCGTGCCTTTTAAAGTCCCTCATTACTGACCTAGAGAATGTTATGTTAGGCATGTAAATAGCTTGCTCTGTGTTGCTGATCTTGGACTACAAAAGACCTGGCCTTGAATATTTAACATTCTTTCTAAGATATGAAAAAACAATATTCATTTTAGTGAGACCCTCAGTATTACGTTTGGGGGAAAACAAACATAGATGGCATATTGATGTCTAAACCTGAAGGTAACTTATAAATAAAGATATTTGGATAAACTGTATTCGGAGGGAAAGGGAAACGTATCGAAGTCATGTATAAATAGACTGCAATGTTTTTAAACACTCTATGGTGAGTTCTAAGTCTGTGCATTTGGGAAAGTATATGTTGCCAAAATGGACCATTATCTGATTTTTTTCAACTAGGCCTCAGCTAAACCCTGTGAGCAAAGCAGGATGGTGGACCGGAATGCTTTCAGGGCATGGTAGAAGGTGAAAACCTTAGACTGGGTGGCCTTCCTTGCCACTACCGGCCCCTGTCTGACAAATGATGTCAACCAAAATGTAGAGGCTGTTAACACCTGTCCTCTGGGATCAGCGGATGTACTAGCTCTTTTACAGGAGCAGAAATATAGAAAAGGCAAATCTTTTGCTCCGTGGTTCTCTCCACACCTGGTCCACTAATCTTACTTTATTACCTGCTTGTCCATTGCCATCCACACCTAAATGGTTTCTAAAAAAAAAAAAAGATTTCTTTGGAGGAGCAGGAAGCAAATTGTTGTCCACCTCTCCATCTTACGAAAGCTCTTTCTTGCTTGCAGTTTTTTTTATTTACTGATCCATTCCGGATTGGAGATATAAAAAAATGGCACCTGTGCATTTTGTAGGCGTGTACATGCCTGCTTTTTCATGCGCACATAAGTCATCACACATGTTCGCTCCATGAGCTGCTTTATTTATTTACTTTGCCCTACGCTGTACCACACTGGCAAAAAATGTTTTTACAGATGCTGCATGGTATCCACAGTCAGCAGCATTGTCAAAGCCAATAGGTCCAAAAGGCGAGACCTATTGGCTTTGCCAATGCTTGTTGTTATTAGTGAAAGCTTAAAAAGATTAAGGGGCATATTAACAAGGGCCAGCGATAATTATCGCTGGCCCCACATAGCGATAGAAATATTATCGCCGGCTATCGCTGAAAATTATCGCCATGATAACGCTATATTAACAATGCATAGCGCTATGGCGATAATATTTCAGCGATAGCGGTGTTTGCCATGGAACATCGCTGGTTTTCCAGCGATGTTCCATGGAAAACAGCGTTAACATTGCTGATACGACCCTGTGGTCGTATCAGCATAATCCACCTACCATTATTAGTATGCCTTAGTCTGGAATTTAACAGACGTTAAATTCCAGCGTTAAGGCTGAGGTAGCGCGATTATTTTTATCGCTGCACCTCCTTGTTAATATCGCGAAGCTGCCTTCGCGATATTTTCATGTGTTGTTTTCACAGCCACGCCTTCTTTGCATCTCATTAGCGATGCGAGGCGAGGCTGTGAAAAACGGGCTCTACATCAAAGTAACACGCGCTAGCGTGTCCTTGATGATATTGCGATATAATTATCGCCGCTTTTCGCCCGAAAACGGACGCTAAAGCGGCGATAATTATATCGCCAGCCCTTGCTAATATGCCCCTAAATTCAGTCGCTTGCCAGCCAGGAGTGCATGTGTTGACGAATGGGTGAGAGTGAGAGGCTGAGCAGCACAGACGACGTGGTACAAGTAAAGCTGTCTCACTTTGCATTTTGTTTGAAAAATTACGTTCACCACCACTGGCTCCTGCAAAGAATTTATAGCCCCGGCCCTGACAATAAAGTGCCGGAAAGCACCGGCACAAATTAAGCAATGATATATATATATATGTATATATATATATATATATATGGAAGAACCAGAGTCCTTTGAGCGCCTACTTTGCAGCAACACAACAGGTACGGACCACACGGGGCAAATCCAAAAGTTTCAAAATGTGCTTTTATTCCGGTGACATTAGTGCATCAGCTTTCTTGTGGCAAGTGCCCAGCATTACGCGTTTTGCCTGCGTCTCCGCAAGCTTGATCACACGACGCGCTGGACCATATTGAAAGTATTTAAAGTGACAAAGTGCAAATACAACTCCTCCCTCCTAATAAAACTAGAAGACATACTATATACTACTTGCGCATAGTGGACTTAGTACGGACAATGCAGTAGGAAACAATATAACCACTTTCATGAATATATGTTCAACCAGTGTTATAATGAACCATAAAAATAGTACAAATTAGTCACATATAGTAGGCAGGGAAAGTTCCTACATACAAAAGCTCATGTAAAAGTATGCTATATACATAGACAGAGAAGAGGACGTTGAATCAATAAAGTGCTAGTGCTAGACAGTCATAATATGGTGCCGACTATTAAGATTCATAGTCGACTACATACTTATGAATCAAGGAGGCCGTGCTACTGACTGTTTCATTGTACATAAAGTGCAAGTGCAATATGAACAGAAATCCAGAAATATAAACATATTTCAATAGTTATTGTTCTGTAAGGATACAGCCACTTCTCAAATAATCAGAATAAAGTGCAAGTGCACTTATGAGGAACAGACATTGGAATGGGTATTGGGGATAACAATAACTCTGATGTACCCCCTTCCATAGTAACATACAGTACTAGATTGTATAGTGCCCAATAATAAGAAAAGAGAAATAAATAAGTAGAAAAATACATCCTTCATGTCACAGATTAACAGACATATGCCAAACATTATATCTAAGAGCTAATAAAAGATAATTGGAGAACAATAAAAAGTAGTTAAAACCTGCCTCAAACCAGCATAAGACTACGTAAAACCCAGCTAAATCCCATAAAATGGATAAAACCAGGTAAAACCAAGTAGACTAGGCTCACTACCGAGTCTAAAATCAGGCTTAAAACTACAGATCCAACAGCATAAAATCGACAATAAGGCTAAAGAGTGACAATTCATACTTCATTGAGAAATATAATTTACAAAAAGTTGTGCCGGTCTTCTCCTGTATTTAGCCCATTTGGCATTTTAGTGTCGAGGATTAAAATGTACTGAGATTCTAACTGACGGAGTTTCCTTTCCCGATTACCTCCCCTAGGTAATTTTGGTACAGCATCAATAACATAGTAATTCAAATCATTTAAATTGTTATTATGTACAAGTTTGAAATGACGGGCAACAGGGTAACTGGGGTCTGAATTCACTATTGCACGTAAATGCTGAAGTATACGATTGTATACTTGCAGCTTAGTGCTGCCTACATACTTAAGATGGCATGAACATTGCAATATATAAACAGCATAATCAGTACGGCAAGTGAATGGCCCTTTAATTTTGGTCGTTTTAGATTCAAATGCGTTGGTGTAGTCGATAGTATTAATACCGAATTTACAAGCCCTACATGAAGAGCATTTGAAGAAACCTGTTCTTTTAGACAACCAGTTACTAGACATGCTTACTTCTGGACTGGATTTAACCAACGCATCCCTCATAGCCGGTGCTCTTCTAAATGTTATCAATGGAATATCTGGCACAATTTGAGACAATGTTACATCCGTTTTAATAATTGGCCAGTTTTTGTACATAATGTGTCTTATCTGTCGCTCTTGACTGCTGTATGTAGTTATTAACCGTATAGGTTCTAATACAGTGGGGGGATCTACTGGTATTTCTGAAGAAATATCAGTACACATGCTGTCTTGATTGAGTATGCACGTTTTATTTTCATGTTTATTAGCTTTTGACATTGCTCCCTTTAGATCGGCTGAGTTGTAACCTCGAGCTCAAAATCTTTGGAAAGCTTCATCCTGGCAAGTTTTTAAATCAGACTCAGAGCTACAAATCTTTTTTATACGAAGAAACTCTCCGTATGGTATGCTCTTTATCAGGTGTCTAGGGTGCGAACTAGTAGCATGTAGAACTGAGTTCCCAGCTGTACTTTTCCTATATAGTTTTGTATGTACAGCCCCATTCTTTATATAGAGTTCTGCATCAAGGAACTGAGCTACTTCATTGCTTATGTGTGCAGTAAACTCTAAGTTAAGAGCGTTGTTATTGATGATGTTCACAAAACTGTTGGCAGATTCAGCCGAACCCTTCCAAATCACACACACATCATCTATAAAACGCCACCAATGTAGAACGTGGGTATCATATAACGCTTTGTGGGTGTCCCTGAGGACATGCTCCTCCCACCAACCAACATGCAAGCACGCATAGCTTGGAGAGAAGCACGCCCCAATGGCCACCCCCCGCAGCTGCTGATGAACCTCTTTGTTGAAAAGGAAGTAATTATTCTTGAGGCACAAATCAATCATCTTCAGAAGCATATTGTTGTGTTGATACATTTCAATATCACGCTTACTCAAATAATATTTTACTGCTTCCAGTCCATCAGAATGTTTGATGCTTGTGTATAATGAACATATGTCCATTACAATTAAGAAGCAATTTTCATCCCATGTACAAGTTTGCACTTTTGATAAAAAGTGACCCATATCTTTAATATATGACGGAAGGTCCTCAGCAAATCCACGTAGGAAGAAGTCCACATTTTTTGACATTGCTTCCAAGAGGCTTCTTTGTGCTGATATAATGGGCCTTCCAGGAGTAGGTGTTACTTGCTTGTGCACCTTCGGAATAAAATATAATACAGGAGTAATCAGATGTTCATTTTTCAGAAAACTAAATTCGTTTTTGCTTAACAGTCCTTCCCGCTTCCATTGTGCCAATTCCTTAAAGATAGTGTCTTTGATAAGTCTAAGGTCATTGTATGTCGCTTTTCTATAGCATGCTGTGTCTTTAAGATGGCATTGTGCCTCCTCCATATATTGAGATCTGCACCATATGACAGTGTTACCACCTTTGTCCGCCTTATTTATGATGATCTCATTGTTGTCCTGTAGTTTCCGCATGAGGTTAGTGTATTGTATTTCCGAGTATTTTCTTTGACGCTGTTTGTTTACAGTCTTGCGATTTAAATTTTTGAGATCCTCAATGACACAATCACTAAATATGTCGATAGCGTCCTTTGGCATCATGGGGATAAATGTTGACGGAGGCCGGAACGGACTGGTGGGATGAATATTGCTTCATATGCCCATCTCTCTTAATTCTTCCTGTGTCGAGGTGGTGGCAACTTCCTCATTGTGCGCCAAAGAATGCAGAGATCTGAGCGCATCAATATCTGACACCTTAAGATTGCTAGCAGCAGTGCCTTGTTGAGAAATAAGGGCGGCTTTTTCAGCAGCTTTATTGAGTTTGAAATGTTTCCTCATTTTTAATTTCCGAATGAATTTGAAAATGTCAATTCTTGTTTGGACATATTTGAAGCAATTGGTGGGGCAAAAGGAAAGTCCTAGAGACAACAGTTGTAGTTCTGCTATTGTTAATTCAACATCAGACAAGTTTATCACCGTGCTATCTGAAATGACTGATTTTACTGTTGTTGAGGCCATTTCCTCGCTCTCCAACCTCTCCCTCTGTTGCCGCTGCCTGAGTTTTCTCCTTTGTTTCCTGCGTTTGTTCCGCCTTCTCCGATTTTCTTTGCAGGATTTCGGGGCCGTAGTGTTTGTTGGCGGTCTTCGACTAAAAAACCGAGTTCTTCAGATGGTGAGAGATTACTTGGTGTTTGATTTTGTTCAAATACTCTTCTTCCATATTCCGAGTCAGAGCTAGTTGCCACTGAACTGACTTCAGAGTCAGAAGATTCGTTGTTTGGTTGGACAGGTGCATCACTGCTCAGTGTTTTTGAGGCAAGTGCTTGGCGTTTAACAGAGTCAAATTTCTTTGAGAATGTAAAAATTCTTCCCAATTCGTAGTCACGTTTGTCACGAGCAAATTTATAGATCTTGCGTGCCTTTATGGTTTCCTCATGTTTTTTCAAACGCTTATCAATTTCTTCCCTGCCTTTTTAATCTGCTCCTTCTGCTCATGTTGTTCGAGTTGTTGGTTCAATTCATCTATTTCTTTCAGTATTTTGGTTCTGTCGATCTCTGCATATTTGATTAGAATACAGACCATATTCATGGAAGCTTCTAAGTTATTCGCTGCCCACTCTTGAAGCATAAGAGGGTTCGGATTTTCAAAGGACGGAGCTATCATCACTCGTAGCCCCCGCGGTATCCTGCCTGCTTCCTTGTATTTTTCAAGAGATTTTTTCTCCCACCATTTTGTCATTTCTGTTTTAAGTAACTTTTCTAATCTTTTTAGCAAATTCTTCACATCATTGTGGGTTGTACTGATGTTGGATTTCCCATTATTTTTTCCTTCATTTAAATCTGGTATATTCAGAAACAGTGCATCTGCTACGGCCTCCCGGTCCCGTAGCGCGTCTGCTGAGGTTGTCATAATGAGTAGTTCACCGGTTAGATTTAAAATATAAATATAAACAACGTTGTTGATTAGCACAGTCTTTAGTAATGCCCCATCCTCTCACCCGCTTCTAGTGTACGAGACAAACGCAGACCCAGCTTACCGCTAAACAAACCAGCTGGCTCGTTGGCGTCCTCCGACTCCTCCGATCCACCGAGCTCGTTAGGGAAACGCCGGTCTACACCTTGTACTCGACTATCGACTGCGGGGGGGCTGACTCCAAAGAAAACTCCTTCCGAGTCACCAAATCATCGCATCCGCGATATCGACTGCATATAAGTCAGCCACACAACTGGAGAGGGGGTCCGTATAGGCGAAAAACAGCCGTAATTTCGCCAAAGTAAATGGAAGAACCAGAGTCCTTTGAGCGCCTACTTTGCAGCAACACAACAGGTACGGACCACACAGGGCAAATCCAAAAGTTTCAAAATGTGCTTTTATTCCGGTGACATTAGTGGATCAGCTTTCTTGTGGCAAGTGCCCAGCATTACGCGTTTCGCCTGCGTCTCCGCAAGCTTGATCACACGACGCGCTGGACCATATTGAAAGTATTTAAAGTGACAAAGTGCAAATACAACTCCTCACTCCTAATAAAACTAGAAGACATACTATATACTACTTGGGCATAGTGGACTTAGTACGGACAATGCAGTAGGAAACAATATAACCACTTTCATGAATATATGTTCAACCAGTGTTATAATGAACCATAAAAATAGTACAAATTAGTCACATATAGTAGGCAGGGAAAGTTCCTACATACAAAAGCTCATGTAAAAGTATGCTATATACATAGACAGAGAAGAGGACGTTGAATCAATAAAGTGCTAGTGCTAGACAGTCATAATATGGTGCCGACTATTAAGATTCATAGTCGACTACATATTTATGAATCAAGGAGGCCGTGCTACTGACTGTTTCATTGTACATAAAGTGCAAGTGCAATATGAACAGAAATCCAGAAATATAAACATATTTCAATAGTTATTGTTCTGTAAGGATACAGCCACTTCTCAAATAATCAGAATATATATATATATATCCAAATCACCGCACAAAGTTGCGCGCGCACACTCCTTCCGCAAAATAAAGCACAAATCCAAAGTCCTTGGGAAAAGGTTTATTTCTCGGTACCGAGCCGGAAAACCCAACGTGGAAGAAACCCAATGTGGAAGAATATTTACAGGAAGGTATACGACAACTAGAGAACCAAGAGTGTTATGCGAAAGCTTCCAAAGATTTGGTTGAGAATGCTAATGTCACATATCATGGTATGCTTAAAGTGTGGCTCGCGCAGGGAATTCTGGAATGGGACAAGTATTCTTTTCTTTTGAATCGCTCTCCAAAAACAGCTATTCTTTACTTACTACCCAAACTGCATAAAGACCCATTGAGACCACCAGGAGACCCATCGTGTCTTCTATGGGTTCTTTATTGGAAAAACCTCTAAATACATTGATTACTTTTTGCGACCATATGTAGAGATGTTGCCATCTTACATAAAGGATAGCAAAGATTTTTTTAACAGAATCAAGGATGTGGTCTGGCAAGAAGGTTTTTTGTTGATAACCTTGGATGTCTGCAGCTTGTACACATCTATCAGGCATGTCAATGGTGTCCAGGCTTGCAAGCATTTCTTAAAATCACGTTATATTTCTTTTCTGCAACACAATGAGATGTTATTGCTGATGATCAAATTCTGTCTTGAGAATAATTTCTTTATTTTCAATTAAATGTTTTTCAGACAAAAACAGGGGACTGCCAAGGGCACCTGCTTTGCTCCCAGTTATGCTAACCTCTTTATGGGGTGGTGGGAGCAGCAGGTGCCCAAGGTCTATAGTCAATATGGCGACCATATTAAAATCTGGTTACGTTATATTAACAACCTTTTTATCGTCTGGCATGGCAGTCAGGAACAAGCCACAGACTTTGTCTCATTTCTTAATACGAATGAGGTTAATCTTAGATTTGAAGGCAATATGAGTGACACCTGCATTGAGTTTGTAGACCTACAAGTAGAAGTTGTGAAAGGCCAAATAACGTCTAGACTTTACCGTAAGAAAACTGCAGGGAACACCCTTCTGCATGCAGAAAGTGAACATTCGAAGGTGTTGATTCAAAGTATTCCATATGGAGAGTTCCCCCGGGCTCGGAGGAACTGCAGCTCTGATATGGATTTCAAGAAAGAATGTGATTGTATGACGGCCAGATTCCTAGACAGGGGTTATAGTGCCATATCTATTAAGGATGCATGTGGTAAAGCAGCTAATCTTAAAAGGGATGAGTTGCTAGCTCCCAAGGATAGTGGCAGCAAAGAAGATAACAACATTATCAGATATGTAACAACTTATAATTCTAGCTCACAAGATTTGAGAAAATGTTTGAGGAAACATTGGAGAATCTTAAAAACTGAACCAACTCTGGAAGGGGTATTGAAAGATTCTCCAAATATTTCATTCAGGAAGGCTAATTCTCTAAAAGATAGGCTGTGTAGTAATGAAATTTCACTAATAAAATCCACTAATTCGGACATTAAAGGCTTTTTTACTTGCATGTCTTGCAAAGCATGCAAATTTAGTTCCAATGTGAAGAAGGTCTTGTATCCAGTAACGGACTCAGAGAGAACAATAGAAAAACATCTGACTTGTCTCTCTGACTTCTGTGTTTATGTTCTAATCTGTCCATGTTCCAAGAAGTATGTAGGCAGCACTATGTTTCCTGTGAAGAAGCGAATTTTGGAACATATGCGGGCGATACAAAACAAAGATAAGATGTCCCCAGTCACGGGCCATTTTGAGGAATTTCATAAAAGCAATCGCAATTTGCTGCGCTTTTTTGTTATTAACCGAATCCCACCTACTATCAGAGGTGGGGATAGGATTCGTAGGTTGCGCCAGTTAGAATCATACTATATTTTGGAGCTAGATACCAAAATCCCGGGAGGCCTCAACTCTGAAGAAGAATTGTCCTGGTTTTTGGGTGATTGAGTATGATATATAATTTCTTTACGTGCTACTCTTTCCTTGTTTGTAGTGTCTATTATGATTCTTCACAATATTCCTCCCTGATGGTATCCTGAGGAATTTTGAACTTTTAATGCTCTGTGCAGTCTGTATCCGAGACTTTTTTACATTAATATTTTAAATTGCACTTTCACGTGTAAGATGACACCATTGCACTGTTTTATGTTGTTTTGTGTATCATTGGAATTTACGATCGTGCCATGACATTTAATTCTGATCCCCTCATTTAGGTGAAGAGACATTATTGGTGCAAGAATACTATGAAGATATTCTCCCTCATTGTGGTGGTTTGATTGACGAAATACATGAAATGAACAAGTATTTATGCCCACTTGGGCAGAATTGTGGGAATATTTAGCAATGAAACTTAGTTTACCACTTCACTTGGGATCTATCTATGCCAAGTATATTATGATTTGTGAGATATATATCAGAATGGATATCGCACAAAACCTTTGTTGAAGCTAGAGCGAAGGGAAGCAGTACGGTAACCTGATAGGTTCAGGCTAGAATCTGCACAGATTGCACCTTTTAGAATTTATTGCCTTTCTGTATTTGAGAAGAATGAACTGTCAAAATTATCAGAAGGATATGTAATTTATTTGTCTCATTTTCCGTTGATATCGGATCTCATGACTTCATGAATTGTTATTTCAAGTTAAAGAATGACGGACAGTTCTTATAGAATAGGAGTATAAGAGCTATAAACGTATTCATCATGTGTTGAGATTATTATTTGTGGTTTTCACTGTATATAAGGTTGGATGATCCGTTTTTAATTTTAGGACGAATATATTTTGTTGGAACTAAAAGAATTATAATAATGGAGATTATGTAATTTTCTTTGAATAACGTCTTAATGTATAAAGAAGAATTTCTTATGAAGAGGATTTATTGGAAAACGGAGATATGCCGATCTTTCTTATAATTGAAAAGAAATTTATTCAAAGCAGTGACATAGTATGTCTCATATTCCCACTACAAAATGGCTGACATTTAGGAATGTATAACACTATGGTTTCACTTTGTAGTCCACTTTCTATGTTTTCACTTCTTTTCACTTTTTTCACGTTGCACGTGATTTAATGTGTGTATATATGTATTGAGTAAAAAGTAATGAGTTTACCCATGATCAAGGCGTTTTACGCCGAAACGCGTTGGGTTTTCCGGCTTGGTAGCGAGAAATAAACCTTTTCCCAAGCACTTTGGATTTGTGCTTTACTTTGCGGAAGGAGTGTGCGTGCGCAACTTTGTGTGGTGATTTGGATTTATACAGGGCTACCTCGGACCCTGGCGTGCACCGCTGCGACTGTGTCCCGCCAGACTCGAGGAGGTGGAAAGGCTATATATATATATATATATATATATATATATATATATATATATATATATATACACACACATATATTGCAAATGAACAACACTCCGCCATCAAGAAGCACATTGAGCCCACCAGCCGGTATGTAGGCTAAAACTTCATTTATCTTAATCACGGCACAATGCTGCATAACGCGTTTTGACCCTCCTGGGTCTTAGTCATTTGCAAATGCAGGGTAGTTAGTCATTGGTCTTTTAAGGCACATGGTAAACAGATATTGAGGAAAGACTTCCTTTCAAGTGAGTTCCAATTAATACCAGTCGTGTTTTTAAATTCCTTATTTTAGACACAAATGCATGGTCTGTGGTGTCTCATGCATGTATAGTTCTAATTTTTCAATGGTTTAGAAATACTCTCACGTTTTCAATGTCACTTTACTTCAGTAACAAGCCATCCACAGAGTACATTGTCCTTAGTGAATTGCGGTTGTACCGGTCAATTACTTACTTATTTTGCCTCAAAGAAATCAATCCCACCCCAGTGATGTGCAAGTAGTCTACTTGTGTGCACTCACTAGTGTGCAGAGCTCAACTGCATTGCCCCTTCCAGCTACACAGGCCCACCTTCTAGATTACGGTGCCTTGGAAATGATTCCAAGCTTTGCAATTCAGGCCTGGACATTTTACAGTGCTGTAATACTGTTCAATGTCAGCCAAATGCTGAAAATGTGGGAAGCACCATCCTGTGTGATGTAGCATTTTTAATAAAGATTCTCCAGGCAAGACCACTGAATGACTGGCAGTGCATTTAAGCTGCCGGGAAACAGTGACCTTCTTGCTTTGGTCCTGAATGCAAAATTAGATGACAGTACGGATAGGCATCAATATTCAATTGTCCTTTTTATCAAATGTATTTAACTACTTGATAAAATAGGAACACCTAATGGAGTTTCTCATTTTAAATTCACTTACTCCGAAACGATCTGTTCTACAGCATTTCCCTGAGGCAGCAGCGTTCTCTGAGCAGCATCCTCTCCCCAATGAAATGGGTTATGCTAAAATAAATTGAGGACGAAATAGATGATGGTGAGGGAAATTGAAAAAGGGTCCGGTTAAGCTGGCTAGAGGGAATAGTGGATCTAACCATATTAACATTGTTACATTTAATTTTAAGGTTGATCACCATTCCGCCAACGATAAAGGGCGAAAAGGTATCATTTTACTTCGTTGCGATGTCTTGGTGAAATATTGATTATTTTTGCGTTCGAATTTCATTTTATTCCAATGAATGCTTCCTGAGTAAATGGTTTCTGTAGCAACCAGAGCCAGAACCTAGACTATGTTTCATTAAAGAAAAACAATAATTGATGGTTTGAATGCTAGACTTAATCATGTTTTTCTTTATAATATAGTTTTATTGAGTTTTCACATAATACATAACCAAACAATCCCCTCAATTGAGATTCCACCTCAAGAAAAGAGTGTACAATCATTTCACATTTCACATAGTCATTTGGCAAGTACACTCTCCGGCGCCACACATATTGATCTAATTCTGGCGGAATATCCTCCTGCTCCGTCGCTTTACACGATTCATGGATAGCTCCTCGCCTGCCAACGATACTCCTGTATTCCTGCCAGTCAGGCCAAATCTTGGCATGTTTTTGTGGGCAGCTTCCGGATTCGTAGACCGCTAGTTCCAGTAACATACAACGGTCCAGTCCTTTAGCCCATCTTTCCAAAGACGGACAAGACATATTTCCCCATTCCAGCGGTGGCTGCTCCCGAGAAGCAGTAGTGGGGTGGGGAGGGGAGGGGGAAAAGAGGGTAAGGTTAAAAAAAAATAATAATAATAATAACTTACCTGCCGGCCAGCCGGCTGCCGCCGCCTCTCCCCCGTCCTCTTCCTGGCTTCTGTGCAAGCAGGAAGCTCCCAGGCTCCCAAGCTCCCCATAGCAAATCACAATGCTGCAAAGACGTGTTGTGATTGGTCTGGGCACCGCGGTTCTGCGCTCAGCCAGGGACTGGGGACCTGGGCAAGTTCTTCACCCAGACTGTAGTGAAGCCTGGGTGGAGAACATGCAAAGTGTGCATGACTGCTTGGCCGCCCGTGAGGGCTGGCCAAACAGTCATTGCGCACCTTACAGACTGCCCACCACTCCTTACCCCTGCTCTGAGATCAGAGCCGCCCACCCCGCCCGCAAAGCTGGCAAGCAGCAGGAACAAATAAAATGACAATAACATCAAGTTATTATCATTTTATTTGTCCTTCTTTGCACTGCTAAAAGCAGTGGGGCGACACTCCTCCACCGTGGCGGAGGAGCCGCTACTGCCCCATACACTGGCAATATCCCTCTTAGACGTATTTTAAGTATTTAAAGTTGCTGTTAGCGTCTTCCTTTCCATCATCTGTTTGTGCACACTGCCCTTACAAACTAAAAGTGGACCTTATGATTAATAATGTTGGTCCCACTCCAAAAGGACTGACAAGCCAGAGTAGCTACCCCGGGGTCCTCTGAATGGGCATACAAGCAACCCAGGGTATGCTTGGTAGCAAATCGTCCTCCTGCATGAAATAGAGCTTCAGTGCTTTGTTCAGGAAATATGCTGGGAGGTTTGTGACTAGGCTACAATGAAGCCATGTGTATGATTTTCAGAGGTGAGTGAGGAAACAGTATAAGGAACATGTGCACTGCAGATCATATCTAAGATTGTGTGAGGCGCAGTATTGTCTATGAAGCACAGTACTTCACATGTATACCATGCATTATTAAGCATTGCTGCTTTTATATGGTTCTGAAGTGGACTAGCTCGGTCATCCTGAGCATGTGTCGCTGAATGTCATTTACATCTTCTGACACATGCCTGTTTGTCCAGCTCCAAATAACACTGCACCTCTCTTTCCTTCCTGATTTAGAATAGCATCAATGTGTGATACTCATTACTCCCTTCTCACCCACCAATCAAGGAGCACCTTTAGCAGAGACAATATACTACTACAATTATTATAGTAGGTAAGAAATTGGGTTGCTGGTTGAGGGAGGTGTGAGCCCTTCTCAAGAAGCAGCCACAATCCCTGTCAGGATGAACCACAAAAAGTCAGTAAATTAGCCTGTGCTTAACACTCTGGTAGCTTGGCACAAAAGCAGTCAGGCGTAACTTAGGGGCAATATGTAAAGTATTTGTGCAGTACTTAAACATTAATAAAGGGAAAACACAATACAAGAAAAATCCCACACCAATTTAGAAAAATAGAGCAAAATACAATACATTATTTAACACCAAAACGACAAAAATAGCAGCAGTAGAACTGGAGAGTTTTAAGGTAAGTATAGCACCTAAAAGCACAAAGTGCCACTTGCGGTTATCTGGTTGTGTGAGACCGGGTAAAGGCAAAAGTTCAGGCCGACTGCAATGGAGTGCAGGCCAGATACAGGGACCAGGTTAGCCCCACTGAAATAGTTATCTTCCAAAGTCCAACGCAAAGAGTCCAGTTCTCGTGGAGGAGGCCACGAGGAGCATTCCTCCACGAGGAGCAGGGAGAGCGTCATGGATGGTCGTCGCTGTAGCACGAAGGGCAGGCCGGGCGGTCGGTTAGTGCTGTATTACAAAGGACCTGACAGGCATCGTGAATGGTCATTGCTGGAGCTTCTTGTTGGTGGCCACCACGGACTGTCGATGCTGAAGCACAAAGTGCAGATCTCGCATTGCAGGTTGTTGCTGTAGCTCGCTGTAGCATGAAGACGCGGTTTCACCTGAACTTCGCATTAGTGGTAGGCGCTGGTGACAGATCTTGGCAGGAATGGGCCCATTGTGGCCGCAAAAAGCCCAAAATCTCTGGATTTCTCCTTGTCAGTTCAGAGAAGTGCACTCTGATGCCAGCCAAGGGTCCAGGAGAGGCACCTCTTGGGGATCAGGGGCTCACTTTTGAAAAGGCCAGCAGGGTGCAGCAGGGCCTATTGCAGGTCAGGCATCAGGTCAGCTGGGCAGATGGATGGAGGTCTCTGGAGTTTATTGTGTCCCTGTAGCTGAGAAGAGGAGGTCAGTCAGCTGACCTTTGGAATCACTCACCCTGGGATGAAGGCAGCAGAACTAATATGCCTTCTCAACAAGCAGGGCAGGCCTCAAGCAGCAGGCTAGCCCTTCTGGCAGCAGGGCAGACCTTATTTTGTATTATCCACAGGTCCAGAAGTGACACTTGTATACAGAAAAGACTTGGAGCCAGCCCATTGCTCACCATTTGTTGGCTTGTGTGGCACCCTTCTTTACAGCCTCGTAAGTTGTCAAGACAGGCCTAACATCATTTCCGTTTCTCACTGTGGAGCAGGGGCCAAGCACTGATTAATTCACCTTAATCAGTGTCCGCCCACCTCTCCCAACGTGATTGAGGTACTATTTTGTTTATTTTAACTTTTAGTGCCCTGCAATCAGTAGGCGCGTGACTAGCAAAAACTTGCCCAGCAGAACAAACACAATTGCAAAGATTTATTTTCTTCTTTTCTCACTTTGCATTTTGCGTGTTTTCTTTTGTTTGTGATTGTGGGTGCTGTACTCAAAAGATGAGGATTATGTTATTGCAAAGCGGCGTTGTTTCTTTCTTATGTGTAATTTCTGAAATTATGCTTTAACCCCTTCGCTGCTAGGCCTTTTCCCCCCCTGTGCTAAGTCTTTTTTGGCTATTTGGGGTAGTTTGCGCTTAGGCCCCTGTAACTTTTTGACCACATAAGGTATCCACGCCAAATTTGCATCCTTTTTTTCCAACATCATGGGAATTCTAAAGGTTTCCAGTGTTTGTGGATTCCCCTGGAGGGGACCCAGAAATTAGCCAATATACAGTTAAATTTTGTTTTTTTGGGGAAAAATGGGAAAAAAGGGCTCCAGATGAAGCGTCTGGTTTTTTCACTGCAAATGGTATCAAAAAAGAGGTTGTGGTGCTGAAATAACCATCTTCCCAGCTTTCAGGGACAAGCAGACGTTTGTCAGAATACCAACATTTTTCACACAGGTTTGGCATTTTTCTGGGACATAGCCTATTTTTACTATTTTTTGTGCTTTCAACCTCCTTCCAGTTAATGGTAGAAATAGGTATGAAAGCTATAATGGAGCCTGGAGAGCTATACATTTTAGAAAAGAAGACAAAATTCTGAATTCAGCAAGGGGTCATTTGTGTAGATCCTTCAAGGTTTCTTCATAGAAACTAACAGTTAAATATAGGAAAAATTGAAAATTAGTTGAAAAAAACAGCCATTTGTGTCAACGTTTTCAGCTGTAACTTCTTCTAATTATGACAGCTGTATGAAAGCAATATACCGTTACATTTGCTGGACCTTTCTGGTTGTGGGGATATATAGGACTTGTAGGTTCACCAAGAACCCGACGAACCCAGAGCCAATACTGAGCAGCGTCTTTCAATGGTTTTTTATTATGTACCGGGTATATAGCAATTATTTTGGAAAAATGTATACATGGAAAAATTGGTATGAAAGACACCTATGTATTTCTGAAATGGGAACAAAATATAGAGTTTAGAAACAGTAGATATTTGCATATTTCCGAAATTAGGAGTACCCATACTAGCATGAGAATTATAGGTCATTTTTCAAAATGACTTCTTTTTTACACATTGTCTTTCATTTGGAAGGCAAAAATGCATTGAAAGTCAATAGGTAATAACAGTTGCTCTACAATTCTGTGTTACCCTAAGTCTCCCGAGAAAAATGGTACCTCACTTGTGTGGGTAGGCCTAGTGCCCGCGACAGGAAACGGCCAAAACGCAACGTGGACACACCACATTTTCACAGTGAAAACTGACCCTTTTTTTGCAAAGTGCCTAGCTATAGTTTTTTAACCCTAGCTCTGCCGGCACCTAGGGAAACCTAGCAAACCTATACATTTTTGAAAACTAGACACCCAGGGGAATCCAGGATGGGGTGACTTGACTGGCTCTCACCAGGTTCTCTTACCCAGAATCCCTTGCAAACCTAAAGAATTGTCAAAAAAACAAATTTTCCTCATATTTCTGTGGTGGAAAGTTCTAGAATCTGCGTGGATACACAAAATTCTACCCACCCCGCGATCCCCAAAGTCTTCCAAGAAAAATGGTACCTCACTTGTGTGGGTAGGCCTAGTGCCCGTGACAGGAAACGGCCCAAAACGCAAGGTGGAAACACTACATTTTCAGAGTGAAAAATTACCCTTTGTTTGCAAAGTGCCTAGCTGTAGTTTTTTAACCCTAGCTCTGCCGGCACCTAGGGAAACCTAGCAAACCTATACATTTTTGAAAACTAGACACCCAGTGGAATCCAGGATGGTGTGACTTGACTGGCTCTCACCAGGTTCTGTTACCCAGAATCCCTTGCAAACCTAAACAATTGTCAAAAAACACATTTTCCTCACATTTCTGTGGTGGAAAGTTCTGGAATCTGCGTGGATCCACAAAATTCCACCCACCCCGCGGTCCCCAAAGTCTTCCGAGAAAAATGGTACCTCACTTGTGTGGGTAGGCCTAGTGCCCGCGACAGGAAACGGCCCAAAACGCAAGGTGGACACACCACATTTTCAGAGTGAAAAATGACCCTTTTTTTGCAAAGTGCATAGCTGTAGTTTTTGAACTCTAGCTCTGCCGGTACCCAGGGAAACCTAGCAAACCTATACATTTTTGAAAACTAGACACCCAGGGGAATCCAGGATGGGGTGACTTGACTGGCTCTCACCAGGTTCTGTTACCTAGTATCCCTTGCAAACCTAAAAAATTGTCAAACAAAACACATTTTCCTCACATTTCTGTGGTGGAAAGTTCTGGAATCTGAGTGGATTCACAAAATTCCACCTACCCCGCATTCCCCAAAGTCTTCTGAGAAAAATGGTACCTCACTTGTGTGGGTAGGCCTAGTGCCCACGACAGGAAACGGCCCAAAACGCAAGGTGGACACACCACATTGTCACAGCGAAAAATGACCCTTTTTTTGCAACGTGCCTAGCTGTAGTTTTTGAACCCTAGCTCTGCTGGCACCTAGGGAAACCTATACGTTTTTGAAAACTAGACTCCCAGGGGAATCCAGAATGGGGTGACTTGACTGGCTCTCACCAGGTTCTGTTACCCAGAATCCCTTGCAAACCTGAAAAATTGTCAAAAAACACATTTTCCTCACATTTCTGTGGTGGAAAGTTCTGGAATCTCCGTGGATCCACAAAATTCCACCCACCCCGCGTTCCCCAAAGTCTTCAGAGAAAAATGGTACCTCACTTGTGTGGGTAGGCCTAGTGCCCGCGACAGGAAACGTCCCAAAACGCAAGGTGGACACACCACATTTTCACAGCGAAAAATTACCCTTTTTTTGCAAAGTGCCTAGCTGTAGTTTTTGAACCCTAGCTCTGCCGGCACCTGGGGAAACCTAGCAAACCTATACATTTTTTAAAACTAGACACCCAGGGGATGCTAGGGAGGTATGGCTTGCGTGGATCCCCCAACATTTTCTTACCCAGAATACCCTGCAAACCTCAAATTTAGCTGAAAAAATCACTTTTTCCACACATTTTTGGGTGGAAAAGTTGTGGCATCACCGGGCTGACACAAATTTCCTACCACCCAGCGTTCCCGTGGGTCTCCCAATAAAAAAGGTGCATCACTCATGTGGGAGGCCCAAGTACCCGCGACAGGCAAGGGCCCAAAACGTATTGAGGCGACATCAAAATTGCCTATCACAAAACGACCTGTTTTGCAAGGGGGGTCACCTGGGCTTTTGGCACCGTGCTCGGCGGCCAGCTTGGGAAACGTACCAAACCCACACATTTCTGTAAACTACACACCCGGGGATTCCAGGGAGGTATGGCTTGCGTGGATCCCCCAACGTTTTCTTACCCAGAATCCCCTGCAAACCTCAAATTTAGCTGGAAAAATCACATTTCATACACATTTTTGTGTGGGAAAGTTGTGGCATCAGCGGGCTGACACAAATTTCCTACCACCCAGCGTTCCCCCAGGTCTCCCGATAAAAATGGTGCCTCACGCGTGTGGGAGGACCAAGTACCCGCGACAGGCAAGGGCCCAAAACGTATTGAGGCGACATCACAATTGCCTATC